>CM029016.1:226483287-226843220 GCA_016801055.1 Panax notoginseng
GTTTCAGGTAAAGACAGGTGATGATAATATTCTTCGTCCTGGGTGCGAAGAAAAATTTAGAGTCACAATTATGATTATGAGTTATTCATATAATTGTGTGAAAGGAACTGTTGATTAATGTTACTAGGGATAAAACATTATTGGTGGACTTTTATGTGGAGAAGATAATAGACTTTATGGTCTATTTGACTCTTCTAATGGATTGCTCGTTCGCGCTGCAACTATGGTTGAAATTTTTATTTTACCATATGTTCTAAATCTCTGATTTATTGTTGATGAAGGCTATTGATAATTGAATTATCTTTAGTCATGATATTCTTTACTGAGCTAGTTGTGCTCACCCTTTTGCTTCACAATTCCTTTCAGGTAATAAGAGTGTAGCTGGGTCGAGCGGGGGTAACAAGGGAATTGAATGGTGGTCATCATTTAGTAGTTATATTTGGTGAAGAAAATAGGGTGAGGCGAACCCAACGTTGGAAGGGTGTTTTGTCACTATCATACGAGATGTCTAATGACATACAACTCGTGTCATCATAAGACAGGGTTGTGCTCATCCACTTGCTGAGTATTCTATGGGCAATACCTATATAATCTTGGGTTTGTTTGAAGTATAATTCTCAATTAGAGACAGTGGAGATAATGATAAGTCAAGAGAAGACTCACCATTGGAAGAATATGATAGTAATCTTCTCGTTTTTCTTTGGGGTCTATTGGGTCAACCAAGGATAATTCTGTGGCCATATGATATCTATCATAACCTAGATGCGTGGCCTCCATGTACGAAGGGTTTCTTGAGCACTTCCCAAAGATTCTAATTTCTAAAACAGTTTTTGACTATACCTTTATGTAAGGTGTTATTGTGAGGTGATGTCCACGGTTGGAACATGAGTCACATTTGGTATATATTTGTATCCAAACTCAAAGCATATAGTGTTGTTGTATTTTGCCACGACAATTGTTGTAATAAAGTTGTAGTTTATTTTCTGTACCATGTATTTGACGACTCAGAATGGGTTGGGTGGAATGGACCTATTTTGGGGTTGTCACAGGTGGTATCAGAGCCATAAGTAAAGAGCCCCGAGCCTCTATCTGGTGACATCCTGTTGATGGGGAATGCACCGAAGCCTGACTCTCCGTAGGGACGCCGTTTGCGGTGGCAAGCTGATAGGTACCTTTGTGAGGTGCTGACACATGATGGTGTCCAATGTCACAGTTGGTATCAGAGTTAGGGATATGATCTCTGGCGGAGATCGTGGGAATACAACTAGGAGGGGAGAGATGAGTAAATCCTTCGCTAGTGTGTCCTACCTAAGCTTATTTGTTGGTCAGTCATAATATTGGGATATTATGTGATATGTTAATTTGTTTAATTAACCCTTGTTTTATGGCAGTATTTGAGAATGGCAGCTGAGAATGCTAATAATGGAGTGAATGAGACTGTGGGGATACCTCTAATCACTAACCGTGATAATGTGATGTCAGACGAAGAAGGAATTAGAGATATCCATGTGGTGAGTGAAGAATTGATAGTTACACCCGAGATAGTCGCAGAGGTAACAGCTGAGACTGAGGAAGAAGAGGAAGAAGAAGTACCAGAGGAGAGTTTATTAGAGGTATTATATGATCAAAATATAGAATTTCAAAATCGTATTCATGAGTTAGAAGAGCAGGCAGAAGAACGACAGGCGGTCGTGGAACAAAAGGATGCAACAATTCAAGCTTGTGTTACCCGATATGTGATGCTTGAACAGAAGCATTCTTTGGCAGAGTATAAGATGATAAAAATAGAATCTGAGCTGAGAGAAGAAAAAACTGAACGAGTGAGAATAAGTGATGCATGGGCAAAAGCCGCACGACACGTGGATATTGTGGAAAGAGATGTTCGATCTAAGAAGGCTAAAATAGATGATATGAATTTCTCTTTTTGGAAAGCAATTGGGAGAACCCAACATCGAGTTTTGAATTACCCTGTACATAGCGGTCAACCTGAATCCGATATGGATCGAAGATTGATGATTCAGATCATGAATGAGGAGTACGAAGAGGCAGTTGAGGGAGGAATATGTCCTATAGAAAGGTATATTCCAACGGTAATGATGACGCCAAATGCTACTCCAGACAAGTCAAAGCCGAGTAGTTCGAGGGATGGCGGTTGTCATGACTTCCCAACAAATTAGGAACCCAAATGAAGTTATCATGGGAGATGAGCAATGGAGAAATCATGATGATCTGAGAGATAGAATCTGAAATGGAAGCAAGGTATTCTCAACTCTTCAAAATACCAGGTACGTAAATTTCGGGGACGAAATTTCATAAGGAGGGGAGATTGTAAGACCCCGAATTTTATGAAATAAAAGTATTCAATTTTTTTATAGTTACTATTCAGTAAATGGTTAAATTGATAAAAGTTTAAAGTTATGGGTGAAATATGAATTTTTTTTTCAAAATAAGCAAGTGGTTATAAAATAATCATTGTTGTCGGGGAATATTCGTTTGGTCGTGGAATATTCTTTCTGTCGGGAAATATTCGTACGACGGCGCAGCTATTTGTGGGCCCCATAACGAATAACTGTCGGGTGAAGAAAACGACAAATTTGAGTTTTTACAAATAACGGCGTAGTTGTTACCGTTAACACTGTTGAAATACCCGGTGGTTAAAATACAGTAATACGCGTTATTGCACAGTAGCACACGGTATTGCACAGTATTTTTGAAATTATTGATTCTTACGTAAGAAGGCACTACTCAATAATTGTTACAGTAATTACTGTTCAATATTTTATTTTATTGATTCAATAATTGCTACGTTGAAATTTTGTATTATTGTTGTTCAATAATTGTTGCTGCACAGTATTTTCCATTATCAGATCAATAATTCATATTATTTGAATAGTATTATTAGATAGCATTATTGGCAATGTCTAGAAAGTTCTGTCTAAGGAGAGGTTTGGTCATCTAATTGCGCGCCAGTAAGGAGAAATTCTTATTGGAAAGCCCCCTCTTTCCTGGGAACGGCCTGGTTGTCATAAATGTGATTCTGTAATATTATTTGTGAATAATTAATTATTGATTCATATGATAAAGAAATATTTATTTTATGTGGATATAAATGAGGGATATATT
Source organism: Panax notoginseng (assembly GCA_016801055.1). Lineage (NCBI taxonomy): Eukaryota > Viridiplantae > Streptophyta > Magnoliopsida > Apiales > Araliaceae > Panax > Panax notoginseng. Next base: position 226,486,411 of record CM029016.1, read on the forward strand.
TTTGTGGTTAAAAATGAAGGAGTTAATGTTGAGGTTTTTATCCGTATTTTTGTCGGAATGGAGGTATTAAAAATTAGGGTTTTTGAGATATTTTGCGGGGGTTATAATTTTTAATCCGACCGTTGGATCGTGGTAATTTTTGGATATGTTATACATATATAAGTTGAGTATATGCCCACAAATTTTGAACCGTTAAAAATGAACGTATGATTTATTATGAATTTTACGAGATGACTGGTTCAGAAATTGTTGAATTTTCGGAGTTTATCATTTTGGTGGAAAATTCTAGAATTGGTGGGCCCCACTTGTGGTTGGTGAAGAAATGTGCTGAATTATATTTCAAATGTGGTGGGTGGGAATAGTAGCAGGTAAAGCCATCAGGTTGCAGGTCAAACCTACCAAAATTTTCCTATAAATAGAGGGCTAAGTTAGAATTGAAAATCACACCAGAAACATAAGCTTTCTCTCTTTCTCTCTCTATATTATGAAGCATATTTTGTGAGTATTTAGATACTTGGTGAGTTGCTATTCAGTGCAAGTTTCCTTCAGCTTTCCATATCCAGTCAGAAGTACTGCTCTTTTGAGGTAAGGGATATTAAGGGATTTTAAGGGTTGTTATGATTTTCAGTTTCGTAATTTTTCTGATCTTCAAAAATTCTGGAAAAATTTGAAATGATATTTTGATGAGTTTTCTTGATTGTGTCCAAAAATGGTGATTTTTGGATGTATAGATTGAGAGTTATGAATTTTATGAGAAAAGACTATTTTAAAAGTAACCGCTTATAATTCCTTGTGGTTAACTCCAAAATTGATGAAATTTTTATTGGGAGTACATGTATATGATAGAAGTATACTCTGTAAATTTCAGAATTTTTAGACAAAAGTACAATTTTTGATAAATGTCTAAATATTCGGCTATTTTGGCCATATGAAAAATAGTAAATGACTTTTAAAAATTCTGAGAAAAATATATGTTCACTATGGGACTATATTATGCTAAATCCCAGAAAAGAAATATTTTTGGAACTGATTTGGTATTTTTCATAAAATGGTCTAGTTATGAGTAAATGAATTAAATATGTTTTGTGAAGAAAGAAAATTGGAAAATAGGATTTTATGGCTTGAGAATCCTATATGAGGTATATGCAGATTTTTGATGAGGGTTTTGGTTATTGATGATGAAATTGTAAGAGTTGGCATTTTATGATGATTAAATGCATTAATTAGTAAAGTGTAAACAATTAAAATAAATTGTTTATAAATTTAAGTAATGTTATTCTTTCAATATCATTATACCAAAATATTGGTATGGATTTTATTGTAGAATTTCTATCTTTTGTGTCGGGGTTACTATTCATGAGTTACTATTCACGATTTACTATTCATGAGTTACGAATATTACTCTTGAGATTAAAACTATATGTTGATCATATTATTTTTATCATCATATATAATATTTTTATAACCCTGATGTTGAAATTCTCTTTCACTGGAGTGTAAAGATGGGTAGATTATTGGTATGATCATGACTAGGGTTCTCTTTGGCCTGTAGTGCAAAGTTGAATTGTGACTGGTATGATCATGACCATTGAATTTATAATTGAATATCTTAAGCTTAAGTGCAAAGGTGAATTGATCAACATGGTTATAATTATTGTTTATATAAATTCTGAAATGATTATATATTTCTTTGAGATATGAATATATTTGGCCTGTAGTGCAAATATGAACTGTTGATGAATATCTTTGGCCTGTAGTGCAAAGATGAATTGTAGATAAATATCTTTGGCCTGTAGTGCAAAGATGACATGTTGTTGAATATCTTTGGCCTGTAGTGCAAAGATGAATTATTGATGAATATCTTTGGCATGTAGTGCGAAGATGAACTGTTGTTGAATATCTTTGGCCCGTAGTGCAAAGATGGTTATTGATGAATATCTTTGGCCGTAGTGCAAAGATGGATTTATTAGTATGATTATGAACAGGAACTGTGATTTGGTATAACCATGATCTTTGATGTTTCAGGTAAAGACAGGTGATGAAAATATTCTTCGTCCTGGGTGCGAAGAAAAATTTAGAGTCACAATTATGATTATGAGTTATTCATATGATTGTGAAAAGGAACTGTTGATTGATGTTACATGGATAAAACATTGTTGGTGGATTTTTAACATGGAGAAGATAATAGACTTTATAGTCTATTTGACTCTTCTAATGGATTGCTCGTTCCGCTGCAACTATGGTTGAAATTTTTATCATTTACCATATGTTCTAAATCTCTGATTTATTGTTGATGAAGGCTATTGATAATTGAATTATCTTTAGTCATGATATTCTTTACTGAGCTAGTTGTGCTCACCCTTTTGCTTCACAATTCCTTTCAGGTAATAAGAGTGTAGCTGGGTCGAGCGGGGTAACAAGGGAATAGAACGGTGGTCATCATTTAGTAGTTATATTTGGTGAAGAAAATAGGGTGAGGCGAACCCAACGTTGGAAGGGTGTTTTGTCACTATCATACAAGATGTCTAATGACATACAACCTCGTGTCATCATAAGACAGGGTTGTGCTCATCCACTTGCTGAGTATATCTATGGGCACTACCTATATAATCTTGGTGTTTGTTTGAAGTATAATTCTCAATTAGAGACAGTGGAGATAATGATAAGTCAAGAGAAGACTCACCATTGGGAAGAATATGATAGTAATCTTCTCGTTTTTCTTTGGGGTCTATTGGGTCAACCAAGGATAATTCTGTGGCCATATGATATCTATCATAACCTAGATGCGTGGCCTCCCATGTACGAAGGTTTTCTTGAGCACTTCCCAAAGATTCTAATTTCTAAAACAGTTTTTGACTATACCTTTATGTAAGGTGTTATTGTGAGGTGATGTCCACGGTTGGAACATGAGTCACATTTGGTATATATTTGTATCCAAACTCACAGCATATGTGTTGTTGTATTTTGCACGACAATTGTTGTAATAAAGTTGTAGTTATTTTCTGTACCATGTATTTGACGACTCAGAATGGGTTGGGTGGAATGGACTTATTTTGGGGTTGTCACATTGACAATTTGGACGTTGTTAATTCTTGGATAAATTAATTCTTGAACTTGTTTTATTGAATTCTTATATCATTGTCATCATCCTCATGTTTATATTCTGTTGAAAGTCATCTGTGGCCTGTAGTGCATAGATGGACTTGGTATGATTATGACCAGGGATTATTCGGTGTAATCATGACCGTAATGTTACAAATGATGTGGTAAAAGTCATCATTGGCCCGTAGTGCATTGATGGACAGTTGTTGGCATGATCATGACCATTAATGAATACACGAATATCCTTGGCCGTAGTGCAGGGTGATTCGATGATGTGGATTATTTTATTAAGCTGAGTCTCAGCGATCGCAGTGTTGAAAAACCTTTTAAATCATAAAAGATAGTAGAGTTTATTTTCTACTTGACTCTTTTAATGGATTGCTTGTTCCGCTGCAGTTAAACTTGATGTCTATTATATTTTATCAGTTTAACATTGTTGAAGGCTAATGATAATTTATTCTGCATTATCTTAGTCATAATATTTCTTACTAGGCTAGTTGAGCTCACCCTTTCTTTCACTGTTCTCTTCAGGAAATGAGAACGTAGCTGGGACAAGTCGGGGTAAGGAGTGATGGTCCGAATGATAGTATTAGTTAGTAGTCCTCACTATTCTATGTAATGGTGTGTTAATAAATGTAATGAGGACTCCTTTTGAGTATGAATACTCTCTAGAAGATAATATTTGTATTCAAACTCACAGTTTATGTTTTGTCGTATTGTACACGACAGTTGTATTAATCAGTTGTATTTGTATTCTGTACTATGTATCTGACGACCCAAGATGGGTGATGTATACCTAATTTTGGGGGCGTCACACCTACAATGTTTTATCCCTATAATATCACTCAACAGTTCCTTTCCACAATCATATGAATAACTCATAATCATAATTGTGATTCTAAATTTTTCTTCGCACCCAGGACGAAGAATATTTTCATCACCTGTCTTTACCTGAAGCATCAAAGATCATGGTTACACCAAATCACAGTTCCTGTTCATAATCATGCTAATAAATCCATTTTCGCACTACGGCCAAAGATATTCATCAACAAACCATCTTTGCACTACGGGCCAAAGATATTCAACAACAGTTCATCTTCTCACTACAGGCCAAATATATATTCATGAATAATTCATCTTTGCACTACAGGCCAAATATATTCTTCAACAGTTCATATTTGCACTATAGGCCAAATATATTAATATCTCAAAGAAATATATAATCATTTCAGAATTATATAAATAATAATTATAACCATGTTGATCAATTCACCTTTACACTTAAGCTAAAGATATTCAGTTATAAAAATCAATGGTCATGATCATACCAGTCAACAATTCAACTTTGCACTACTGGCCAAAGAGAACCCATAGTCATGATTATACCAACAATCTATCCATCTTTACACTCAAGTAAAAGAGAATTTCAACATCAGGGTTATAAAATTGTTATATATGATAATAAAAACAATATGATCAAAATATAGATTTAATCTTAAGAGTAATATTCATAAATCAACTATAATTTGGTCAGAAAAAAAAATTAATTTTGTCGTGAATAGTAACTCGTGAATAGTAACTTGTGAATAGTAACTCATGAATAGTAACTTGACATGAAAAAGGTAGAAATTCTACAATAAAATTCATACCAATATTTCGGTATAATGATATTAAAAGAATAATATTTCTTAATCTTATAAATAATTTATTTAAATTGTTTACACTTTACTAATTAATGCATTTAATCATCATAAAATGCCAACTCTTAATATTTTATCACCAATAACCAAAATCCTCATAAAAAATCTGCATATAACTCATATAGGATTCTCAAGCCATAAAATTATATTTTCTAATTTTCTTACTTCACATAACATATTTAATTCATTTACTCATAACTAGTCTATTTTCATGAAAAATACCAAATCAGTTCTAAAAATATTTCTTTTCTGAGATTTAGCAGAATATAGTTCCATATTGAACATATATTTTTCTCATAATTTTTAATATTCATTTACTATTTTTCATATGGCCAAAACCACCGAATATTTAGACATTTATCATAAATTGTACTTTTATCCAAAAATTCCAAAACTCACAGAGTATACTGATATTATATAGATATACTTCCAATAAAAATTTTATCAATTTTGGAGTTAACCACAAGGAGTTATAAGTGGTTACTTTTAAAATAGTCTTTTCTCATAAAATTCACAACTCTTAATCTATACATCCAAAAATCACCATTTTTGGACACAGTCAATAAAACTCAAAAAAATATCATTTCAAATTTTTTCAGAATTTTCTGAAGATCAGAAGAAGTACGAACTGAAAAACATAATAACCCTTAAAATCCCTTACTATCCTTTACAATCCCTTACTATCCCTTACCTCAAAAGAGCAGCACTTTTGACTGGATATCGGATATGACGCTGAAGGAAACTTGCACTGATGAATAGTAACTCACCAAGTATCTAAATACTCACAAAATACACTCAATAATCTAGAGAAAGAAAGAGAGAAAACTTGTTTCTGGTGTGATTTTTAATTCTAACTTAGCCCTCTATTTATAGGAAAATGTTAGCACGCCGAAGCAGACTTAACCTGCAACCTGATGGCTTTACCTTTTACTATTTCCACCCACCACATTTAAATAAAAATCTCAGCACATTTCTTTACCAACCAAGAGTGGGGCCCACCAATTCTAGAATTTTCCACCAAAATGATAAACTCCGAAATTCAATAATTTCTGAACCAGTCATCTCGTAAAATTCATAATAAATCATACGTTCATTTTTAACATTTCAAAATTTGTGAACATATACTCAACTTATATATGTATAACATATCCAAATATTACCACGATCCAACGGTCGGATTAAAAATTATAACCCTCGCAAAATATCTCAAAAATCCTAATTTAATTTTCAATACCTCCGTTCCGATAAAAATACAGATAAAACACCTCAACATTAACTCCTTCTTTTTTAACCACAAAAATATATCCCTCATTTATATCCACATAAAATAAATATTTTCTTATCATATGAATCAATAATTAATTATTCACAAATAATATTATAGAATCACATTTATGACAACCAGGCCGTTTCCAGGAAAGAGGGGGCTTTCCAATAAGAATTTCTCCTTACTGGCGCGCAATTAGGTGACCAAACCTCTCCTTAGACAGAACTTTCTAGACATTGCCAATAATATTATCTAATAATATTATTCAAATAATATGAATTATTGATCTGATAATGAAAAATATTGTGCAGTGACAATTATTGAACAACAATAATATAAAATTTTAACGTAGAAATTATTGAATCAATAAAATAAAATATTGAACAGTAATTATTGTAACAATTATTGAGTAGTACCTTCTTACGTAAAAATCAATAATTTCAAAAATACTGTGCAATACCGTGTGCTACTGTGCAATAACGTGTATTACTGTATTTTAACCACCGGATATTCCAACTGTGTTAACGGTAACAACTACGCCGTTAATTATAAAAATTTAATTTTTGTCGTTATCTTCATCCGACAGTTATTCTGTTATGGGGCCCACAAATGGCTGCGCCGTCGTACGAATATTCTCCGACAGAAAGAATATTCCACGACCAAACGAATATTCCCCGACAACAATGAATATTTTATAACCACTTGTGTATTTTGAAAAAAAATTCATATATCACCCTTAACTTTAACATTTATCAATTTAACTATTTACTGAATAGTAATTATAAGAAAATTTGAATACTTTTATTTCATAAAATTCGGGGTCTTACAAAAGGGATATTTATTATAAATTATTGAAGTTCCGAAGTTCCAGAATAATTAATTTTTGGAAGTTTTAATTATTTTTTTAAAGAAAAACGTTTTTTGCAATTAAGTTGGCCTCACATGTGATTTAAATGAGCTGAAATTAGATTTCAAATGTGTGCTTGAATTTTGTTAATTATATTATTAATTTATTAAATTTTCTGCTTTGGTGTTGTAAGTATTTTCCTATAAATAAGGTGCTTAGGTTATAATTGAAAATCACACCAAAAACTGAAATCTTCTCTCTCTTTCTCTCTCGATATATTGAGCGTATTCTTATGAGTATTTTGATACTTTGAGTGTTGTTATACGGTGCAAGTTCCTTTCAGCACTTTATTCAGTATTCCAGTCAGAAGTACTGTCTTTTCGAGGTAAGGGATGTTATTTTTTTTATCAATGATATTATTTCTTTCAATATCATTATACCGGAATATTGGTAAGATTTTTCTTGTGAAATTCTTATCTTTTTATGTCGGGGTTACTATTCATGAGTTACTATTCACGAGTTACTATTCACGAGTACTATTCACGAAGCATGATAATTTTTTTTGGGTGAAATTTATATCTTTTAGTGTCGAAGTTACTATTCACGTATACGGTACTATTCACGTATACGACACTATTCACGAATACGACACTATTCACAAAAAAATAAATTTTCTTTTTTGTGTCCAAGATCGTCTGTTATGATTCCTATCTTGGATTGGATCTATGTTTTGGTCTTCATTCTTGAATTTTACTCCACTCTGATTATTTATGAAGTATTTTTGAACTTGGATCGTTTAAAGTACGAATCCTTAATAGTTGTTCTTTTGTTTCACTGGATTCGTTTTTTTTTAAATATTTTTCATCATCCTTAGTCTTAAATGATGATATAACTGAATATTTTTGGCCCGTAGTGCAAAGATGAATGATTTTATGGTGAATATCTTTGGTCTGTAGTGCAAAGATGAACATGTGTTTAGATGAACATGACCAACTGGTGAATATCTTTGGTCTGTAGTGCAAATATGAATATTTGATTTATGATGTATATTGATTGATGTTACAAGGATAAAATATCGATGATGGACTTTTAAATTCATAGATGATAGTAAATTTCATTCTCTATTTAACTCTTCTAATGAATTGTTGTTTCTGCTGCAGTTGTTGATCTAAAACTTGTTGTCTATTGTATTCTATCAGATTTTTCCCTGTTGAAGACTAAGGATAATTTGTTGTATATTATCTTAGTCATAATATTCTTTACTGGGATAGTTGAGCTCACCCTTTTCCTTTTTGTTCTATTTTTCTTCTCAGGATACGAGAATATAGCGGGAACTAGTCAGGGTGTGGAGTGATGGTTCAAGACAGTTGTTTTAGTAGTCCTCACTATTTTGTAATATAGTGTATCAATAATTGTAATGAGGACTTATTCGAGTGTGGATATTGTCTAGAAGACAATATTTATATTTAAACTCAGAGTTTATGTGTTGCCGTAATTTGTACGACAATTGTATTAATGAAGTTGCAGTTGTTTCTGTACCATGTATTTGGCAACTCAGAATAGGTTGGGTGGATTGGACCTATTTTGGGGGCGTCATATATATATATATATATATATATATATATATATATATATATATATATTTATGAGTTAACCAACTGTATATCTCCAGTAGCTTCTCAAAATGAAGGGTCAAAATGGAGGTGAGTATGAAAATTCAGGCGGTGGCGGCGGTGGATATGATTGTAACCAAACTTTCATACCAAGGTAACCAAACTGTCATATCAAAGTAACCAATCATCCTGCCCACTTTCAATTTCTTCTTAGTGCAGTTGGTAACCAAACCTTGAGATCAAGGTAAGCAAACCTTCATACCAAGGTAACAAAACCTTCATACCAAGATAACCAACTACACTAAGACATCTGCAGTTTTTTCATAGTGCAGTTGGTAGCCGAACCTTCAGACCAAGGTAACCAGTTCAGTTTTATTAATTTACCAATTTCGTTTGAATGTAATGCAATTGGTAGCCAACTATTCATACAAAGGTAACCATTTTAATATTTATGAATAACAAATTCACTTTCTGTTGAATATATATATATATATATATATATATATATATATATATATATATTGTTTTACAAATTCACTTTCTGTTGAATATATATATTTTATCTTGATTTACTGCAAACCACAGGAACCTCCTATCAAAAGGCAGCGGACCGTGCAAGTTCATTATATTTCCCAGTACGTAAATCAAGTATTGGAGAGAAATCTGAAGTTATTCTAGAGAATGGAAGATGCAGATTCAGATCTGCTATGAACGAGCTAGATGGAATTTGTTAGTTACAAATGACAGTGAAAATATGGAAAGGGAGATGAAGATTTGAATTTGAATTTGAATTTTTATTTTGAATTTGAATTTATTTTTGTTGTTAGATCCCAAATATTTGAATTTGAATTATTAATTGTAGTAGTTAATTCTCCTTGATTTTAGGTTTCCTTATTAATATGAATTATACTATTTTTGTAATATGTGTCCTAATTATACTCTTTTATAAAAATTTTATGAGTACACTAGTGTTATAATTATTTTTTAATTATTATATATTTATGTAAAGAACCCAAAAATATATACATAGTTTTTGGGCTTTGGATTATATAAATAATACTCCTACTACCCAACACAAAGATTAATGGACTAGGCCCACAAAATTAAAGTAAGAAGAAGTTGGCCCTCCTCCTCCCATCCGGCTTCGTTGGCAGAAGAGAAGAAAAGAAGAGAGAGAAAAAGAGGGGGTTTGTTCGTTTGGTCATCCCTGTGCGAACGCTTCAACGGCATTGTTTCCCGGCTATAAAAGGTACCCTACATTCAAGCAATACATACATACATAAATATATACATATATATTTTTCTCTCTGTATCTCTTTCTCTCTCTAGATCTCGATCCCCCCAAATAATTCATTCATTCATAGCATTTCATTTCGCGAATTGTTCTCTGACTTCCCTTTTTCGAATTATTAGGGTTAGGGTTTCCATTGGAACTACTCGTTCTTCCGTATTTGCACTGGTGCTACACGGGTATGTCCAATTGAAGGAATTAGGAGGAAGAACAAACGGAAGAAAATATTCTGCTTGTGTTCATTAATCAGGTCTTCTGAAGAAGATCTGAGGCTAAGAAGAGCTTGAAATTATATATAGATAAACAATGAGCGCTTCGAGGTTCATAAAGTGCGTCACGGTTGGCGACGGGGCTGTAGGCAAGACCTGTTTGCTGATTTCTTATACGAGCAACACCTTCCCCACGGTCAGTCTTTTACTATTTTGGGTTTTACAATGTTGATTTCTTACGTTTATTTAAATATCTGCTGTAATGGTTGCTTGAATTAATGGAAAATGGTAAAATTGCTTCAATGCCTGAACTTAATTTTGACCTTGTAGGGATATTGTGGGAGGGATCTTTCTTTATTTTGGTTTGTTTTTATTCCCAGCTTATTTAGGGAATTTATTGAAAGATTGTAATTATATGTTGCATATAGTTTAATGCTTGTGGTACCACTGCAGGAGAATAAGCAAAAGAAGATGTGATATAAAGATGACAGGAATTATTTGCGCATATTTTTTAATAGTTCTATTTATATGCTTTTTTTCCAGTGTGATATCGACTGCTTGAATGATAGGAAGCAGGAAAAGAATCTGTGACACTTTCTAGCAGTGCTGTGATATGATTGCTTGCGATTTATGATTTTGTTATTATCCAGAGCTTATTTTAGGAATTAATCGGATCTTATGACATAATTCTCATACTTAATTCTGCTCTTATGGGGTTGGTTGCGGAGAACAAACAAAAAAGTAAAATGTGTTCATTGGGGATTTCTGCTGATGTTATCTACTTTGTTGTATTAACATGTCTATGAATTAGAGCTTTAAGCATTACTTACCGATTTGGCGAATGTAATGATGGATTGAATTTCAACTTTATCTACTTGCTGTTTGGGTTGATTTCGAGATTGTTCTTTTATGGAAACCCTTGAGTATTAACATCATATTCTTTGTCATGCTGTCTTGAAAAACTTATGGAATATTCTTCTCTTGCGTCGTTGTATCATTCGTAAACTCTTACTTTTGCACTTCAATTCCTGCGAAACAGGATTATGTGCCAACAGTGTTTGACAATTTCAGTGCAAATGTGGTCGTTAATGGAGCCACTGTTAATCTAGGCTTGTGGGACACTGCTGGTAATTTTTTTTATATCTCATTGCAATCTTGATGTAATATGGATACATGTTGAAGTACATCTAAATATGTTTTAGTGGGCCTAAAATGATTATTTTTTGAAACAGGACAGGAGGATTACAATAGGTTAAGACCTTTGAGTTATCGTGGGGCAGATGTTTTCATTTTGGCATTCTCTCTCATTAGCAAAGCTAGCTATGAAAATGTTTCCAAAAAGGTGAGGATTCGCTGGTTTTATTTTAATGCTTTACACTAGCTTTTCGATTACATTATGATAAGCTATGTTTTCTTCATTTGGCAATGACTGTAACTTGTGATTTTGGTGCCATTATCAGTGGATTCCTGAGTTGAAGCATTATGCTCCTGGCGTACCAATAGTTCTTGTTGGAACCAAACTTGGTGAGTTTTCCCGTCTTATTGAGATGCTTTATTCGATTAGATTGCTTCCTGGTACATTGTAAAAAAATGTCTAACCCTCCTTTTGGAACGGGAATAGAGGATAAACCTGCTTTCTTAATTTGTGCGCAGTAATGAACTGTTCTTTTCAGATATTATGTTTTGTCTTATCAAGTTTCATACATGGTTTAAAGGCACAATTCTATAAATATCATTTTTAGTGCATGCTAGGTCATTCGAGCAATGTTTGCATTTTGGCAGTTATGAGTATGTCATTATAGGTGAGACGTGTGTGGTCCACTTGCCCTGTGCTTATTGTACATCTCGCTTTTTGCTCCTTTTCATTAAAACCCCATTCTCATCTCCGTAGCTTTGCAGTTAACAGAAAGACATACCAGGATAGACAAATCAAACCAACTGACAAGTAGTCAATTGACAATTAGTAACTGATTTTGTTGGAGAAGTTCATATTTCCTTATGAATATCTTGAGTTTCGGACTGTGGTATCTTGACTAACAATTTTTTTTTTTTACTTTTGATAACAAAATAAGGTTACTCATAGCTAAATTTTGGAGAATCCTATCAGAAAGTTTCTATTATTACTTCGGTGGTGTTTGGTCGTTGTCTTCGTATCAAAAAGTGCATACATGAAATAACACTTGTTTAGTTTGATTTCTTTGTAGGGCACCACTAGAAAATTCTTTACAAGACATTCCTCTTTTTAATTGTTTGTTTTTTAACAATGGTTTTCATAACTTAAAAGCAATATAATAGAACCTTTTTCCTTCTCTCTCTTTTTATTTATTATAATTATAATTTTAACTTTCGGTCCAAATTTTATAAGCGTTTCATTACAGCATTAGAGAAGCACAAGTAACAAAATGATTCTATCCTCCATATTTATGTTTTGTGAAACAAAAACAGAAAAATAGGAAATAGTAATCACCTTTGTAAAACATGAGCATAACACGTGTCTTTCTTATCACAGATAACTGATAAAGGTAGGTAATTATGATGTTATATTTCTTTGTCAGACTTTCACTTGTCCTCAAGTTTACTATTTTGGCATTGTTGTTTGAATTGGACATCAATTCATTTCTTATTTACATAACAGTCATACAGCTGTTCCTTTTTGAAGTATGTGTTTCTTTCTTATTTAATTGATATTTCGTTTTTATTCATTTATTAACATCTGTTGCATAGTGTTGTAACTTTAGTATATAGAGGCAAGTAATATTTTTGTATTACTATTGATTCTAGAACTATGTATTGAGCTTGATTTGATCCCCCACTCATTAAAGCAAAAGATTTTGCTTTCTATTATAGTGTAGTGTTCTCTTTTCAATATTATTTTATATGTTCCCTACATAAAGTTTAAATGATCTTTACTTGTGTGACCCTTGGAGCTATATAAAAGATAATTATCTGCTGAAAAGACTTTATTTACATTATTTAAGAACCATATTTTAAGACAATATATAGAAGTGAAGAAACATAAAGAACAACCTAATTAAATTGCCCTTATCCATTGACCTTTTACATTTCGATGAGTAGTTTGTTGGATTTGCTAACATCTTGCACTCACAGTGAGGTGCCTTTATATGTTTTCAACCCTTCCGTAGAATATAATGAATTAATCAATTGCCACTTTATGCTCTCATCTCCCTGTTTGGTAATTAATTTTTGATGTTAATTATTATTATTTGTATCCTTTTTTTTAAAACTCTTATTATTGTTATCTTTTCATTTCTCTTTGTCCCTCTCATCTTCTGTGTGTTTCTTTTTAACATCTATTATCTATATTATGTGTGGTTAAGTATATTTATAGGTAGATGTGTTTTTATTTTCTTTATGACCTTTCACTACCATTCTAGAAAGCGAAAATCATATATTTTGTCCTCTTCTTAAGTTTTTGTTTTGTTTTTAAATTAGTTTATTTTTCCTTTACTTTTGATTTTCTGCTTTATTTTTATAAATGAGATTCATTTTCAGACTACCCCAATTAGGTTGGAGTTGAAAAGCTATTGAGTTGATTTGAGTTAACGCAGGCTAGATTTTTTTATGTAGTTTCTCTTATTGTTTATGATTTATCCATTGTTTAGGTCTAAATTTAGGGGAATGGTATTTCCAACCCAATCGTTCCCCTTCCAGTGCAAATGTACAATGTTTCCCACACATGGTACATTACAACTTTGTATTGCATCATTTGTTCTGCGCTGGATTGATATATATATTTTTGCGTTGGAAATATCAGGTCCCAAAATTTAGGATAAATCTGTTAATCTTCTGACAATTAATAAGTTTCTTATTATAGCAAGTTGCCTTTGCTATCAATAATATTTTTATTTTTATGGAGAGTTGGAAATTGTTATGTATGTATATATACTCGATTCAACTCAAGAATGCCTTATATTCAAAAGTAATTGGGGTAGGTTGACAATATGTATATATATTTATTTAACTGATGAAACTGTATATATTATGTTTTGACAGTTAACTGTCAAAGGGTATACAACTCTTTTACCTGTATTCACCAAGGGTAGATTAATCATTTAGCTAGTAGCAGTTAGTTAGGAGTTAGTTAAAAGGGGCGGGAGTTTCAGTTGTAAGTATCAAGTTGATTAATCAACAATTAACATTTCTCTCTCTTTCAAGTATCTCTCAACTATCGTCTCTTTCATTTCTCTGCAACTCTGCTAACATATCGATGAAAGTTTTACATGATTGGATAGTCTCCCAATTGTTTAGAGGAAACCATATTGACCTGTTCATCATATAATGCTGTATATACAAAAGGTATTTTACTTGTCTAAGTATAATATTATACACACACGCATGGTATTTTATGAAGCAGTGGATTAGTAGCTTTATTTTTTAATTTTCTTATCGTGTCTATGTTGCAAATATTCTTCGATGTTGGTTTCTTTTCTTCTTTTTTTATAGGTTACACTGATTACTTTATCTCTGGTATACTAGTCACAATTGTCTTTTTGGATTTAGGGTATTTTTTGTTTAAGGCCGTTTATGAACTATATATTACAAGTTATCATTTATATTAGGGTCTAATTGATCCGTGAATTGCAATGACAATGGATTCAGATCTTCGGGATGATAAGCAATTCTTTGTAGACCATCCTGGTGCCGTACCCATCACTCAAGCTCAGGTAAAGATTCCTCCTGCATTTAATGCAGAAGTGGATGATTGAAATTTGAATATAGCATCTTCTCGTTCTAAATGTTTAATAATTTTACTACAAGGGAGAGGAGTTAAGAAAGATGATTGGAGCACCTGCTTACATTGAATGTAGTTCAAAAACACAGCTGGTATGCAGAGCAAAACACTTTGTAAAGATGACTCTTTTTATTTTGCTCCGTTACTTGAAATTGTTTACATTATAATATATTTTTACTCCTTGCTACAGAATGTAAAGGGGGTTTTTGATGCTGCCATTAAAGTTGTGCTCCAGCCTCCCAAGACAAAGAAAAAAAAGGGAAAAGGTCAAAAGGCTTGCTCTATATTGTGATCGCAGTTGATAGGTATTCTCGTTTTTCGCCATTGTGTCCTTTTCTCTCTCTTCCTTTTGTCTCAACGGAAGTAAGAGTTGGTCATGATACGCTAGCGATCCTGTGAAGAATCGGGTGGGTTTCTTGAGTGTGTATTGTTCTGATCTCTAATCCTTTTCCAGTAACATTACCTTGTAGGCCAGGCCACCTCAATCTCTCTCCAGTGGTCTTGATTTGTTGCAAGTATTAATTGACTGGAGATCCATCCACTTAGGAAAAAAATATGTTTGTCTTGGTTGCATTTTTAATATTAATTACTTTGTATTTTGATCTGAACGCTTAGAGAGACCCTTTGTTTTTGTTACTGCAACTGTTACTGTGATTCGTTTTATCTCACGAGATTATGTGGAACATTTAGGTCGGCTAATATGATATGATGAATTGAACCGGGCAGAATCATTTGTATATAGACAAGCTATTATTATTGTCGCGCATCAACTTTAGCCTAATTATTAGGCTACGTTCGTTCTTCCCTAAAATGGAAGGGAATAAAGCTATAAGATGCTGTGCATAAAGCAAGAGGTATTTGTAGTTGTTTTTGCTTCCATAAAAAGGTCTAGTAATGATAAGAAGTTGACCCCCCTCCCCCTAGAATTGTTCACGTTAAAATTGATGTTGGCTTGTTATAAATCTAGAAGTTGACCCCCCCCACCCCACCTCCTACGTCCCCCTAGAATTTTATTCACGTTTTGTTGAAAATTGATGTTGGCCAAGATTTGGGCTTATTCCACTCTCAGAAGTAAGCATTTGGCATCTTGTATACTGGGGCTTGTAAAAATAAAACAGCCGACAGATTAATTAATAGTAGGTTCTTCCTTGGATATTTGACTGGATGCAAATGAACTTGGTCTATCACCATCATTCATCAAAGGAATAATGTAAACGAAGGATTATCAATCAAAGTGTTTTTTTTTTTGCTAGTTTGAACACCCCTATGGGTCATACCACTACGCCGAAGGCCACTCTGTAATCGTTGATTTTTCACCATTGAAGTAATGTGTGTTTTTTTATATATATATAGGGGTTAATGGAGTTGCATAACTGTGTAAAAATTCAAATGTACACAGTCTATGATCATAGAGTAGTCAATCTACGATATGAAGATTTATCCTACGTTTCTACGATAGTAGTGACTAGTTTATTATCGGTCAGTGACTACTTATCGATCGTAGGGTGGTGATGATCGTAGACCATGTACATTTAGAACTTGCACATCTATGCACTTTCATTTTTTTCCATATATATATATATATATATATATATATATATATATAACATGTGTTTCCAGCATAATGCTAGGGATCGGATCTGAAAAAATTTGTATCAAAATATATTTGTATTGAATTTGACAAATGAATTTTTGTGATATAGCTAACCACAAGAGATGTAGTCGACTATTGTAATGCTACCACGATCATTTGAGTAGTATTCGTGACAGAATAAGTAAATTTGAGAAATTATTTATACTTCCAACAAACTTTGATCGGTCTTAATGGCCTAAGTAGCAAGCAGCTACAGCCAAACAAGTTGAATTAATTCTAGTTAGCTACAAGCTTCATGCTAATGCTTGATCTTGATCATATTAATTTGGAAGCTTTATGAAGGTATTGATTCATTTCAAATATATTCGATCTTTCCTATATATATTCAAGATGATCTCTAATTGTCTAGAATAAAGTATGCTCAATACTTTAATAGTTTGATTAACAAAGATGCACGCGCGCAATAACTAATTAGGAAAGAAGACCAAATTGCAATTTTAAATCACTTGAAGAATTGCAAAGATATATTGACTGACTATTGCTATATATTTTCATCTAAAACAACTATCATATATGTTTGTGAGTTTTGTACTGAAAAGAAATGAAATGAAATTAGGACATAATTGGAATATTCTTTTAAATGCATCTGCAAAAAACCGTAATATATTATGACAATGGTTCCTAGTGGGAGCCAACCAAAGTTTCATTGTCAACCAAAAAAGTTATGTTCTCTGCGTACTTTCCATGGTTTCTTTTCTTTCTTTAGGCTCAACATTTTCATTCTCTTTTAGTGGCGGTGGTGGTGTGGAATTAGAGAATTTGGCCTCCTCATCAATCACCATATACTCCTTTAGAATTCTTAACTTGAGATCCCTGCTTCTCCTTTATTCCCACTTATTTTCTTCTATATTCCATGCCCACTTCGATCCACTCCTTGAAATCTCTCTCTCTCTCTCTCTCTCTCTTGATGCAGGTGTGTATATATATATATATATATATATATATATCTTCTCCTAATAGAGAGTCCAGGGCATCATTTCATTCAACAGACTGAATTTTCAATACTAAGATTTGGGTCTTTTAAGAAGGAAGGAATTATGGCGTCTAGGAGAATTCTCAAAGAGCTCAAAGACTTGCAAAGAGACCCTCCAGCGTCATGCAGTGCAGGTATGATACATAAATATAATGAAGAAGGTATTACTTTACTTTGTTAATGTGGAGTTAATGTACAATACATTAATTCTGCACCCTTTAATTAGTTTTTGCCAAAGGTTCTTCTAATTAAGTAGTGATGTGATGGTAATGTGAATTTTTTCAGGACCCGTGGCTCAAGATATGTTCCATTGGCAAGCAACCATAATCGGTCCGAATGACAGCCCCTATTCTGGTGGTGTTTTCCAGGTCACCATTCATTTCCCCCCTGATTATCCTTTCAAACCTCCCAAGGTAACCACCACCACCACCACCACCTGGTTAATTGGTCATGCTTCTTTTTATATTCTTGCAAATTTCACAATTATATTTACATGAACTGCCTGCGTATGTATGTATGTATGTATGTATCTTGGCTGCAGGTTGCCTTCAGGACCAAAGTTTTGCACCCAAATATAAACAATAATGGTAACATTTGCTTGGATATACTCAAAGATCAATGGAGTCCTGCACTCACCATATCCAAGGTTAGTTAAAAATAAATATGCAGCTAGCTTAGCTAGGCAATTAATTAAGTTAGTTAAAAATAAATGTTGAAATGCAGGTTTTACTATCTATATGTTCACTGCTCACGGATCCTAACCCGGACGATCCTCTAGTTCCAGAAATCGCTCACATGTACAAGACAGATAAAAACAAGTATGAATCGATGGCACGGAGTTGGACTCAGAAATATGGAATGTTCTGATCATGATCGAGGCCGGTCGGTTTTGTTCCATATAAGATCGATCGATGAGCATATCAGTAATTAAGTTTATTTCTCCTGCGTAGCCAAAATCAACTGCAGGAACTACTATACTATACTATACTATACTATACTATACTCAATATATATATATATATATATATGGGTGTTGTAGCTAGGCTTTTTGGCTCTTGTAGTAAAACAGTTGGTTGGAATAAATTAATAAATGGATCGGATGTAATTTTTTTAATTTCTAGTTTGATAATAATATCAATCAAGTGCATTCATGCAGCAACTGCAAATTTTCTGGACATCTGCATCTCAAAGTTGAGTTACTGATATACTTTTCCAAACGGCTTATATTAAAGAACAAAAATATTAATTTTTCTAAAACAAATTATATTAAAGAAGTGAGGGAGTAATAGATATGAGCAATCAGTAGTAGTAAGAAGTATGATGTTTCATATTTATTGATGGCATGCAAAAGGAAGAAACTTCTGGTGTGGAAAAATCTAAATGGTGCACTGCTCAAGGCATTGGAGACGAGACGTAGAACTCACTTTTTCAATACATATGCTTTCAATTTGTACTCAAACTGAAATTACCCGGCCGGTCATATAAACTTTTTTTTATGGAGTCCTCGAACACAGACAACAAGCAAGCAAGCAAGCAAAATCTCCAAACCACTAGTTCAATTTTTGCAAATAGAATTAATCTTGTGCATATAGATTATAGAATCATGATTTAATCGGAGATCTGAAATTTAAGAGAAAAAGTTTATGGGTTGGTGATATTGAAATATTTATTTAATAAAAATAACCGATCGATCGAACCCCAACAGTTGGTTGGCACATGCAATTTTAAATGAATCTTGAAACGAGCTGTAAATAATTCATGAAACCACAAAGACGCAAGCGTAAGCCGTATAAAAAGACTGACCTGAGTTCCGTAAATATTAGCCCGACTGTAGTTGAGAAACTCTCGATTATAAAAAAATTAATAATAATGATTTTTTTGAGACAGTATGACAAATCTCCTTTTCCTTTTACCCCTTATAAGTTTAACCCAGCCGTTGGTTGGCGTAGTGCTTCAAATAAAGCTAGAACGAGTCGTAGACTCGGACGTTCTGAAATTCTGAATCGAATACTACCAACAACAATTTGTCAAGACAAAAAATAATTCATAAAATTACGGAAACGCAAGTGTCGAATTCCGTCTAACTGCGGTTAAAAAACTTCCTGTTATAAAAAAAAACATTTTTTTTGAGACAGTATGACAAATCTCCTTCCCCTTTTACCCCTTATAAGTTTGATTTTATTATTTCGTCTTTTTTAATTTTTTATTCTATCCTTGAAATTTGACAAAACTTGAGTACAAAAAAATTAAAAATTAAAATACATAAAAACAAGTCTAGATCTGGTGAAGTCACAATATTACCAACATTACATGATTTCCACTTTACAGAACAATACAAGCATTTGGATTGTCATCACTGAACGCAGTAATATATTTAACTTCAGTAGCAGCACTAGCACTGGGCAAGCCGGAAGTTTGAGGATCCTCCCACACATACCCCGGCGGAGCTTTCTTGTCATAAACTCCTCCCGCCGCGTACGGTTGAGCCACCACGTCGCACGGCCAGAATTCCGCCCTTTTTCCTGTCCGTTGCCGCACACGGTACAACACTTTGTCGGGGTCTACGTAGCCTGTGACGGTGAGCTTGTGCAGCTTTGGCTCTACTTTAATTTGTGTCACTCCTTTCATTCCCGCCACTGACTTTCTTACCCTTCTCTCACACCCTTCACAGTCTATTCTCACCTTTATTACCACCGTCTGCATGCGGTTAATATTTAATTACCAAGCATGAAGTGAAACTTGCTTACATTTAGCAAAAAAGGTAAATACAAATAAATTTTAAAAAAAAACTTAATTACTTACCCGTAGTGGCTTTCGTTTTTTGAGCTTATTAGTGTTGTGGTGAAGCCTCTCACAAAATTCAGATACATAACTCGAAACACCCATATATATATATATATATATATATATATATATATATATATATATATACAGTAGACTATATATTTTTCTCTTTCAAAAACACCACCAAAAATAAAATAACGAGAGAGAGGAGGCTGTTTTGGATCTACCCATAATATATATATATATATATATATATATATACACTTAGTGACTAACATTATGCATGAGGGTTCATACTTTACACGTGGAATTAGGGTTACAGGCCACGTTTCACCTGTCTCTTACACTCGTTGGCCCTGCATTACCAATTAATTGATACTACCTTCGTTCCTAAAAGATTATCGTTTAAAGTTTTGACATATGGATTAAGAAAGTATAATTTATTAAGTAAAATTTGTTTGAAATTCCATCACT
The DNA here is from genome assembly GCA_016801055.1 of Panax notoginseng. Classification (NCBI taxonomy): domain Eukaryota; kingdom Viridiplantae; phylum Streptophyta; class Magnoliopsida; order Apiales; family Araliaceae; genus Panax; species Panax notoginseng. The sequence continues at coordinate 226,507,078 of CM029016.1, forward strand.
ACCCCTTTATGAGAAGTTGAAAATTATTAATACAAAGGAAGAGAATTTCTTGGGACAATGAGAAAAGGTAGGGATAATATAGAAAAATAAATAATTTATTATCATCGAAAATTATAAACGACAAACATTTTAAAACACATTTTTTCTTCTAAAACTATAATCTTTTAGGAACCCATCATCTTTATATCCTTCCATGCTGTGATGATAATATTGGGATATATTTTATCCCTTTTTTAATTGATGTTAATTTATTTGAAAATTTGGAGGGTATCCGATTTATTTTTAATAAATAAATAAACTTTTTTGAACTCTTGTCCAGGGTTATAAAAATAAATCTGGTGTACAAATTTTTGATTTTATTTTTTTACTTTAAATTGTATCTCCTGAATTAAATTATTGTTTAAATTATTTTCAACAACTCTCTAGTTGGGTGGGGGCAGTATAATTAATAATCCCCACAAGTCCAAAAAAAAAAAAAGGAAAATCCATACGTGTTACGCGTAACTTCGCAAAACTTCTTAGGACGACGTGAAGTCGAAGCAACCACCAATTGCTAGAACGTCTTGGAACACGTATTGAATATACATTTTAAAATTAATTATATATTTAATTAATGACATTTTTAACGTATTTTGATGATAAAAATTACTATAATTTACGGTTTTTTTTCCAAAATAAACACAGTTCTTTTACCGGCTTTAATGGCCGAACAGCGTAATAATAACTGTCCTCTCTAAATAACCAAAACCGACCCGATATCTGGACACTGGTACAGTTTCTCTGGGCGGGCTTAACTTCCTTCTTCCTCCTGCAACTTTCCAATTTCGGTGTTTCTCTCTCCACGATCCTCAACTAATCATCAATCATCTCTTCATCATAAACAAATTCAATATGCAGCAAAACGATATGAGCTCTCCATATTTCCAGTACTATCAATCGCACCTCCAAAACCCTAATACTAATCCCATCGATCCGCTCTTCAACAGTAATTACAATCCGAATCCTTTGCCTACTACTAGTATTTCACAAGCTTCTGCTCCTCCGGTTTCCTCCAATTACTCTACATCCGATTACTCCAATTACTATGTCCCTCCGTACCCACAAAACAATACCGGTCATGTATACTCAAACCCTAATTTGCAACAATCAGATGCCTCTAATTCACCTTACTCCTTTACAAATCAGCCCACCTCGTATTATCCATACGATCTGAATCAAGCTGCGGTGAATTATGATCCAAATTCATCGTTCGCATCGACTTCTTATTCACAGGGTTCGTATAATGGTTCAAACCCGCCCAATTACGAAAACCCAAATCAGGGTGGGACTAATTATGGAGGGTATAGTGATGAATTTAACGGGGATGGTGTTTACCGATATAATGGGGGAAAAGTGGAGCATTATGGTGCTCAAGGTGGTCGGTCCGAATCGTCAAAGGGGTTGGCTTTTGATGATTATGGGAGACCTATAAATGTTACCAAGGGAAATGAGCTCAAGGGAACTGAGACTTACAACAGTCAGATTGTGAAAGCTGTCCCTAAGATTGATATACAGCAGGATGTGAGTAGCGGCGTGCAGAAGTTTCGCGTCAAGATCTTATCTGAAGACGGAGGGCAGACCAATATGGATGTGCTTTGTCAGGTAAAAGACCCTTCTTTTATCCTCCTTTAACTTCAATTGTGTTCTTCTAATTGATAGTGAAAATTATGCTGGACACTTAAATGTGATTCTTCTCTAATTTGGTTAGAATGATTCTTCATAACTATTCTAATCCTACTGAAAAATTTCTTTAAGTAGTTATCTAGTTGCATTATATAGAACATTTGTAAACCAGAGGGGAACATTTGTGAGTCTTCTCTGTGCACATGCTAGTATTGATATTACTAGTCTTAAGCCCATTTTTCCTTTTTGAATCTACTATTATGTTGCAATATTACAGTTGAGTTTTGTAATTTGATTTCCAGATTGGTTTGGATGGGATTCGAATACTTGATCCAACAACTAGTCGGATACTTAAAATATATCAACTTGACACTGTGATGAGATGGGAAGTAAGTTTACTGCATTGTCAGTTGTAACGAAAAGTTGATAGTTATTTTGGAAAGAATTTGCTAACTTCAATCTTTTTTTTGCCTACATTTTTAGGTACTGGATTCATATATATTTGCATTTTGGGTCAAAAGCTCTATTGACATTGAACCAAGACGCGTCAGGCTGAAATCAAATAACTATACCACAAACAACATTCTGGACACAGTGGCAGCAGCAAGCATTCAGGTCTGGCGACCTTACTCTATCATATTCTTGTTTATTCTTTTGTTTGATTAATCTCAGAAACTCCTTTTACCCCAAACTGGTTACGGTAGTGACACAGCGGAAGGCTGCGAATGAATCCCATATGAAAAAGTAGAAAGACCATAAGGCAGCAAAGAAATACTACTTTGTTCCAAAGTATAAGATTAATATTGGTTTTCCAAAAGTCAATAAGAGGCATTTTTAAATGTGATATTCTTAGAAGTAGCTGACGCTTTGTCTTTCTATTGATCTACTAATTCAATTATGCCTTGTGTCTCTTACTTCGAAACAGCTCAAGGAGATGGCTGAAAGCAATAAACCGTCTGATCCTCCTACTAAGGAATCTGAATCTGAGAAGAAAAAAGGATTTGCTGATTGGATGAACTTGGTGAAGCTTGGCAATGAGGAGAAAGATCACTGGGTTAGATCTTACATTGCCATTTTTATCTAATGCCATAGTGTTCATTCTTTGCAGTTTCTATTAATTTTTCCCTCCAACCCCAAAAGATGTCTTGAAGTACAAAAAAATTTGTCCACCATAAGATGTCCCAAGTACATAAGTGAAATACAAAATATTGTACAAAGAGTTTACCCTTGAAAATATACTTAAGTCTAGTCCATAGTTTTATTAAAGAAAAAGATCACTAGTTTGGAACTTATTTTATGGTCTCTCCTTCAACTTTCTTAATTTGTGTGGAAAATATACTTGGAAGACATCTTTTGAGGGACGGAGGGAATATATTAGATTTTTTTCCTTCTTTTTTTTGGGAGGGGGTGTTCTTGATAAAAAATTTTGGCTAACTAAATTGAGTATCGGCTTTAATTTTCTCTTGTAGGTTCCTGATGAAGCAGTGACCAAGTGCGCAGCTTGTAGGACAGATTTTGGAGCTTTTGTGCGAAGGGTTAGTAATTTTGGAGATTAAGAATCGTGTCTCTTTTAACACGTAATCTTCATAACATTTTTAATTCTTTTTCCATTTCAGCATCACTGTAGGAACTGTGGGGATATTTTCTGTGACAAGTGCACCCAAGGCAGAATTGGTCTCACTGCAGATGAGAGTGCTCAACCGGTTCGTGTTTGTGACAGATGCATGGTATGCAGTATGCTCCTCTGATACTAAGTCTATTTATCCTTTCTAATCGTATGACCTGCATTTTGGTGAGAAAGGTTGTTTTTCTTATATATGTATGTATAAAAATGTATGCAAGTGTCTCTAAGCTAAGATAAAATACTCCAGCGTCGAAAAGTTTCCCTTGGTGAATGGGATGATGGGATAGAAAACATGTTGTGATTTGAAGTAATGAATAGAGAGAGATTTCTTTTACCTTTCTAAAAAGTACTCTCTCTTAGAGGTCATTTGGAAAGTGTATTTTGGTGAACAAATAAGCAGTAATCAGGAAGGGTGCTTTGTTTTGTCTTTAGGTTTGACAGGCTTACTGCTCAGGTCATTTCTGAATATCGAATCTAGTTTGTGGTTTCAATATACTTCAAGTCGTAGAATGATCTAGCAATTTGTAACAAAAAGGGTCATGTGAAAGTGAAACCATTCCAACAACTAAGCGTTCATCTAGTGTTGTAATGGATTCAATTTCTTTCAGCTGCAATCTTCCTTGCACTGCTATGTTACGTCCTGTAGGTTTTGTTTTATTTTTACTTTATTGTCACTGTTTGCCTTCTATAGATATTCGTAATTCCTCTCTTCTCTTTGCAGGCAGAAATTACTCAAAGGTTGAGTAATGCAAAGGAAGTGACTGCTAAAGTAACTGGATTGCAGAGCCATGAGGATCTTGCAAAAAAACTTCAGGTACCCTGTACCTGAATGTTGTGATTGTGCTGCACCTTTAACATTGTTCACGAATCACGACTTCTCTTTTTCATTTGTTTTCTCCTTTCCGATGCATATACGTCATATTGTGATGCACTTAAAATATGGAGAATTAATTGGCGTGTGAAAATGAGATGAAAAATTTAATTCCATAAGCTTTGCGTCTCTCTTTGAATCTCATTTGTGTCGGTATTTAGCTAACTAATACTACCTTCATCCCATTATATCTGACGTTTAAGGATTCTTTGCAACAATTAAGAAATATTAAACACGACTCTTTTGTCCTTAATAAATGATGGAAAGGCTTCTGCTACATCAAGCCTCTCCCTCAAAAATACCCTCTCTTTCTCTCTCATGGAAGAATCCTTCTCAATCTTCCGGTAGACGGTTGAAAGGGTAGTAGTATTGGAATAAAAGTGGACAATTTAACTTTGGACTTGTAAAATGTCTATTATTTTGGGAAAAATAAAAATCCCTTAAACGTCTATTATTTTGGGATGGAGGGAGTAGCTTACTGCTGCAGTGTACTTTCATATATCATATAATGAGAAGCCTTAAATTTTACAAAGTATGATATTACACAAATTGACAGTCCAGTTACAATGTTGTCTGTGAGATGATTCCTGTCTCTATTTTAAGCGGACATTGAGTTTTGTAAGAAGTCAGATCATAAAATAGTTAAGACATGTATGTATTTTTTTTATGCATTACTTGTTTTTGACTTTATTTACCAATAAAGATAGTAAGAGATCTAGCTCGTTCTTAAACTTCTTCACACATTGTCATATGTTGAAAATATCAAGTTTCAATGCTTCGATTTATTGACTATTTTTATTATTCCCAAAGTTCTTTTGTCTTGCAATATTTATGTTAATGTCAGCTTATTTTCATGTTGTTAATGATATGTAACAGGAGGTGATGGATAAAAATCGCAAGATATCGACAGGTACTCACTATTACTAGAATGAATGTTCTTTAATTGCTTCTATGTATGATAGTTGTATGCCATTTACTGTTTTTTTTTAATACAATGGAGCTGGATGGGAATATGTTCGGGGATGTGGTCTATTTGGTTGCAAACTGCTTCTGTTGGCTTCACGCTACTCGTGGGAAAAAAAAATCATGGGGTCCGTGAATATATAGTTCCTATTTTGTTTTTCCTTTAAATCCAGAAACTATAGAGCCAGGTTGCTGAAAGAGATGATCCTTATAACGCAATTATTCAACATACACCTATTCATTTGAATGGTTGTTTATGCAATTTTCACCATTTATTCAATTGTAGGTAGAGATTTTATCTTGTTTCTATACTGAAAACAGTGATATTTATAGGTCTGATGCCTATTGGATCTGATACGAGGATGAGAGAGGTCGAGTGTCCAACTTGCACGGTCCATCTGCAGGTTTGATATCCTTGCTGGTCCAATGTTGTTTTTAGTTTTTCCGTATCTTTTTCTAATTTTTGTTAGTGGTGGAGAATCTCTTAAAAGAAATACCTCAACAGATATTTTACACAGTTTATGTACACATTGACTTCAGGTGAAGGTTCCAGCCTCCGGTTCCGAAACCATTGAGTGCAGCATCTGCCAGCACCCCTTCCTCGTGAGTGCTCAGTGATCTACCTCGTCTCCTGTTCCTTTTGATCATGTTTTTGTATACTACGAATTCCTTTAAAAGGTTGCTCCCTTTACATGTTCATTATTTCTCGGTCCAATTCTTTGGGGTGTCACAGATTCTATATATTTGTACATTTGGTGCAAGTTTTCTACAATAATGTATAGTTTTTTTAACTCGGAAGTCATCAATATTAATTGGCTTGATGATCTGTGATTCGATTATGTATACCACATGGGGACAGCAGAGAAAATGTTCAAACGATGGGTTACCAGAATATTACTTGTTGCTTGCTGATAACAAAAATAAAATGTTCAAACGATGGGTTACTAGAATATTACTTGTTGGTTGCTGATAACAAAAATAAAATGAAGCGCGTAAGAGTAGTGAAGGACCTCAGTATGGTTTTCCTGAATGAAAAGCAATATAGGCATCCTTCTTTTCTTTGTTCTTCCGTTCCCCTGTGCTGCATCATATTATTACCAGTTAACTGTAAATGTTAAGATTCCTAAGTGGAGTATGCAGGAGGGGGAAATAGAGAGAAGTTTTACTGAGGAGATAATAATCTCTGCTAGTTTCCGGTTACTGAGGAGATACAGCAGCACGCGGTCGACCCCAAAAATGAAACAGCAAACTGTTTTTCCTTTTGTTAGGGAATGTGGGGGTTGGGATGTGTATTTAGTTGTCCTTTTAGCTACCTACATGTTAGGCTCCAGGCCCTTGAATGAATTCCAGGCTCCGGCCCTGCTTCTGATTTAAGAGCAAACTCAAATCAATTACAGTGCAGCAATCAACAAACCTGAATCATCGTGTCCATGAAACACACAAAATATGTAATAACTTTGCTTTTAAGAAACCATTATTAATTCTGTTTTTGGGCAACACGAGAACACAAAATTGCCCCCAAAAAAGGTAATACTAGTAGGTTGAAAACAAGCCAGCCGTGGGTATGAAGTGCTACAGCAGAAGCATGGAAATGGGGGTGCAAGTTGGAGTGGACTTGGGTACCATTATTCTTTCTTCCGTCAAAATATATTATCACCATCTTACTCGCCAGGTATTCACAATAGTCCTTCCACACTGACCGGGAGGAATTTCGACCGGTCTAGTGATCGGTTTAAAAAATATATATATAATTTTTTTGCATCGACTCTCAAAAAATATATAGTATTTTTTTAACCAATTTTTTTACAGGTTTCAGTGATTTAGGTGTAATTTAGATACATATAAAAAGCAGTGTTGAAAAGACTGTATAACTATATAAATTACATCTAAATCACTGAATTTTATAAAAATTTTAATTAAAAAAAATATTATACATTTTTTAAAAATCAAAATAAAAAAATATTTTGAACCAATCACTAAATTGGTCGGAATTCCCGGTCATAATAGTTGAGACAGACATGCATACCGTTGTAAATTACGTATGGGGTGGGGTGAAGTGAAGCGGTTCCGTATGCTAATTTTGTTTTTTAATAAATAAATTTAGAATTAATCTACAGATACATCAATTTTACAACTCTCTTCCCGATACTCATCTCCCCTTCTCGTTTTGACATAATAGAAAACCCCATCTCCCTCCTTTGTCCTAGTATTATATATTAAATACCCAACTCACTTATATTTTTAAATTCTTAACATTCTCTCTCATCTTTTTTTTTTCAATCAGTACAACTAAAAAGATAAAGCAAATATTTTTTTGTGGTGAATCACCATTTTACGTAACATTAAGATTATTAATAATTACCAATTGAGTGTTATAATTGGTCATCTAAAGTTGACAGGGCCCCTTTTCGAACAATATTCATCAATCTCTTTATGTTTCAAGCTGATATATTCTTCTGATTCAAACTGTGCAGATGATCCCCTCATCTTCCTTCTTAGTCATGACTGTCGAAAATTTAGGACTTTTCCCAATCACCAAGCTCTTTCGGGCCCTGTTCTCTAGAAAACAGTTGCCTTAAGCTCAGGAGGCATAGATAGTAGCCCCAACATTCTGAAATTAAACCATTAGTCTCTCCTCTTGTTGAATCTCAATCAGGGGTTGCCTCAAAGCGTCTCAATACAACCCGTCTCAATTCTGGATACTGTTCAGGTGAGTTTTGTCACCATCCTCCACGGATTCGATATAATGTTACTTTACGAGCTTATTAATGAGACTAAAAGCTCTTTTAAAGATTCTTTTATAGTTTGAAGGGTTTCTTCTTCTAATTTGTGCTCAAAATTTACCTACTTGAACCTTTTGTCCAGCTGCTAGGAATGTTCGATTCTTAGGTTGTAGCTAATTCAAGCTTCTTTGCACCAGAAATTATTTCAATAAATTTAAAGAATTACCAGTAATTCTTTTTTCTTTACCATTTTTAAAATCTTTTCTGCACAGTCTGCATGATGCGGTTACTGTAGGGTGTTTTTGTGTATGCAGCTTGGATACCCCACCTCTCAACATACCCCATTTGACAAGTGCTTTTGCAACCTTTTTTAGAACTTTTCAATTACTTTTGTTCTTACAGCAACTTGCAGTCAAACCAAGAGGGAAAATGAAGTTTGCATTTACCAAGAGTGGGGGAAGGAATATGGGAAATTTATATAAGAACTTCATAGAAGCATAGTCTTTCGGTTATTGTGAAGTAAACAGGTTACTAACAAATATTTCCTATGGTGTGTTTCGATATTGCTTTCAGTTTCTATGCACTGATTAAATAAATATTATCTTTGGCATTATCCTTTGGTTAGTGAACCTAATAGTAGTGTAAACTTAAGATGATTGATTGTTAATATATATCGTCTGCTTAACATTTTCTAAAGTTCTACGAGAAAAACAAAAACTATACAGAAAAACAAGTATATAACACTTTCTAAATAGCTAGTAAGCACTTCCTACAATGCTGACTTTAAACTGCTGACATGCTCCAAGTTGATAATGGGAGAAAACAGTGACTGCTGAAGTCAAATAGGGTGATTCATAAGGATCACGTTGAACAATATTTTCAAACTTGTTTTCTGCTTTTATTTCTTAAAAACTTAGAGAATGTATTTGGGTAGAGCCATCTATTTTCTGTTTCAGAAATGTTTTCGAAAACAGCCTCAATTCAGAAAACAACATAAAGGTATTTTTTACTGTTATCATATTTAGATAAGAAGTAACTGACTTAGTATTATCACAAAGATACTGAAATACACTGTTTTTGAGATTTCAATTGATTGAGATGTAAAATACATAAGTTAGTTACTATTTTTATAATTTTAAAAATTAAAAAAAAACACTTGAAAATGAAACAAACATGCTCATTTTCGGAAAATTTAGAAAACAAAAATTGGATATAGAGATCAAAAATATAAAATAGAAAGGGTAACCAAACAGATCAATTCTTGGGTCCATATCCCGCTAGTGCTAAATGCTTGAAGGCTAGTCAGAGTAGCTTCTGCTGTATTTATTGATTTTCGTAATACATTCTCAATTTTTCTGGATACATGGATCCACTAAAATATAGTTTGTTCTCGTATCTTTTGGGCTAATTCTTGTTAATGTATCTGCAGTTACCTCTCCTGCACAAGGATTTGTTTTCCTCTGGCTTACGCAAGCGCTCTGGTGTTCTTCTTTATGGACCTCCCGGGACAGGAAAAGTAAGTTCTTGTATCATCTCTATAATGTTTATCAGTGTCAGTTTCTGCTTAAAATTCTTCTTCATAACTTCTGTTATTCTCGTGGCAAATTTCAGACTCTATTGGCAAAAGCTGTGGCAACAGAGTGCTCCCTTAATTTACTAAGTGTTAAAGGGCCTGAATTGATCAACATGTACATAGGAGAGTCCGAGAAAAATGTGAGAGACATTTTTCAGAAGGTAAATAATTATTTTCGTGAGCACTATGTTGTCATATTTCAATTGCAGGCCAGGTCAGCACACCCGTGTTATCTTCTTTGATGAACTTGATTCTCTTGCTCCGGCTAGGGGTGCTTCAGGTGATTCTGGGGGTGTTATGGACCGCGTTGTTTCTCAGGTAATGCTGGTTGATTATTTTATGTCTCTTTAATTAATATGCGGCTCAGTGTGCTAATTGTCTTTTTATTGGAGACTACACTTCCGACATGGTTACTTAATGTGCTACTTTTCCTTGTTATTAGATGCTTGCTGAGATCGATGGCCTGAATGACTCTTCCCAGGTAGCTGTTTCCTCCTTTTCTTCTAATCCATATTAACCTAGGGGCCTTTGTCTTTCTTGTTTCCACAGGACTTGTTTATTATAGGAGCTAGCAACAGGCCTGATCTTATTGATGCAGCACTTCTAAGGCCTGGCCGATTTGATAGGCTCCTCTATGTTGGAGTTGATACAGATGCATCTTATAGGGAGAGGTTTGTTTTCTTCTTACATGTGATACATCTATTAAATTGATAATTATAATAGTACATCAAATTTTACGTTTATTTTGTAGGGTCCTTAAGGCATTGACCAGGAAGTTTAAATTGCATGAAGATGTGTCGTTACTATCAATAGCAAAAAAATGTCCCCAAAACTTTACTGGTGCAGACATGTATGCCTTGTGTGCAGATGCCTGGTTTCATGCTGCAAAGCACAAGGTGAGTTGAGGGAGCAGCATATCATAGAGTTCAAACTTATTGTTAGGAATGTTTTTTTTGTTGCTAGGAACAGATGCCACTGTTTAAAATCCCTTGTTATCCCCCCCCCCCCCAAAACCCCCCAACAACACACACACACACAAGGCAAAGAGAAAGCACGTGGGGGAGGCGGAGCACAGAGAGATAGAGAGAGAAGAAAGAGGTAGAACTTGATTCAGTGAGTTAGTTACATATGGTATGTAATGGTGTATAAACGAGGAATAAGTAAATTATACAAACCACAATTAGAAACAGAGAAACGTACCCCTAACCAACAAATACCCCCATTGTGTGGCGACGGATAATTTGGAGTTGTTTGTTTTTTCACATGTGATGGGAGTTTCTTTTAGAGAAGCATATCCACCATAGTTATTTATTGCGGATTTGCATGTTTATGTTTTGAATGGTAGCTAAGACTGGTTCATTAATTATCTACCAGGCTTTAGCACCTCATTCAGATTCAACTTTCATGGATGATCAAGCCGACTCTATTGTTGTTGAATACGAGGATTTCCTGAAGGTATGAATGATCAAGCCAACTCTATTGTTGTTGAATACGAGGATTATCTACCAGGCTTTTATCTTTATGTTTTTGCAGGTTGTAGGAGAGCTCTTCCCCTCGCTCTATGGCAGAGTTGAAGAAGTATGAGTTGTTAAGAGATCAGTTTGAAGGAGCTTCAAGATAACTACTACCACTTCTACCACAACTCACAAGCAGGGGTTCGTGGCCCTCTTACTTTTGTAAGAATTTTCCTTTTTTCTTAAATCTGATAATAATTATTATTATTATTAAAAATTAAGCCGTTAGAACAATATGCTATATGATACAAGCTATACTCTTATTTTTAAAGAGTAGTTTATATTAATCTAACCGAACCAAACACCACTTTCAAATGAAATGAAATTATTATTATTGGTAATGTATAGGACAACCTTTAAGATTCAAACATAACAAATGAGCCCAATACATCTATTCAACAAGTTAAGGGAGTTTCACCATCGATTACATAAAACATAGAGCAATTGCATCATCTAAAGAGGCAATCTTTGGGTTCGAAACGTCCATTCTGTACACTTGGAGAATTCCAGCCCCTAGTTGTTGCGTCGTCGGGAACTAAGGAGCTGGTTAGTCCGCTCAATTTCATCTTCTCCACCATTTAATAAAAATAGCTCTCTACAGCTCGAACCAATGAGAATAGAGAAAGAGGGAGAGACTCTCTGGGTTTGGTTTTTTATTTTTCTTTTCTTAAGAAAAATTATTTCTTTAACACCGACTTAATCTAAAAATAAAATACATTTATTTATTAAAAATCAAAATTAGCATATGCATGTCTGAAAGATGACAAATTGTGAATACCAGACGATCAGACAGCATGATGTTCTTAACAAGTGCTACTCACTAAGATGGGAATTACTGTGGGTGGTGATATATTTATTTCCAGGGAAGAAGAATTATCAATTATGGTACACAAGAAGTCCCACTTTAACTTGCACCCCCACACGGAAAATGAAGAAAACTTAACAACAAATATGTAATCTATCACACAACTATCTCCAAGGAAAATAAGTAGTCATTCAAATTATATAGATATATACTACATATAAATAACTATACAAAAACCAGTTTGAATAATATTATTTCCATAATACTTATCCAAAATTTTCTTCCAAATCTTTGTAGTCCTAATGCAAATCTCAAACTCCATAAATCTGAAAAATGCCCCTGCAAAGCTAGAAAACTTCAACCTGTCTACTCACTACTCACTACTGGAGGGCCAAAACCTTACTATACACATAGAGGAACAGGAGATAAGAATGCAACAATGACAAAAATTAACGAAGTTTATTCTGAGCAACAGCCTGGCACAACTCATCTTCATAGAAAAGAACTCGATTGGAAGCCAATGATTTGTACAAGGATTTTGGTAAAACAGATGACCCCATGCACCGTGAAGAAAATGCAGGCTCTCGGAAGAGAACAGCTGCAATTTGCGGCACCTCAGTAAACTTAATACGAGAAGGTGGGCGAGGACCATGCTTGGGCGCTTTAGGAGTTTTTGGACTTGGTAGATAAACACCCTTTCCTTCTCCCTTGCTACAATAGAATACTAACATATTATAAAAACTCAACAGAAATTATATATATTGAAAAAGAAAAAAAGATTAATCTTGAGAAAATTACCTCGCAAAAGGCCAGTGTTCAGTGGGGAGTGGAGTCATTGTTCTCAACATCTCCTGTCGAGACCGATCTGGTGTAGTGTAATTAAAGTAGAACTGCCTAGCAATCACTACCTGCTCAAATTGCATAAGAAGACAATAACCTTTATACATCTATAAAACCATGTATATACACACAGGGGAGAGAGATATATATATATACTTACAGCTTTTCTGATTCTCTGAGAAACATGGAAAACTGCTCGAAGTTGGTCATGGTGCAGGTGACACAGTATTTTGACCTCAAAACACAAACCAAACATAATTTAGTATCGCCAGAAGAGAAAAAAGGGAAAATAATAGTTATAAAAAAATAAGACATCATTCCATTATTACACTAATATTAATGTAGAATACAACTAAGAACACAAAGATAATGGAAAATTATCAAATAAATTACATAACTAGTGTCTCAGTTATACTACTACCAGCTACTAGACAAATAGCACACTCTCAAACACTTGTGGTGAAGATATATGCTGAAAATTAAAGCACAATTAAGGTAACATTATTAATAAGCTCCTAACATGCACAAGTTCAAAAGCAGAAGATAACAAATTGTAAATTAGGGAACAAAATACAGATGAAATAGCAAATAATGCCGGCTAATATTCAGTTTTGTCATTTCATTTAGTGCAATCAATACAAGGATGAAGATGCAAATACCAGTAAATCCATGGGAAGGGACTCAAGCCTCGACTCAAAGTCATAGTCTTCAGCAGTAGGTGTCTTCGGGGTTCTCTGTAAATAATTATGCTTGATCATATCGAACGGCCCAACAGCAGGACCAAATCCAAACCTCACAGGCGATAAAAACATAGGGCTTTCATCAATGCCCTTGCTTTGAACTTCAGCATCACCACCGTCTGTATTTTCTCCATCCAACACACCCACCCTCTTCTTTCCAAGGTCTGTGCATGATTTGGTGGCTGATACCTTAGAATAACGAATCTGAGCAAGAGCTCCAGGCTTCAGAAACTTGTTACTCGAGCTTCGTAACCGCCTTTTATGCTTAGACGTCTTGGCTTCCCTGTTTTTGGGAGACACTTTACCCATCTTATTTCCTTTTCCAAATAGATATTATACCTTCAATTTCATTAAAACTCAACAATTTCAACTCAATAACTTAAAATGGAAAACATTCACTGATCCTGCCTACATAAAAACCTGCAGAAATCCAAAATCAATAATAAAAAAAAAATCATCAGAGCTTGAAGAAAAATCGAACCTTCATCACAAATAACACATAATCAACAGAGAGTACCCCCAAATGATAGAGAATTCAAGTGTAACCCAGGAAAAATACCATCAAAACTTCCACTATATATCTATCAATCAACACAAATAAAAAGCCCTACATAATAAACCCCCAAAAGTTCATGAAACCCAGAACACGGTCAAAAATTATTCACAACCAGATCAAAAAATAAAGCTGAACTGAAAGCAGTCAACAGAAAACAAATCCGGAAAATGAAAATTTCAAAATCCGAAATCATAAATAATTGGAGAGGAGAAATAAAGACAAATACGAACCTGAAAAAAACCCTTAAACGCAAATCGCGAGAGAGCTAAAGCTGCAGAATGAAGAGAGAGAAAATAGAGAGAGACAGAGAGAGAGGGGGCGTAATGGGAGGGGGAAATGAAGAAATGGGGCCGGGTAGGGTTTTTGTTTTGGGGTTTTGAATTTCTTTTGAATGCCCGCCAAAACCAAGTGTACCATATACGGATTTGTTCAAGTCTTAGCTGGACGTATACGTGGCGCGTTTTGATTGGTAGGGTTACTAAACTGGGTTGAGTTCGTGGGGAATCCAAAGTTGGTCGGGGTATCCTATAGCGCAAATGGCGGCACCCACATAGATTTGGAAATTATTTTAAGATTTTTTTTAATTATTACTACAATAGAATATTCTAATTTATTATTCCAAATTAGAAAATGATAGTTACAAATTAAATTTGAAAATTATATTTTTTTATTTCCTTACTTATAATAGTAGGGGTTTATTCACCCATAGGGACCCACTCATTTGGTTCACTTGAATGATTTTTTTTTTTAACAATCAAATGTCAATTTATTTTTATTTTTTTGATAACCGGAAGTTTCTCAACTGCAGTCGGACTAATATTTAATGTCAAATTTTTGATTTAAGAGATCCATTGGAGGATTCTCAAAAAAAATTACATCATAATTATTAACATATCCCAAATTAATTAGTTTATCCAAACAAGTACATATTAGTTAATATATTGGTTTAAGAATTTTCAAGAAGTAATTTAAACTCTCAAATAAGACTATAACAAGAGTGAGTTGATAATGTTTTTATTTATTTGTTCTCAAAAGTATCTTATTATATGTGGGTGTGGGATACATTTATTATTTGTGTGGAATTTGTTTTATAAAATTGTCAAAAAGAATTTATGAAAGTAACTATTTATGTGGAAATTAATGCAATGTCCTCTCCACGTGCACCACTCACGTGTGCCCTGACCCAAATGACCTTTTGAAGCAAAACAAAACAAGCCAAATATTACATGTCACGCAAATCCCAATTGCTATATAAATTTCTACATCATTTTTTAAGCTCCTTGAGAAGCTGCGTTGCTGCATGACGAACCATTAAGAGGAGGTGTTATTAAGTAATTTGAATGAGACGAACGAAGCATAATTAATTATGAATGGTGAATGAAAAAAATTATTTAATTAAGTGACATGTTTAAAATATATAACAAGATTTTATTATTTTACCCCTTTAAAAAAATTTAAAATTGTTATACGTTTATTTTATATTACTTAATATAATAATTAATATTGTAAATAAAATTAAATATAAAATATTTCGTTCAACCAAAAAAATTACGCTTAATCATTCAGTCCAAAAATTAAGCCAAAAATCTGACCGATTCAATCATTTAAATATTTTTATTTAAAACAAACGCACTGAATAAAATGACTGACAGATTCAGCCATTCAAAACAAACACCCACTAAGTCACTTTCTTAAAAGGCACACAATTCATGTAATAAAATATCATTGTAACCTATTTTGGTCACACATTTAATTGCTTAGAACAGATATTTAAAAATCACATTAAATATATCACGAGATTTTACAGAAATGGCCTCAAAATATACCCAAAAATTCAAAAACGAACTCGTGAAAACCAATCCAATACATATTCTGAATATATCATGATATCTTAATCAAACGAGACGGTGAATTTTTTATTTTGATAACACGTTCAAGTGAAAATTAATCCAATACAGTTTCAAGAACACCTACTGGAAGGAGGATGATATGCAGTTAGTTTACTTATAGTACATGTATTATATAGTTTATTCGCCAAATAACATCTCACTAAATAATCACATCATCCAGTCAAAATGATGTAAATAAAAGAGAAGACACAGACAACAAACACTAGGAACAAAAAAGTAAAACATAAAAAGATCTTCGCCCCCTCATATACGAGCAACATAAGAGTTGGCTTGAGTGACATATCTGACCCAGCGATAAGGATTATAGGTCTTGGACTTCTTCGCTATCTGCAAGTATTTCACCTACAACGCAACAAAACTAGTTATTCCAACGTTATTTGAAAGGAACAAATTTGCTAATACTGAACATCATAGTGATAGGTAAAAGGAACACCCTAACAAGCAGCATCCGTTTCGGGTTTTTTTTTTTTTTTGGTAGGGCGGGGGAAGGAGGGGGGTTCCCCGTTAAAGTTTGGAAGTTGGATTGGAGTTGCACGATCTGTCAGAAAAAATAAGATAAATGTAATGTTTACCTGAAGCCTTGAAGCATTATACATTGGAATGGTGAAGGTCATGCTAACAGGTCCAGCTTCTTTCGTGATATTGCCTGTATTAAAAACAAACGGTCACATATAAGTGGGCTCCAATCACGACTAAAACTATAATTTGTTGAACCATAATTCACAGAAAGCCGTCTATAACTTTCAAGAACTAGTTCATAAAGTATTTGACAAAATCATACCATGTGATTCTTGTGAAAATGTTAGCTTGGCACGCAGTGTATGTTCAGATCCACCAACAATCTGTTGAGCAATGCACGTATCACATTAGCTTTAAAAGAGATGCAAATTTGCGGAAGAAGTTGAATTTTACAACTAACAATCCAAATAGAAGGCAAATTGAATCACGGAAAACATTATAGCATCAGAAAAAGACATTGCCTTCTTTAGACTCCATTCCAGTCTCTTACTTGACTCCTTGAAATCAGTATTCTGTCCAACCGCTCCAGGTTCCAACTCAAAACTAACTCTGAAAATTGTCAAAATCATATTAATTCCAATAACATCAAATCCCAAGACAAGAATTAGATTCAGCAGTGCCACTATGATCTGCTAGCTTTCATTATTAAACCCAATTATGTTGATTGATGAGCCTCCATTTAATCTTTCCCAAAGAGTCAAAGACTAGAGGAAATGTAAAAATGCCCTTACTTTAACGCTAACTTGCACATAATTTACTTAAATTCTTGCAGCTTTCCAGAATATATTTTAGTTAGTAGTGACTCACCATTCTCACTTTTGCTCATTTTACAAAGAATAACAGCGTACATCCCTTTTCAGTAATAATACATGTACAATAAAGCTATCTTCTTATGTAGAGCAATAGTCAAAACAGGTCATGGTTATGGTCTAATGAAATCACCACAACCTTAAAGCTTTGATAAACAGGGAGAAGGAAAAAGATCTGGTTTGGTTCTAATACAAAATTTGTATCCTCATAGTAACCTTCCCACATAAAATTGGGCACTGGAAACAATGCCATTATGCCAATATGTTTTCTTGGGTGAAAAACTAAAATGTCTCTTCAACTAGAAGTATTAAATTATCTTACCTTAAAAGTAATATCTGACTGTTAAATTCAAAGTAGACACAACACTTTACATAGTTGACTCAAAAAAGCAATACCTGGTAGTATATGTTGGAAGTGGCATCTGTACTGCAATTGTGTTTGCCGTGATGCTTGGGGAAAACTCGGCACGTATTTTCAGAATCACTTCAGCCTTTGAAAAGAAGAGAAAAGTGTAATATACAGACTTGAGTTTTACTAGAATGGAAAATTCACAAAATGCTAGAAATGTTTATGAAAAACGCTCTAGCTATTCATGGTGGCCATTGGCAAGGCAGCAAACTTTGCCAGAAAAGGCTAAAGTCATTTTAACTCCCAAGGATTAAACATATGAGTTGACATCTACCTTAAGCGATCCAGCTTCTTCAATGAGAGTGTTAATACGAAAAGGAGGCTTGAATTCTTGTGTTATACGATAATTCATGACCGGAAATTCACCATCTGGGGGCACCTGATAGTATATAAAGATGAAGCATTAATTTTTTTGAAAAGCAAGATGAACTGATGAAGCATCTAATTTGTGAAAAGCAAGATGAAGCATCCAATTTTTGAAAAGAGGATAATTTAACAGATCTTTCACTAAATATAAAATCCCATGTTGCCTAATATTAAATACTTACGAGGCTCAGTGTTCTGTCAACTTCAAAACTATCAAGATGAACAGATTCATGGAAATTACAATCATCTAGCATTACTGCTCCTGACCCAGAAGAACCACCATAGTCTGTTACAGCAACATATGATGAGGGTGTGAAAGGCATATATATAAATTGATAACTACATAATGGAAAACCAAGGTTTTCAGCGTAAAACGTCAGAATGGTCAATCACATTTAAGCACATCCTTATTGCTAGCATAGTATAAATTTTGAAAACATCTAATGTCCTAAATAAACTTTCGCCCAAAAATATATTTAAGAAGTAAATGGTTTTGAAAAAACATCACAGCCACAAAAAAATAAAAAAAATTGAAGACAAAGTGAAAGTAATCTGATGTGCATGAAAATAAATCCTGAGAATACCATAAATTCTACCTCCTCTTCCTATGTTCAGATCCTCATTTAGCGCTAATCGGATTTCTGGATTGCCAGTAAGATAACTCTTCATTTGAATGGTGCCATCAATCTCAGATGTCAGTATATATCCCTGTTTGATCAGAATTGAGTTGATAAAAAAATAGCAAAGCACTCCTAAGTCCTAAGAATAGATAATAGCATATTAAATTGAGAAACATTGATGAAAAAATAATGATCAATTGATCATATATACAGAAGAGAGACCGAGCAAAAAAACATTAAAAATAAGAGAGAGTTGCAGATTGTATTAAATTACAAGCAGCTCTAGTTTTGAAAGATGGAGTCTATGTACATTCTTGCATAGAAAAATAATAATTTTTCTATAGTGATGTAAGAATGTTAATCATTTGACACAAATATATCTTTACACAGCTATTTTAGTTAATTTTTCGATGTGCCTATTATATATATTCTTTGCAGAGACGCCTCCAGTCACTACTCGGCTGTCCACTAGGTAACCTTGCCTCAAAGTGCCTCTGAATTTATGAACCCTGACCTATACTTACTATAAGAACTTAACCCGCCCACTAATACTTGAGCAACCTTTGGATCTGAGGAAAAATATTTTGTAATAAGCACAAGTGTGGCAGAATATGTTTTACGCTCACTGCTTACCGAATGCAACTATACTAGTTTCTCTAGCAATAATTCAACTATCAAAATATAATGGAAATTTAAGTGCACTTCCTAGTGTTTGGCATTAAAAAATATTGACTACAGAAGTTCAGGTACTTTTAAGTAAACCGAAGAAGCTGGATAGAGTAGAATGACTGATCTACCTTCGAAATATATACAAATGGAATTAAAGATGGAACTTTACCCCAGCCAGATACAATGTGGGATGAACAAGTATATTCTACAAGTTGATAGAATATGCTAAAGTAGAAAGCTCATCCAAGTCATTCTTATACTTACCAAGGCTAATGACGATTCCTGGAATAGATAAAGACTAATAGTTCTTATTTATTTATTACTCCCTAGTTTCCATTTGATTTTAACGCAGTTTAAGAAAATATTGAAATTGGTGTATAAAATATGAGATTGGTGTAGAACTACAGAATTAGGCTCAACTGCACCACATTTTTGGGTTCTTTTATTTCAAAACAGTGATAAGATGAGAAACTTTGAACAAATTAAAAACTACGAGGGCACAAGTTTTGGACATCCCAAAAAGAAAAGGTAGCCCTAATCCTGGACGGAGGGAGTAATTAAGAGGCAATCAATGTTCATTTACAGATATGGGAAAAGCATCAATCCAATAGCACAGTTAAAGAAATCAAATAAAGGGGTTGACATAATATATAGCAATTATATCAGTTCTTTACACACAAAAAGTATCAGACTCTGAAGGTTGGTAATAAAGCAAGTAAACTATACTGATCTTATTTCTAATATACAATTTTGATTTTCATTCACCATTGTAACTATCAATGAAGTATTATGTCTGGTACTAGTACTGACAGTTAAACAGAAATGAGGGCATCACCCATTCCAAAGGCTTCAATCTTCATTGACAAAGAACATATCATCACCACAACAAAATACTCTTGATAAAAATCATACTCCCTCTGTCCCACTTCATATGGCAAAAATTTTGGGTGTTATTCGACATGACTTTTAATAGTTGCCAAATTGATACGTGAACCCTATACTATTAACATAATTTATTTTCTCAATATACTGTAGTTTAAATATATATATATATATATATATATATATATATATCATAAAAACAACCAAACATTGTCTTGTGAAGTGGACAGAGGTTGTACTTGGTAACATCTGTAAAACATGTCTTAGTCTACTAGTCCCTAAGTCGTCCATACAAGCAAATACATTATTAACCTGTTTCCAGATCATGGTTACGATGAATTTCTCAACACTAGATAGTTCCAAAACATATTAAAGATAATATAATGAAATTTAGATGGAAGCATACAAATACTCACACTAGAGCTGAATGTAACACTTATTTTCTCAATAATATCCACAAAAATTTCCTCCCTCTTTCTACCCCCTGGTTCGTTTGCTACCACAGATTTTGTAACAGCCGTTCCTGGCATTCTTTTGGTTCCTTGCTGCATGCATCAAAAGTGTAACAGTAAATTGTAACATATTGTCACGTACATAAAAGATGTCACATAAGCATATATATTTCATAATGGAGTAACTTTACAACTTAGTACCATAAAGATCGAAGCAGGACCAAGGGCTGGCAAACGTGCAGCATCGATCAGTATTGGCTCATTAAATACAGAAGCCTTCAAAACTTCAGTGGACGTTGTTTGGACATAACCAAAATCCTGGCAAAAAATGTAATATGAGAAGAATATGGATGTTTAAGATCAGTCTTCCAAAATCTACAAATTACTCCCTCTATTACAAAATTAGAGATACATTTCTAAAACGACGACTTTTAAGGATATTTTAGGTTTACAAATTTACCCTAAATATTAGCTAAGAATTTAGTAAAAAGTAAATGGCAAATTAGGAATTTCACGTCACTGAAAATAGAAATGTATCTCTAATTTTAATATGGAGGGTGTACAATTAAGAAAAGAAAAGGCCAGTCTCAGTTACACCATGTTGTCGTTTGAACCAGACAGAACCTTAAAGAATCAAAAAGGCAAAAACTATAACTGAAATGTTACAGTAAGTTGCAATCTATTAAAATTTTTTGCAAATCTATTCATGAAATGTATTTTCCCGGGAATTTTTTTTTTAAAAAAAAGATGAACAACTGATGCAGCCTGAGTAAAGATGCTTTTTAACTATTATTATTCTTTTTCCCAGTTACCTGGACGAGAATCTGCTGCTACATCTAATGAGCTGCTTAATTGAGATTAAAAAGAAGGCTAAGAAGTTTCAAGAGAAAAGCTGATTCTTTACAAGTACTTAGCATTTGTTAGCAAGAATAACTCAAAACTACAAGCTTTGGCCCCCCACCAACCCTAACAAGAGAAAACGTCGATACATTGCAAATATAAGGGACTGTTGATTAAAACTTAAATGTACACATAGCAGTTTTATGTACAAGGGACTACCAAGTAGAAACCAAAAGAAATTCTTGGCCCACTAGTCTGATTTTCTTGATGTCCAAATTTGACTTGATAAGTTGAAAATCGGAGTTATAGTAAGGATTTGGCCCTAATTTAAATATGCACAAGCAGACAAATAAAATAAACACGACAAACCATGAACTCAACATGGTGTTATAATTAGTTTGAACAGGTGAAGTATTATATCAGCTAAATGCAAACATTGGTCCTTTTATTTTTACGAGACCTGGTAATCCAAATGAACAACAATTGCACCCAAACTTACTCCCTCCCTGCTAAATGTAAATATTTGAGTTCATATATATTTGCTACACTTTCATCTTCATGTATGTCATAAGCAAAAATTACCAAATCTAACACAAGACAGTACAAGCGAGGATACTTACAATGACTTCATCAAGTAATTCGTACACAAGCACAAAATTTTTTCGTAAGGAATCTTCATTTAGTATACCAAGGTAATCTTTGGTGACACGTGCAATTCTCTGTAAAAGTTCCAGGACAAGAGAAGGTGACACATTGGATCTCGTGGTGGCAACAAACAGTAATCCAACTACCTTCACATGGAAGTAGTTCACACCATCCACATTCTGTCATCACAAAGAGATACATCAGAAAACATTGTATCCACTAGAATAAATCAACAAGTCAAACTATTGCACGGCAGTTTACATCAACCATTCCCTTAATTTAAAAAGTTCCAAACTGAGCACAATCCTCTCAGGAGAAAAGTAAATTTATGAAGCAGCTAACTTTAAAGATAAAACAACAGAGGTTGTTAGACCTTTAAATATATATGTCACACGGATTTCATGTAGCGAACATGCAACAAAGATTTAAATAGCATTGAGTATTTCACTGGGAACTTTTCAGCAGTAAATTAGAATGCATTGCAGTTCTCAATTTTGAAAGAAGTACCTACAAAGACAGGCGGTGCCTCCTCTTCACCATCCTCCTTCCAAAACTTTACTTTACGGAAAAATATCTCTGCACTTCCCTTTTGCACATCTCCTCGATCTGGATCAATGTAATTAGCAAGGTAAGTACGTCAGCATTATACTATATTCAGTTTCTAACCTACTTATCTAACACCATATTTGCTTTAAAACTTCTGTTTGAACCCTTCTAATTATATGTTAGTTTCCTCAGCAAATAGTAAGTATTGTGAAACCTTATTACCGATGTGTATTTGATGTCAGAGTATCTGATGGGTAATCGTTACTTCTACAAATATATGCACCACAATAATTAGTGCAAGTTGAAATTAACCACCTAACATGTAGCCATGGAACTTGACACAGCGAAAGACGGTAAAGACAATAGAAACAATGAATCTACATACTTTGCAATCACAGGAATTCACAAAGTTTGAGATAAATTGACTAGATAGTCAAGTATTTCATAAACAAGAATAATAATAATAGAGTTGTTGTAAGACCCCAACTTTTATGAATAAAGATTTAATTTCTCGAAATATATTTTTGAATATTATGGTGTGGATTTGATATAATATTATAGTTGTGGGTAATATTTATAAATTTTGCAAAGTAAGCAAGTTGTTATAAAAATATTCGGTTGGTCGGAGAATATTCGATTTAACAGGGAATATTCGTACGACGGCATAATCATTGGTGGACCCCACAACGGAATTATTGTCGGAGTCCGGATCAGGTCCGGACTCCCGGACCAGACCAAAATCCGGACTTTTTTTTTTTGCTTTTTTTTTTTAAAACTAAAAAAAATAAATAAAAAATTATGGAATTGAAATTTTTTCATAATATAGTGTTTTGGGCGTGATTTGGGTACGTATAACAAAACATGGTGGTACAGTCTGTGCAGACTGTACCACCATTTTTTGGTATAGGTATTCAAAACACGCCCAAAATACTGTATTATGAAAAAATTTCAGTTCTATAAAATATTAAATTTTTTTTTTAGTTATTTAAAAAAAAAGCAAAAAAAAAATAAAAAAATTTGAGGTCCGTTTTTTATCAGGTCCGGGAGTCCGGACCTGATCCGTGTTGTATATATATATGGAAAAAATAATCTATACCCCATTGAACTTGACACGTTTTGTACAATAACCCACTGAAGAAGAAAACAAATGCTAGACAACTAAACTAAAGAAAATATTGTAATCGAGTCATTCTGTTTCGTCATTATATAGGACAAAACCATTAAACCACCCAAAAAACTGATCGTTGCACCCGAAAACCGAAACTTCATTTCAGATCTTATCCATAATAATCTGAACAATAAGAAAAGCCATAGTTACTCACTTTCCCCCCTTTCTTAACTCACTTCCCACGAAAATCAAGAGAACCCCACCCAAGATCATCAAAGATTGTCGAATTAACCACCACAAGAAGTATTTAATCAAGAGTGCCGCCGCCACCTTCCGTGCCGTCACTTCAATTAACTAATCCATCTGCACATGCCACCGCCGCCTCATCAAGATCTTCTCAAGCCTCATCAAGATCTTCTCAAAACTCGCCGAATTGGAACCCCCAAAAGGTCTGCCCGTAATAAAGGCTATCAAGTCCTCAAAAAATCCCCTCCCTTGACCACCAAGACATCCAATAATATACAAAACTATTGAAGCCAAAAAACAGTTATAAGAATTGAAGATTGAAGCTTGAGAGGCGTAGGTTCACCATTCAAAAGAATCTTTGAGAAATCCTCAAATTGGTTGAGTAGGTAAGAATTCCCCAAATTAAAGCATGTGGCTGTCATTTGCCATCAAAACCGATCTCAGACTGACACATAATTAGTTAGCCATATTCCTCTTTTTCTTCCATGAAGACACGTATGAAATTTGGTCACTACCATTAATGGACGTTTAAGAATTTAACAGAATGGGTCGATTGCAGTGTTTTTCAGTTTAGTTGTCTAATTACTTTATTTTTTACTTTAGTGGGCTATTGCACAAAACGTGACAACTTCCGTGTGGTAATACTGGTGGTTAGACCCATAACTGTGTACTCACTTTTGATAGTTGATTCAATAGTAATTGCACAATGCAACAAGCCTAGCAAAAGCTAAACATGGGTAACATTTAAGTACCACAAGTCATGCACTTTTCGTTCTAATTCACTACAATCTCAGTCTCAATAAAAACTTGTTCCCACTAAACTTTTGAGATTATAATGAAAGGTTTTGCAGAATTGCAATTGTCAGAGGCTTGAAGTTTGACCCACCCAAACATCTTTTTTTCTTACAAAAAGAAGGGAGATGTGATAATAATACAACGCTGACAAGGTTTGGCGCATTAAAAGAAAAGGACAACTAATTTGGTATAGTAGGAGTAATCAACCTGATATAACCATATATGCAAGCCTATAAACATTTGTAATTCGTAGTCTAATTATACAACATTCATCAGCAAATAGAGAAAGAACAATTGGATTGATTATAAGTTATAATTTTTAGCAATTAGAAGAAGGGGGGGATCAAAAGGGCGAACAAAGATGTACTGCATGCAGTCATTACATAAGGAATAAATTCAATTAAGCTTGCAATGAAGATAGTAACAAGAATTCAGAGCAAAAGTATATTTTATTGGATGAGATCTGCGACGAAAAAATCATGTAATGAAGATAGAGAGTGAAGAACTCACAGTCGCGAAAAACGATGTTGTCGCCTCTCTGGGACAGCACAAAGAACTGAGAGATCATGATCAACGAGATATTCTCTTCGAATTGCCGCCAGTCGTCTGTCAGCCGTCGACGGTGACAAAGCTGAGAAGCTGATCGGGCGATGAGAGATAGCTAAGACTTGAGAGATACTACTAGTTAGATCCGAGTGAATGTTTTGAGCTATTTTTCTTATTTTTTATTTATCAGTTTTGTTTGTTTTAACACGTATCCGTTTTCTTAAACGAGCCGGTCCTATAATGGTCTTCACTTGGGTTGGACTTTAGAATATTGTTTTAAGCCCGTCCATATCCTCGTGTTATGATTTGTTAAAAAACTGCCCATACATATACAGATCAGTTGGGCTTTAGTTAGATTCTTCGACTCAGTTATAAATGTCATGTTTATTTTTTATTTTAAAAAAAACTGTGAATTTTTCGTTTAATCCCCTATTATATTATTAGTTAGAGAAATAATTTTGAATAATTACATCTTATTTAAGTGATAAAACTTGATTATCATGTCTATCTTTTTAATGTGACTGATCTTGTGATTTTAATTTTGAAGATCAACTTTCAATTGGGAAAATTCAACATAAAATATTGAGTTTAATAATTACTCCTAACTCATATTGGCGGATTGAAGGTTTGATATTTTAAAAGGGTCAAAATATAAATTAACTTATAATTCATTGTCTTATTTGACTTCTTATTTTTAAGGAACAAATATCCTATTCAATTATGCAAATTGCATTTATAAAGAAATTCTAAGTAAAACTCTTATTCCAACCCGGGGAAGGGCATGGTAAATTGAGGCGGTGTGATCAAGTTATAAATATAGTCATAATTCAAGTTCAAGGTACACACTCATTATTACTCTTATACACTAAAGTAATTTTAGACTTTTTAGACATTCATTATTAACGTTTTTAGTTTATTCTTATTCTCACACCAGAACTATCCTCGACAATCCCGATCGTCAAGCTTTTTAGTGTGTTTGTTTTATTGTACAGGTTTTTAGTTCGTTGTTTGGTGATTTGACGAACGATCATATTTTGACGTTAACAATTATAGTTGAATTCTACTAAAAATATAATAATGCATGTGAAAATTTATATGGCAACTTTCTTTCAAGTGTGGATTAATTAATTACATGTATTTGAAGGCAAAACACTTGTCTTGGATGGCCACTATGCAACCTTCATAAGTTTTGTTAATATTGTCGCCCAAGTGATTATGACATTTGGCCAGAACCCAAATCTGTTGCCTGCTGTGCCCAAAGCTGTCGCACTCTGCACTTTGTTATTGCACGCTACACTTTGTTGTAGCTGCGCCAAGTTGTCGCATGTTGTATCAAACTGCTGCACAACTTGAATGTCAAGGCCGTGTCAAGTCGACAAGGGTCTAACAGATGACCACTATGTAACCTCCACAATTTTCGTTAGTATTAGTATTTGTCATTAATCTATCTATATATCTATATTATAAAACTAGAGAATAGTGGCTGATTGGTTGCTGTATAGGGCGGCAATAGTAGTAGAATGATCGAAAATAAGAGAGACTTTAATTAATTACTTATAACGTTTTATTCATTTTGTTCTATTCATGTTTCCTTCATTTTCCCAAAGGAAAACGATCGACGTAAGAAAACACGTAGGAATAGGAGGAGGCTCAATTATTTGGGCTCATCCCACAATGTTTATTCTCTTTTTTTATACTGGTTAATATCACAAATTCAAGTTTACTCTTGGTAAATTTTTTATCAAGAAGAGACACCATTAGAATTAAATAGAAAATTATAATAATATACCAAATATTCAAAATTTAATTTTATTATATATTTATTATTAAATATAATGAGTTGTTATTTTGATAGTAGTTACATGTAATGAAATTATAATGACAAATTTAAAGATATTGTGTCATTTTATATTGTTATTAATAAAAAGATAATTCTTTTTGTGGAACATAAAAATTGATGAAATGTGAGTCTTTTATTGTGAAACAAGGAAAATAATATAATCCACCAAATATAGATTTCAAAAAAGAATATATAAAAATCAATCATAAAAATTTCATTTTTGAAATCATTAATTTTTTTTAGAGAAATTATTTTACTTTAATACCTCTATGCTAACAAAAAAAAACTTCAAAAATCAAGAGGGAGCACTTGCCCCCGATTTTGATCCGCTCATGTCTTCAACAAGAATTTAGATAGCGCTACAGAAGGTTAAAGATAAATTTTCTCTAGTTCTCCACGACCACGTGGTACTTTCACCGTGCTTTCCTCTAAACCTTTGGTTTGAAACGTATCCTAGAATTGGATTGTAAAAGTAATAAATTATCAAAAATAAAAATCACATGTCAAAAAAAAATTGTTGGGCTTAAAATTCTTTCTTATGTAATTATGTTTGAGATAAATGTATTAGAGGTAGCAAATACACTCCTCCCCCCCTCCCCCCCCCCCCCCCCCCCCCACCACCACCACCACCACCAAAAGAGTTCACCATGTATTCCATATCCCTCCTTAATTAAAAATATGGTGATTGGTGTGGTGGGTGATTCATTTGGAATCTTGAGAAGAAGGTAGGTGTGTGCATAACTTATCACAAGCTACACAAAATAAACACAACTACTATATACTCACCGGTCCTTCTACGCCGACCGGTTTTTTCCGACCGGGGTAGTGACCGGCCGGAAATTTTTTTTTTTTTTTTTTTTTTTTTGCTTTTGATTACAAAATAATTAATGTGATTTATTGGAACTGAAATTTTTATAAAATACAGTAATTTAGGCGTCCGTTTGGATATACGTAACAAACAGGGTTGTACAGACTGTATAACCTGTTTGTTACGTGCATAATTAAAAATATGGTGATTGGTGTGGTGGGTGATTCATTTGGAATCTTGAGAAGAAGGTAGGTGTGTGCATAACTTATCACAAGCTACACAAAATAAACACAACTACTATATACTCACCGGTCCTTCTACGCCGACCGGTTTTTTCCGACCGGGGTAGTGACCGGCCGGAATTTTTTTTTTTTTTTTTTTTTTTTGCTTTTGATTACAAAATAATTAATGTGATTTATTGGAACTGAAATTTTTATAAAATGCAGTAATTTAGGCGTCCGTTTGGATATACGTAACAAACAGGGTTGTACAGACTGTATAACCTGTGACGCCCCCAAAATTAGGTATACATCACCCATCTTGGGTCGTCAGATACATAGTACAGAATACAAATACAACTGATTAATACATCTGTCGTGTACAATACGACAAAACATAAACTGTGAGTTTGAATACAAATATTATCTTCTAGAGAGTATTCATACTCAAAAGGAGTCCTCATTACATTTATTAACACACCATTACATAGAATAGTGAGGACTACTAACTAATACTATCATTCGGACCATCACTCCGTACCCCGACTTGTCCCAGCTACGTTCTCATTTCCTGAAGAGAACAGTGAAAGAAAGGGTGAGCTCAACTAGCCCAGTAAGAAATATTATGACTAAGATAATGCAGAATAAATTATCATTAGCCTTCAACAATGTTAAACTGATAAAATATAATAGACATCAAGTTTAACTGCAGTGGAACAAGCAATCCATTAAAAGAGTCAAGTAGAAAATAAACTCTACTATCTTTTATGATTTAAAAGGTTTTTCAACACTGCGATCGCTGAGACTCAGCTTAATAATCCACATCATCGAATCACCCCTGCACTACGGCCAAGGATATTCGTGTATTCATTAATGGTCATGATCATGCCAACAACTGTCCATCAATGCACTACGGGCCAATGAGGACTTTTACCACATCATTTGTAACATTACGGTCATGATTATACCGAATAATCCCTGGTCATAATCATACCAAGTCCATCTATGCACTACATGCCACAGATGACTTTCAACATTTTATAAACATGAGGATGATGACAATGATATAAGAATTCAATAAAACAAGTTCAAGAATTAATTTATCCAGGAATTAACAACGTCCAAATTGTCAACATGATACTGCATTGTGGAGTAAAATTCAAGAATGCTTAGAAGAATATTTTCTTGAAAAGATACTGGATGAAACGCAACTATCAAGGATATTCCACAAATTTCATGGAGTATAGAAGTCAAAACTTAACCAACTGAGTACAATAAAGAATGGAATAACAAAAGAAATCACCATGCATGCGATAGACCGCACAGACAGGTTATTCCAATAGAATAATAAATAATGGAACCAGGTCCGGCGTAAACGCACAGACAGGATATTCCGACAGAATAATAAATAATGGAACCAGGTCCGGTGTAAAACACACAGACAGGATATTCCAACAGAATAATAATAAAACGGAACCAGGTCCGGTGTAAAACACACAGACAGGATGTTCCAACAGAATAATAAACGGAACCAGGTCCGGTGTAAAACACACAGACAGGATGTTCCAACAGAATAATAGAAGAATGTCACCAAGTATAGGGTAGACCGCGTATACTGGTTATTCCAACAGAATAATAACGAATGGAATAACAGAAGTTCTCTTCATGAATATAAAAGAAATAATATTCCCTACCGTTTTAAAGAAGAGCTGAAGTAAGGAAGTAGTTAAGTAGCAGAATACTCTTCTTCTCTCTCTCTATAGTTTCTCTCTATAGTTTCTCTCTCTAGAGTTCAGTGAATTCGTAAGAAATAATGAAGGAATGAGCTGCTATTTATAGAAAAATAGAATGCATAGTAACTAATCCATGAACGGTCCAGATTGATTACTTTAATCTGACGGTCCATATTTAAAGAAAAATCTTTTAAATAAAATAAAATATATTCTATTTATAGAATAACTTTAATAAAGTATTTTGTTTTATATAAAAAGATGTTTCTGTTTTATTACGTTAATAATACGAATAAAACAAAACGTCATTATCGCTAAATAATTCATATTATTAACTGACAATAATAAAATCAAACTGAGTGACTTCTCACATAAGCATTAATAATCAATACCGTGTGCTACTATGCAACCACACGTATTACTGTACTTTTACTACCGAGTAGTTCAACAGTAACAATGGTAAAATTTCCGCCGTTATTTTTAATAAAATATTTTTGTCGTTTTCTCAATCCGACAATAATTCCGTTGTGGGGTCCACCAATGATTGTGTCGTTGTACGAATATTCCCTGTTAAAACGAATATTCCCCGACCAATCGAATATTATATAACAACTTGCGTACTTTGCAAAATTTATAAATATTACCCACAACTATAACATTATATCAAATTAACTCCATAATATTCAAAAATGATATTTATAAAAAATTCATCTTTATTTATAAAAGTTGGGGTCTTACAACCTCCCCTTCTTATGAAATTTCGCCCTCGAAATTAGGGTACGTACCTGGTATGTCGAAGAGGTAAGGATACCTTGATTTCATTTCTGATTCTAACTCCCAAGTCATTTCCTCAACATCGTGGTTTCTCCACAAAACTTTGACTTGAGGTATAACCTTGGAGCGTAGAATATGTTCCTTCTTATCCAAGATTTGAACAGGAACTTCTTCATACGTCAAATCCTCCGCTATTTCGTCCGGTTCTAACTCAATAATGTGGTTCGGGTCTTCCACATATTTGCGTAACATGGATATGTGGAAAACGTTATGAACACGAGACATACTTGGCGGTAAAGCGAGTCTATAAGCCACAGTTCCTACTCGATCGAGGATTAAAAATGGACCGATGAATCGAGGATTTAGCTTTCCTCTCTTTCCAAATCTCGTAACTCCTTTCCATGGAGCAACACGTAAGAACACATGATCTCCTACATCAAATTCCACGTCCTTTCGATGAAGATCAGCATAACTCTTTTGTCGATCTTGTGAGGTTTTTATACGTTGTCGGATCGTTTGAATCTTTTCTGTAGTCATACGTACCAACTCCGGTCCCAACAACGTTGCTTCGCCCACCTCATCCCAGCATACTGGAGAACGACATTTTCTTCCATACAATGCTTCGAATGGAGCCATGCCAATACTTGCTTGATAACTGTTGTTGTAGGAAAACTCCACCAATGGTAAGAACTTGTCCCAACTTCCCTTGAAGTCAAAGACACAGAGTCTTAATAGATCTTCAAGAGTTTGAATAGTCCTCTCTGATTGTCCGTCCGTCTGAGGATGATATGCTGAACTAAATCGTAACTCCGTGCCCATAGCTTTTTGTAAACTAACCCAAAATCGTGAAGTGAATCTTGGGTCTCGGTCAGAAACTATGGATACTGGCATACCATGCAGTCTTACAATCTCGTTTATGTACATACGAGCAAGACGTTCAAGTGTATAAGTTTCTCGTATCGGTAAGAAATGAGCAGACTTGGTCAATCTATCAACAATGACCCAAATCGCATCAATACCTTGAGAAACCCTAGGAAGACCGGTAACGAAATCCATGGTAATGTGCTCCCACTTCCATTCTGGAATTTCAAGTGGTTGCAATGGACCTTTTGGTACTTGATGCTCCGCTTTGACTCGTTGACAAGTTAGACACCTTGAGATAAACAACGCTATCTCTCTCTTCATATTGCTCCACCAAAATGTATGACGAAGATCATGATACATTTTGGTACTTCCAGGATGGATTGCAAACGGTGTGTTGTGCGCCTCCATCATGATTTCATACTTTAAATCAGGGTTGTTAGGAACACAAAGTCTGGAGTTGACTCGAAGTATTCCTTCTTCATCGATTCTTGCTTCCGGCATAGAACCTTCTTGCACTTTCTTCCTCATACGCATCAGCTCCAGGTCTGTAGCTTGAGCAGCTTTAACTTTATCGATTAAAGTCGGTTCTACTCGTATATTCGCCATCATCACATGGGTCCCTGGAGTCTTCAACTCTATCTCCATCCTTTGCAAGTCACACAAAATGGGCCTTTGCGTTGTTAATATTGCACTTGTACCCGCATATGATCTTCTACTCAATGCGTCAGCTACCACGTTCGCTTTTCCAGGATGGTATTGAATGGTATGATCATAATCTTTCAACAGTTCAAGCCAACGTCGTTGTCGCATGTTGAGTTCCTTTTGAGTGAAGAAATATTTGAGGCTTTTATGATCCGTAAAGATCTCCACTTTCTCCCCATACAAGTAATGCCTCCAAATTTTAAGTGCAAAGACAACAGCTGCCAACTCTAGATCATGAGTAGGATAATTCCTCTCATATTCCTTGAGTTGTCTTGATGCATAGGCTATGACTTTTCCATGTTGCATGAGAACGCATCCCAACCCTTTGCTCGAAGCATCACTGTAGATGACAAATCCCTCCGAGCCAGATGGTATTGTTAGAACAGGTGCTGAAATGAGTCTCCTCTTGAGTTCTTGAAAACTCTGCTCACATTCTTCGCTCCAACCAAACTTTGTATCTTTCCGAGTCAGCTGAGTTAATGGAGTAGCGATTCGAGAAAATCCTTCCACGAATCTCCGATAATAACCAGCTAAACCAAGAAAGCTACGTACCTCGGTCACTGATTTAGGTTGCTCCCAGCTTTGAATAGCTTCAATCTTTGCCGGGTCAACAGATATTCCACGACTTGATACTACGTGCCCAAGGAATGCTACCTCTTCCAGCCAGAACTCGCATTTCTTCAACTTGGCATAAAGTTTGTATTCACGAAGCTTTTGGAGTACCAGCCTCAAGTGTTGCTCATGATCTTCACGGCTTTTGGAATAAACAAGGATGTCATCGATAAAGACGACCACAAAGTGATCCAAATATTCCTTGAATACCCTGTTCATCATATCCATGAAGGCAGCAGGAGCATTAGTCAATCCAAAAGACATAACTAAGAATTCATAATGCCCGTACCGAGTTCTAAAAGCCGTCTTTGGAATATCCTCAGTTCTAACCTTCAGCTGATGATATCCAGAACGAAGATCGATCTTTGAAAAGAATTGTGCTCCTTGCAACTGGTCAAACAGGTCATCAATACGTGGCAATGGGTACCTATTTTTGATGGTGACATGATTCAACTCCCGATAATCAATACAAAGTCGCATACTCCCATCTTTCTTCTTCACGAACAGAACAGGAGCACCCCAAGGAGAAGTACTAGGACGAATAAAACCAATGTCTAACAATTCCTGCAGTTGGGTCTTTAACTCCTGAAGTTCAATAGGAGCCATTCGATATGGGGCTTTGGAAATGGGTTTTGTACCGGGTTCAAGGTCGATACAAAATTCAATTTCACGCTCTGGGGGTAGGCCAGGAAGTTCTTCGGGAAATACGTCAGGAAATTTATTAACAACAGAAATATCATTCAAAGCTGACGTATTTTTGTTTAGATCTGTGACATGAGCTAAGAAAGCTTGACATCCGTTTTTCAATAAACGAATAGCTTTATGGCTTGAGATGACAGCGATTGATTTTAATGGTTTGGTTGCTTGAATTCGCATAATAGGTCGATTAGGAATATGAAAGCTAACAACCTTACGAAAACAATCAATTTTTGCATGATGAGTAGTTAACCAATCAATCCCTAGAATCACGTCAAATGCAAGTATTTTTAATGAAATAAGATCGACAGGTAATGTGTGGGTACCAACTTGAACCAAACAAGACTTATAAACCGTGGATGTAATGAAGGTTTCTCCCAATGGAGTTTCAACTGCTAAGTCAAAGTCTAATTTCTCCGGAATCAAATTTAATCGATGAGCGCAAGTAGGAGAAATAAAAGAATGGGTTGAACCGGTATCAAATAAAGTATAGACTTCGTTAGAGTTTATGATAAGCTTACCCGTGATGACCTCATTCGGGTTCCTTGCTTCTGGGAGGTCACAACAAACGCTCTCCCTTGCACAACCGGTTTTGACTTTTCTGGGACGGCCTTTGGTGCCTCCATCCTAGCTGAATTTGTCTTCGGTAAACGACAAAATCGGGCTAAATGACCTTCTCTTCCACAATTATAACATGCTTTGGACGGCATCGCGCAGTTTGGACTGATGTGCCCCTCCCCTCCGCATTTGAAACATATGATAGGTGGTCGTTCTCCTTCCTTAACGACAGGTGCTGGTGCTGACGTCTTTCCATCATTGTTGAATCTCCTCTTCTTGAAATGTCCATTCTTATTGTTTTGGCCCTGATTACCACCGAAGTGGTTACCATTTCTGGCCTGTTGATTCCCTCCACGCTTGTTGTCACCGCTTCGATGACTGCTCTCACTGGTATTATCATTTTGCCGGCTGCTCTCTTTTGGTTGCGTTGTCTCGTTATCGCGCTCCACCAACTGAGCCCTATTTACAACATCTGAATACAAACACAGTTTATGAGAAACAAGATGTTGACGTATCTCCGGCTTCAAACCTCTTAAAAACATCCGCGTCATTCTTTCTTCATTATCCACCAGGTGGGACGCAAACCGGGATAACTCCGCAAATTTTGCCTCGTACTGCGACACGGTCATATTATTCTGCTCCAATTTGATGAACTCCACCTCCTTCATGTGACGAATACTCTCGGGAAAGTATTTGTCGTTAAACAGCTCTTGGAACTTCTCCCAAGACATCTTCAGTGCGGCAGGTTGAGTACGCTTTATCGATTCCCACCAGTAATCTGCCTCTCCTCGCAACATAAAGGCGGCAAAGGGAACCTTTTGCTCCTCGGAGCAACCCAAGACATCAAATATCTTGGTGATCTGCTTTATCCATGTTTCAGCTACAAGTGGTTTGGGTTCTCCCTTAAACTCCGGTGGTCCCAGCTCCTTAAACTGTTTAGCGGTGACCGCCTGAGAGTTTCCAGTATTTCCACCTACGTTGTGGACAGGAGCCGCTTTCACCTGTTGTTGCATGAATTGCATAAAGCCTCTGAACATTTGATCATTCATCATTTGGTCAGTGTTGTTGTTTGCATGAGGATTGACACCTTCCTGATGCACATTATCCTGATTATTGATATGTGGTGAATCAACAGTCGTCTGTGCTCCATTGCTATTCTCAACATTCTCAGATGCCATTTTCAGATACTGCCACAAAATAAAAATTAATTGATATGTCATATATTATCCTTATATTATGACCGACCAATTAAATACCATGCAAATAAACTTAGGTAGGTCATACTAGCGAAGGAATTCCCCGTCTCTCCCCTCCTAGTTCTATTCTCACATCTTAGCCAGGGATCATATCCCTAAGCTCTGATACCAACTGTGACGCCCCCAAAATTAGGTATACATCACCCATCTTGGGTCGTCAGATACATAGTACAGAATACAAATACAACTGATTAATACAACTGTCGTGTACAATACGACAAAACATAAACTGTGAGTTTGAATACAAATATTATCTTCTAGAGAGTATTCATACTCAAAAGGAGTCCTCATTACATTTATTAACACACCATTACATAGAATAGTGAGGACTACTAACTAATACTATCATTCGGACCATCACTCCGTACCCCGACTTGTCCCAGCTACGTTCTCATTTCCTGAAGAGAACAGTGAAAGAAAGGGTGAGCTCAACTAGCCCAGTAAGAAATATTATGACTAAGATAATGCAGAATAAATTATCATTAGCCTTCAACAATGTTAAACTGATAAAATATAATAGACATCAAGTTTAACTGCAGCGGAACAAGCAATCCATTAAAAGAGTCAAGTAGAAAATAAACTCTACTATCTTTTATGATTTAAAAGGTTTTTCAACACTGTGATCGCTGAGACTCAGCTTAATAATCCACATCATCGAATCACCCCTGCACTACGGCCAAGGATATTCGTGTATTCATTAATGGTCATGATCATGCCAACAACTGTCCATCAATGCACTACGGGCCAATGAGGACTTTTACCACATCATTTGTAACATTACGGTCATGATTATACCGAATAATCCCTGGTCATAATCATACCAAGTCCATCTATGCACTACATGCCACAGATGACTTTCAACATTTTATAAACATGAGGATGATGACAATGATATAAGAATTCAATAAAACAAGTTCAAGAATTAATTTATCCAGGAATTAACAACGTCCAAATTGTCAACATGATACTGCATTGTGGAGTAAAATTCAAGAATGCTTAGAAGAATATTTTCTTGAAAAGATACTGGATGAAACGCAACTATCAAGGATATTCCACAAATTTCATGGAGTATAGAAGTCAAAACTTAACCAACTGAGTACAATAAAGAATGGAATAACAAAAGAAATCACCATGCATGCGATAGACCGCACAGACAGGTTATTCCAATAGAATAATAAATAATGGAACCAGGTCCGGCGTAAACGCACAGACAGGATATTCCGACAGAATAATAAATAATGGAACCAGGTCCGGTGTAAAACACACAGACAGGATATTCCAACAGAATAATAATAAAACGGAACCAGGTCCGGTGTAAAACACACAGACAGGATGTTCCAACAGAATAATAAACGGAACCAGGTCCGGTGTAAAACACACAGACAGGATGTTCCAACAGAATAATAGAAGAATGTCACCAAGTATAGGGTAGACCGCGTATACTGGTTATTCCAACAGAATAATAACGAATGGAATAACAGAAGTTCTCTTCATGAATATAAAAGAAATAATATTCCCTACCGTTTTAAAGAAGAGCTGAAGTAAGAAAGTAGTTAAGTAGCAGAATACTCTTCTTCTCTCTCTCTATAGTTTCTCTCTATAGTTTCTCTCTCTAGAGTTCAGTGAATTCGTAAGAAATAATGAAGGAATGAGCTGCTATTTATAGAAAAATAGAATGCATAGTAACTAATCCATGAACGGTCCAGATTGATTACTTTAATCTGACGGTCCATATTTAAAGAAAAATCTTTTAAATAAAATAAAATATATTCTATTTATAGAATAACTTTAATAAAGTATTTTGTTTTATATAAAAAGATGTTTCTGTTTTATTACGTTAATAATACGAATAAAACAAAACGTCATTATCGCTAAATAATTCATATTATTAACTGACAATAATAAAATCAAACTGAGTGACTTCTCACATAAGCATTAATAATCAATACCGTGTGCTACTATGCAACCACACGTATTACTGTACTTTTACTACCGAGTAGTTCAACAGCAACAATGGTAAAATTTCCGCCGTTATTTTTAATAAAATATTTTTGTCGTTTTCTCAATCCGACAATAATTCCGTTGTGGGGTCCACCAATGATTGTGTCGTTGTACGAATATTACCTGTTAAAACGAATATTCCCCGACCAATCGAATATTATATAACAACTTGCGTACTTTGCAAAATTTATAAATATTACCCACAACTATAACATTATATCAAATTAACTCCATAATATTCAAAAATGATATTTATAAAAAAATTCATCTTTATTTATAAAAGTTGGGGTCTTACATAACCTGTTTGTTACGTGTATCCAAACGGACGCCTAAATCACTACATTTTATAAAAATTTCAGTTCCAATAAATCACATTAATTATTTTGTAATCAAAAACAAAAAAAAAAAAAAAAAAATTCCGGCCGGTCACTGCCCCGGTCGAAAAAAACCGGTCCCCTAGACTTTTTCTATACTCAAACATGCTGTTAGCTGTCAACTGTCAGCTTAAAGTAATTTGTAGGAGTAAAATTAAAGGTAGGAGGGTATACCCCGCGAAATTACTATAACAGTCACATCAAATACAGACTAATGATGTCATTGATATAGCCAAACAAAAGACTATGACTGTTAGAAAAACTTGTCAACATATTTACTACTACTTAATTTTTTTAACAGAGTTTAATTTAACAGACTATAACTCACATTTTTTTAATCTCAATATAAATATTTTCCGTTACTTTAATTAAACTCTTACAATTTGTTTAGTTAATTGTAAGTTAATTAACCAATGTTAGTTGTCTGATGGAGAAGTATGGTCCCTCCCCCTCCCCTCAAGCTGCCCACTCACCATCACGTTATCTGCACTTTTCATCCGAAAACATTCTTCCTCTGTCCTCTTTTTATTTCCATTCCTTAAGGAGATAATTTTATTTAGTATCTAATTATTAAGTTAGTCAATTAGTTAATACAATACTGTTATATAGGGTGAGAGATCATCTCCCGACCTGTGTGTCTTATCAATCAATTGACCAAAATTAATTTTATACTAATCACTTCCTTTTATTTATCATTGGTTAACTAACATAAACTACATGTTTGATAACTCAATTTAATTGATTAAACAAGTCATTAATTATATTTCCTAATCTTTTATACTTTATCCTAAAACTTCAAAAAAAAAAATCGGAAGAAGTATAAATATTTTGAATATCTAAATAAGAGTTCATATATATATATATATATATATATATATGTATTTTGTAAAAATTTTAATTAAAATAAATATTATATATTTTTAATTTTTTTTTTTAAATATCCAATTATCCGGTTTAATAAAAATATCCGCCTAGACTTGTTAATTTTTGCACGACCACAATACTCAATACTATGACTCAATGTGACCATCGTGGATCTAGTAAGTAAGAGACGATATGTGTGAACAACCAATTTTTTTTCTTAAAGAAAAATATATATTTAAAATGTTGACATGAGATAGATATATGACGTAATAATATCCAAACATATTGGTATGATAGTAGTCAATTTTCATCATAAATACAAAAATAAAAAATACTAAAAAGCTTAATATTTCAATAGTCAACCCGGACCACTTCTTTCTATCTTCCCAAAGAGCCCAAGCCTCCAATGTATTCCGTATGTCCCCGTCGTTGAAGATCCTTGTCAATTTCGTTATTAAGAATTATTAACGAGGGCCTTTTAGGTAATCCCTCACTCACCCGCACTAAATTCATGTAGCCAAACAAAGTAAGCAAGTGAAGAGAGAGAGAGAGCTGTGCAAGACCAGAGCATGAGACAAACGACACCGAAGAAGTGAGAAATTGCTGAGGAGAGAGAAAGAGAATTTCTGTACAAATTCGTCCAAAATCTATATAAATAATCCGCTGGAAAAAGAAATCTGTTTTCCGCAAAGCAATGCCTGTTAATTGCAGAAATCTATGTCTTTTCTGCTCGCAATTTTACATTTCATTGGTCTGTCTGTAATTAGCTGAGCTCCAACACATTTCTGAAAACAATCAAAGGAAAAGTTCATTTCTAAGCCCTAAAAACTGGAATTTTCTGCGGCAGAAGGTAAATATACTCGTGAACATTCCCAATTTCTGTCCAGTATATATATATATATATATATATATATATATGTATGTACATACATGTGTACGTGTACGTTTTTGGTTTTTATTTCTGCTACTAAACTACTAAAATGTCTGACTTAAACTGGATCAGAACTCTATCAACGGTGAAGCGACGGCATTTTCAGGTAAGTTTGTTGAGCTCTGGATTGTATGTATTTTTTTTTTACTTTTCTTTTGTTTTTGTTTTTTAAATTTTTTTTATTGCTTTCTCATGGTTAAAGAGATTAGTCAAACAAAATCTTCTTGCTTTTTTCAGTGTTTGCTTAAAAATTCTTCGCTAAATAAAAGAGGACATTGCTGATCGATCGACTCCTTTACCCTTTATTTTAATTTTCAGTTTTAATTTCAATTCTGAAGTTTATCATGAAGTCTGATTTGGAAGATCTCGATTTCAACTCAATTTCTTGAAAGATCTGTTGAATCCGCTTGGAATTTGAATGCTGCATTCAAGCAGTCTGATCAACCACTGGATTTCTAGTGTAATATGAAAACAGGATATAAGAGGGGTGGTACTTAAACTGAAACTTTCTAAATTTCCCCAAGAATTTGGTCAATGCAAGCAAGAGAACTATTAAAACTATTTTAGGGGAGCTTTCAATCAAAAGGTGAATATCCGTGTGACTGAAAGATGGCATCATCATGGGAACATTTAGGGGATATTGCGAATGTTGCCCAGCTAACTGGCCTTGATGCTGTCCGTCTAATTGGGATGATTGTTAAAGCAGCAAATACAGCTCGAATGCACAAAAAGAACTGCAGACAGTTTGCGATGCATCTGAAGTTGATCGGGAATCTGTTAGAGCAGCTTAAAATCTCAGAGCTAAAAAGGTACCCTGAAACCCGTGAGCCTTTGGAGCAACTTGAGGATGCATTGAGGAGGTCTTACATCTTGGTCAATAGTTGTCAAGACAGGAGCTTTTTTTACTTGCTTGCCATGGGCTGGAACATTGTGTATCAATTCAGGAGGGCTCAGAATGAAATTGACCAATACTTGAAAATCATCCCTCTCATCACTCTTGTGGATAATGCTCGAGTCAGGGTATTCTTTATGTTCCACTTTTGTTATGTTTCTCTTGGTCAGTTATTATCTATGGCTTTGAAATTATTGATAGTAACTGTTTTTGATTCTGGTCTTCAAATGCAATCATGTTCAAACTGAAGTTGACGAAGTGATTAAAATATATGTATTCCTTTGATGGACAAAAACCTTATTGACCCTAATTGTTATCTGTTTAATTGCTGGACTCTCATTACTCATTAGTCTGCTGTACTAGGAAAAGCCAACACGTTCTGAAATATTAAACACGATTGCTGATTGAAAATGGGCCCCAAACATGGATAACATCTCAATTCTCACTTGAGTCTAAATTATTTGATAAATTGAAGTAATTTAAAGTTCACCTTCTTCATATCTAGATGCAGCACTCACTGTCACTAATGTTAAAAGCATTGTTGTCAAATCGTGAATCGTATTGTGTATTGAAGACTCCCGTATCGTGTTTCATGTATCATATATCGTGAATCGTATCGTACGATACGAAAATGAAATGAAAAATATGGTAATATATATTTAAACATACAAAACACACAATTTATTGGACAATCAAGCATATTAGCTTGATTATATATAAAAGTAGTCAAATAAATATATTATAGACTAAAAATAAATTTTACAGTTAGATAGTAGTAAAAATACCCTAAATTGATTTATTAGATATTATTTTAGTAATCTTTATATAGTAACAAGAGAAAACAAAAATTGAGATTCACCTTTTATCTATAAAACAAAAGAGAATAATTCAAATTAACAAGTGGAGATTTATGTATTTGTTTATAGAGAGTGATGTGAGAAAAATAGAGTGACATTCTAAAGAAGATATAAAACTCTAAAAAGTGATTAAAGGCTTATAATGTGATGTAGAATATGTTTATGCTAAAAAACCTTTTCATTTGAAATGGTAGAAGATTTAAAAGTTTTGTTTTACTCTTTTGATTTTACATAAAAACTTTTTCAAGTCTGTTGCTAATTTTAAAAAGTATCGTGCATTGTATCGTTTCGTAAGAATCATAATTGAATTGTTGGATACGGTGCCATTTTAGATTCACCTTGCGATATGTATCAAATTGTCTATGTATCGTACGAAACGTATCGCGTGTATCGTAAGATTCTGACAACTATGGCTAAAAGACACTTCAAGTTTAGGTAATCAATTTGAAAACTCTACAGTTTGTAAAACTTTTTATCGGATAGAATACAACATGTCTTTTCTATGGTCCTTTGAGGTGATATGACTGACTTTGTATCAGAGATAAATGGTAGAGCAGTTCAGTAAATTTCTTGGTTGCCCCGAACTGTGATACAAGAAAAAAAGCTTAAAAAGGAACTGGTGGAAATGGTTTTTAAAACTTTTGGTTAGTCTCCACACGAGTGCATACAGTTATTATTATTATCATTATTATTATACATCATATATATATATATATATATATATATATATATTAACTGGTACTCTTCTTGGTAGTTTATCTTTCTATGTTATTTATGCTCAGGCACACTCACAGACTTCTTTTTATCAGCCAGGTTGCTGTATCTTTTTGTGGAGAATAGGACATGAGTGTGAATTATTTGTTTGCAACATGGAAAATCTGATAGGACAATAGATCCTTCTTGTAGAACATAAGCTATAAAATTATTGTCCTCACTCTAGTGGGTTAATTTTAGTCCCAGTCTTGTCTATACCTCATGTAGTGACTATCATTCTTGTCTCATCCTTTTTATGCATCAGCTCCTGAGGGAATAAGCATCATAAAAGAATGATCAAAAAAATGTGTGAGAAGACCTATACATTTATGTTTATATGTGATCAACTATATGCATTTTTTTTATTGCATCTGTGCCATGCTTATTCATGTATCCTCTTCGAAGGTGGTTATTTTCTCCCTCCAAATGGATCTCCCTTGTCAAAAAATATTTTTGTACTCTTGTAGGAAAGACTGGAAGTAATTAACATGGACCAATGTGAATATACATTTGACGAGGAAGACAGAAAGGTTCAAGATGTTATTCTGAAACGAGAACCCTCGAAACATGACACTGTGGTGTTGAAGAAAACCCTTTCTTGTTCCTACCCAAACTTACCATTTAAGGAGGCAATCCGGAAAGAAAATGAAAAGCTTCAACTAGAACTTCAACGATCTCAAGCTCATTTGGATGTAAGCCAATGCGAAGTAATTCAGCATCTGATTGATGTCACAGAAGCAGTATCAGTAAATTCTCTACCAGAGAAGAGTTCACCTGTCAGAAATTCTAAGAAGTTGGAGCCTAACTATTCAGATGTCAGTCGTGCCAAAGACCATTATGGTGACACCTACACTAAGAAAAATGGGACACAATCAACTTCAAGGTTGATTTTCTGTGTTTAAGAAGTTGGATGACAATAGTATTAATCTTTAACATCTGTCTTCACTTGCATTTGGTTCTTATATTGCATATATTTCTTATTATAGCTTCAAAGTCAAAACTTATATGAGAGCATTCATGTAATAGGCAAAAAAACATATTATATTAATAACCAGGTCTTTGTCATACCTGGTTTGGTGGCATGCGACACATCTTTATGTTGTAACTTGCGAGTGCTGACAACTTTTTACGTGTAACAGGATTACAGCTACTGCTAACTGTATCACATTTCTAGAATTATCTTTGCTATTTTTAGTGTCTGCCTAATAGTACAAGACATTAGGTTTCCTACTTTCTTTCACCTATAAGATGTAAACTATGGTTTCCTACAATACCATGTGTTTTTGTGCAGAAACACTTCTTCAATTTCATCGGGGCATGATTTGCTGTCTACCAGAGGTTCAGATCGGCACGAAGAGTGGCATTCGGATTTACTTGGCTGTTGTTCAGAACCTGTTTTGTGTATGTTGAATCATTCTTTTAATACTCGGTAACAAGATATTTTAGTTGTAATTACTGATCTGCTTTCCCTACTCCCTTTGTACTTAAGAGTATAACACCCTCTCCCTACTGTCAACCCTCAATTGTAAATTTATGGAGTATAATTTATAAAATGTTTTTTATTTCTAAAAATTTTCTGTGGTTGGGGTGCTACTCTGTGAAGGAAAAAGGTGATGTGGGTGGACCTCATTGAATTTTATGAGTATGCTACGTGAAAAAATTGCTTAATAATTTGATTACTGAACTGACCCAGGGCATTTAAGATGCAAAATTTTCAAATCAACCACAGCAGTAAATTTCATGAATGAGCCTGGGAAGGGTTAACTCAAAGTACGGTGAATGGATTGCACTAAGGGAATTTAAGATGCAATATCATTATTTCAAATAAGCACGATTTAATTTTTTCTATCTAATTTCTGTATTTCGAAGTGATTATTTCCTTTTTCTTATACTGCATTGAACTCAAGAGGCTGCAAATCTTGTTTGCATGCACTAGTATTGGGTTTTTAACCTTTAGACATGCTTCATCTAGGTTCACTTTGGCATCTCACCTTCTCATGTAAGCATGAGTTTGTTTATATGGCACAACTAGTTAAAGCTTGGTAGGGAGAGTAGAGAAATATATATATATATATATATATATATATATATTTATATATATATATACCCACTATTGGTTTGAAAGGGATAGGAAAAACGAGTGAGGGTTCTTTAGGGAGCATCATTTTCGGATACACTTCGCTTTACTTTGTAAGCTCAATTTGAAACTAGCCTTATATACCTCCTATTAGTATTCAAGTAGACCTCTGGCTGCTATTTATTTTATTTCTTTTTATTTTTAATGGCATAATCCCGCTAGTACACCTCTTTGAACAAACTGAAATTCTGCATTTACGGACTTTTGGAGCACTAGTTGGGACTGTGGAGTATGGATGACGGAGCACCTTCTTTTATTTCACCGAATAAGGGGAAATGATTTAAGAATCTGTCCTGTGGCAGCTACTGTCCTATTTCTGAATATGCTTTCATATCTTTTCTTAAACAAATATATGTTGCATCATATTTCTTTATAATGTTGCATTTCATTTAAAGTATTGGTCCCGTTTTCAAGATAGAAATAAGACAACAAAGATTACTGGGTGTGTGGGAGATAAAGCAGCCAAGGTTGCTTAAACTTTTGTTCATCTTGCTTAATTTGAAATTGTGTCCTCCACTCCTCTTGCAA
The DNA here is from genome assembly GCA_016801055.1 of Panax notoginseng. Classification (NCBI taxonomy): domain Eukaryota; kingdom Viridiplantae; phylum Streptophyta; class Magnoliopsida; order Apiales; family Araliaceae; genus Panax; species Panax notoginseng. Next base: position 226,551,706 of record CM029016.1, read on the forward strand.
TAGATAAACTGTTGAATGAATTCCTTGCGATAATAAACAGGTTGACTTTAACTAAAGCTACTTTGTATATTCAAATCACTGCATGACCTATACCTTACCATTGTATTATACTTCGATGAGTGTGTAAAAATGGTTCTGTCCTTAACTGAGCAGTGCTTTACTGCCTGGTAGTCTTTGATCTTTGCAAGTCCTAAACAAGTGCACCATATATTTGTTATCACTTATCGGTGTACCCGATAGTATTCTAAGCATGTTATCTGTACTTTGCAGGTATGAAAACCTTTTTCTTTCCTTGTGGCACATTTTCAAGGATTGCTAGTGTGGCAACTGACAGGAACATGTGTAAGTAGCTTATATATAAGTCAAAACTTAAATTTGCATACTTGTGATTACATGTTTAATTGGCAATTGGGCAATCAGCTTAATCTTGATGCCTATTCATTCATAGATGGCAGTGTTGCACTTTTAATTTTGTGACTTTGCTCAAAAATATTGTAAACTTCAAGACCACTTGGATCACTGTGAACACGCAATTATAAATTCAAGTATGTTGTTTGAGCTTCTCATTAATAAAATCACATTTTAATAATTATATTTTAGTGGAAAAAAATTAAGCATTTCAGCTTTACCAGTAGAATTTGGAATAGTATTTCAAATTTTACTTGTGATGGAGTATTAATATTCAGACATGTGCAAGTGATAAATAATTATCTTAGTTTTTTGTTTTCAAAACCAAATGAGGGACCCACTTTCTGTTAATGTTAAGTACATTTTAAGAGAAGGCTACAGTGGCAATTTAAACTCCATACAAAACATTCTTTTTGGGACGTCTAAAAAATGAAACAATATGATAATATTATAAAGTGGATGTAATAGGATAGATTATGATTAAAATAAAAAATTTATACATATATGTGTAAAAGAGTCTTGTTCTTGCGGTTGGAGAAGTGGCAAATAACTGTTTTCGAACTTGGAGTTCTGATAAAAGTGGTCACTAACCCATGAATTTTAAGAAATTGTTTTACTCTTTTAGACAGAAAGTAGTGGAACCAGTTTTCTTCATTGTAATTGATGAGTATAATACAATATTATAGCATAAGATACCCATCTTGTGCCACTCATTGAAAGGGAGAATGTGAGTTCTAACTCTTATCTCTGAGCTTCGTTGCTTTAATATAAGAGCCTTGTATTAGTATTTCTTAATAGTGGCCAGATGTGAATTTATACCTCCACTCCAAACCAAAACAGCAGCTGTGAATTGCACTTGGTACTATATTTTTCCTGCCATGCATTCTAATTAAAAAGGAAGATGCATCATAGTGAGCCTTGAGGAGTATACAATCCACTTTCCAGTTCTTAAGAGTGGAGCTACAGATGCTTCCTTAAAAAATGTATTGAACTGCAGCACTCCTACACTTAATTTCTTATAATTATCTATGATTTTGGGGGTCTACGAAACTAAGTTTGGTGTCTTTGATGATCAGCTTCGGCAGAAGCCTGTAATGAAATGATGGCTTATTCCTTGATATTGTCATGCTGTTGTTATACGTGTTGCGTCAGAAGAAAGCTTCGGAAGATGCTAAACATCACGGTAATGCCTTTTACACCCCTGATGCACTAAAATATTTTTGTTTGAGACCTGAACTTGGTGAGACCCCCTCCCTCCCTCCTTTCAAAATAAAAAATGAAAAGCCACCCGCACTCTTCCCCTCCTCTCCTGCACGGGTCTTGCTGTTTCCAGTGCTAGTGTTATTTAAGTATTATAAGGTACATTGCTAAGAAACAATTCATTAACCTTTTTATCAATAGATCAACACTTCTTTAACTGATGGGAGTGTCTGGTTTTTCATTAAAGCATTCCAAGTCATTATATTCTAATCAAATTTTAGTTCAAAAATTGTTATATGCTGTTGATTCAATCATATACTCCCTCCATTCCTAATTATTTGACGTTTTGGAGCTTTGCACCTATTAAGAAAGTTAAAACTCCTACAAAAACTAGATTTGAGAGAAATATTGTTAGAAGATAGAGAAAATGTAGGAATTATAAGAGAGAGAAAGAGAGTATACTATTAAGATATTTAAAGAGGGAGAAAAAATAGCTTGAAAAAGTATGAGAGAATTAAGGAGAGTATTAAATGTTTAGGGGTAATTTAGGAAGTAAGGTAATCAATATCTCCTAAAAATTTACAAACGTCTAATAAATAGGAACAAAATTTGTTCTCTAAAACGTCAATTAAATAGGAATGGAGGGAGTATATATATATTTAAATTCAGCCTTTTTACATATGGAGTAACCGGCTTTTTATTACTCCCTCCATTCTAGAGAAAGAGTCCATTTTTTTTATGGTCTCGCGGCCAATCAGTCTCCTCACCTCGAATAAGGCTTCCAGTCTCCTCACCTCGAATAAGGCTTCCGAAATAGGTTTAACCTCCGAGTTTACGGCTGATCCCAAGTTCTCCCTTAAACCACTGAGCCAAGCGACAGGGTTGAAAGAGTCCATTTACGACAACAAAAATTGTTCCACAAAAAGAGTCATCTTTTTATTGACGATAGTATAAAATGAAATTGTGCCCTCAGGTATAACAACACAATATTAACATTAAAACTAAATTAAACATTGATTATTTTTTGGGATATACATTGAAGAAAAAAATATCAATAAATTTGCAAATTTTACTGGAACTCTTTTTGTAGAATGGAGGGAGTATCTTGTATTTATTTGTAGAGCCAAGTAAACATAATGCAGATTTCTATTAGTCATCAAGCCTGGAGTTCATAATTACCCCAAATTTGATTGTCATGGTAATCTGTTTGATGTTATGATCTCCCTGGAAATTACCCTAACTTATGTTCTGATGTTTTTCCTTTGCACGAAAATAATAAACGAAAAAGAAATGGAAATGCTACAACTTATTCCCTCTTTCTCTTTTACTCTTACTTTACAGGGAGGGTTCTTTGACGATTTTCTTTCACATTTAATGTGTTGCTGCTGTGCCCTTGTCCAAGAATGGCGAGAGGTTGAAAGTCGCGGAATTCAAGGTATGTCTAGTGTCTATTGAGAGGACAATTAGTTTTTACACAACCTAGTATAGTTTCTTCTGAAAAATATTTAAAGTAGTTGTTCCAAGAAGTTTTAAGGTGGGAACTGGGAAGTCGTATTGCATGCGGTGGACATTCAAAATAAAATAAAATTGCATGTGATGACTTTGTTATGGTTTTTGATTGGATCTTTAGGGATCTTGCAGGTTCAATTCGGCATGATGTTTATTTTTAAGCTACAATTCATGAATGCACTAAATACTTCATCTACATTTGTGATTAAAGTGTGATTTAAATCTCAACTTGCAGGCCATGAGAAGACCAAAACGAGCTCCCCGCCTTCTCAATACATGGAATCCTAAGCGGTAGGAAAGGAAAATTTGTTTGGGTTTATGGTAGTGCCCGGAAAGTTTATAAAATATAGGGAATATCATAAAAAGAACTCGAGGAATGCAGGCTTCCAGGCATGCTCAGGTCGTTTTTTGTGATCATTTTAGAGTTTATGGCTAGTTTGTGACTTGATAATACCTATATTGTGCATCTTTCCTGCAACTGCTTGACATTTGTGTACAGTTAAATAAAGGAAACTAATATTTCTACAACACTTTTTGATATTTCCACAACAAAAGTGTCGATATAGATGTATAACGACGGTAAAAATCGTTACTATAGGATCTATAGCGACAGTTTTGATGTAGAAATATTATCTTCTGTTGTGAATTTATCAGTTTCATATGTACTTTCACTTTTTGACTTGACGTCTACATAACATAATTTTTTTTTGTCAAAACCTAAGATATATATGTTAAGTATTTATCTCACAAAAATTATAAATGGATTCCACACAAAGACCTATAAAAATATCTAATTTTATTTTTAAAAATATCAGTTTCACAAACTTTTTCGATACTTTACATCACAATTTGAATATCATGATTTTTTAAATTAAACAAGAACAAAATTAAATGACTCTTTTTTATGAAATGAAAAAGATAAATAATAACATAATAATACCTTTTTTTAAATAGCTCAAAATCAAAACATTGAAATCAAAACATGTTATAGATAATTAAAATAAGACCAAAATGATAGAAAAAAAAAAAAAAGATAACAAAATTTATATAAAGAAGAGGGTCAATCGAACCAATATGTATTGAAATTCAAAAATAATTGAAATATAATTATTTTTTTTAATTTAAAAATAGAATATGTAGATCTGACCAACTATCTCAACACGAGTAATTGAATAATAAGTTATTGTCAAAATTTCATAACCTAAATTTGAAAGGATATTTTGTCACGAATTAACAGTAAAAATAGAGTTGAGATAAATTTATGCCGAATATTTGTAATAATTATAGGAGTACCCACTTATTATACATCTATTCATAAAAATTATCACTAATACTTATAAATGTAAACTTTCGCAATATTTATTATTTTTCATAAAAATATTAAGAAAATTTTATAAAAAGTAAGAAGATCATATTAAAAATAATCAGTAGTTCTTTATAGTTAGTTTATTGTTGTATTAAAATTAAATAAGTTCTTCATAAATTAATTCTTAAAAATCAAAAAGTATTTTTAATTTTAAAATGAAATGAATAATCTATATAATAAAATAGAGCGGCTTCAATAAAGAACGGTCTAGATTAAAGCTTCAACAATCAACGGCTCAGATTTAATCTATTGGCTCTAATGGCTAATTTTATTTCAGCCAAACAAAAAACAAAAAAATGCCCAAACCTTTATTCAAATTTCAAACCCTCTGGGTTCTGTCTCTCTCTCCTTCCCCCTTATTCCCCTCAAACAACTCGATATAATTCCCCTAAATCTCTTCTCTCGTACCCACACACGCAGACATCATGCACACACACACACAGAGATCACGAACACACACGTACCACACACAGTCACACGATTTGCGAAATTTAGGTTTTCAAATTGGGGGTTTTTGGAGTATTTTTGAAATTTGGATTTTGTTGTGAGTTGTTCATGTTTTTTGTATTGATGGATTGTTTTGTGTTTTTGTGCAAGGCTGGGAGTTCTCTATAAATCTCCATTTGTTCATCTCCTCAAATACTTTGATCAATATCTCAATCCCTTTGTCGGACGCTGATAATTCATACCGTGAGTAATCAAAGTAATCAATTAATCCCTACAGTAAGAATATTTTCAAGTACTTTTTAATTTCTGGGTGTGCTTTTTACAGATTTAATTTTACCGAATCATGTGAGGGCTGATCATCAGATGATAGAGAGAGAGTTTAGATTAATTGATCAAGCCATATCCATAACAGTTTAATCAAACTCATTCTTCGCCGCCGGCATTGAACACCAAAGGTATGCCAAAATTCAATCCACTTTTTACTTTTTTGTATTACTACTTTGAGTGAAATGATTTTAAAGAGTTTAAGCATTGTAACTTAATTCATTTGATGAAATTCCCGTTTGATGATTTCTGTCACATGGAATTCCTGTTGTAAGACAACTTATGAAATCAAAAGCATTTCAAATATATTTTTTCCATTAATACACTGAATTGTTTAATTAGTTTCTATGTCATCCAAATTAGCTTCTGTTTTCTCCTCAAACTCAAGTATCATCCATTTTTTGGGTTTTTATTAGAAATTAAGGGAATTCATTTTTGATGTATCAAAATTTGTATTTTATTATTTTTGGGTTTTTAATATCTACTTCTCTTTTTCCAGTATATTTTTTGTCAATCAAACAGTAAGGGTGGTTGTTCCACCATTGATTCCAAAGAATTGGACCTGGACTTGCAAGCGGCTCGATTTGAAGGTACTATCTTCACTATTTGGTTGTTTACAAAATCTGGTAAAAAAAAATATCAGAGAAATTTGGATTTTTATTAGAAATTAAGAGAATTCATTTTTGATTTATCAAAATTTATATTTTATTGTTCTTGGGTTTTTAGTATCTACTTCTCTTTTTTCAGTATATTCTTTGTCAATCAAACAATAATTTATGAGTTTTGTATGTTTGTTTTGATGTAATTGTGGGATAAATTTAGTATTTCTAATGGAGTGTTCTTTTGAATGTATATTAATATTTGGATTTTCTATTAATATTGCTTTTATTTAGAGATTAAAGTCTATTTATTTTTTGATTTGTAGTACTATCCTCCTGTGTTCACAGAAAAAGGAATTGATTACCATTAGTACAAAGTTATAAACATTTATGTGGATTTGTTTCATTCATTTATTTTCTGATTCTTCAATTCCCTTTGAAACGTTGATGAAGACTGAGTTTTTCGTCCTGTGTTCCACCCGTTGAGTTTGGTTCATTTTCGTCCGTCCTTACCGAGTTTGACAACCGAATTGCTTTGCTTTCTCCCTCTTATCCCTTTCTCCTTTCAATTCCACACCCAAGTATTAAATCGTTCCACTTCTCCATCAATTCCCCACCCAAGCGTTAATCTTTCACTTTTCCTTATCTCAAAATCAATCATCTCTTTCCTCAGCAATCAAGAAGAAGAATGAAGATCGAAGAAGTGCACAGTTCAATTCCAAGTTTATAAAGATTTCGGGTACACGAAAATTGAACTTCTAGAATTACTCAATTTCTCCCTCTAAATCTGTACGTAATTTTATATCTATTTAAATTGATCATTGAATGGATATTTTGGGTGTGTGAATTAAAACTGTGATTCTGCCAAACTAACGCATTCTATACCAAAATTGGTTCAAGCAATAACGGGTTCAATCGCTTTTCGACGTCTAATTTAACACTTCTGACTGGTGTAGAAAGTACTAATTTTCAGTCACAATTCATATTTTGTTCAACTTTTCTACTGTTTACTTATAATCCATATGTTCCTTCAAGAAATATAGTGTTGCACAATAAAAGTCATCGTACTATAAAATGACGACAACTCTCAAGTGTATCATAATTATTTCTCGACTACTATTAAACTAATAACTATTTTAATGATAAATGTTGAACCAAACTACATCTTTAAATGTGGAACAAAGGAAGTATTTTAAATTGATTGGTGTACATTTCGATTTCTGTACATGGTTTCAGTAATAACTATCACTGTGAATATTGAAGGATTATTGAGGTGAAGTATTTTTAGTACTTAAATTTTGGGGATTAGGCAATTTATCATATCATGTACTATGCACATAAGTTCGTGAGTTCAATAATCTATACTCCTTTTAATTTATAAGGCAACTAGCGATAACCCGTGCCTGAAGGCACGGCAAAACGAAAAATTAGATTAAAATTCGAAAAAGTACTACATTACCTAAAAACTCTTTGCAACCTAAAATAACTTACAATCAGACATAACTATTATCATAATTTACCACACCATCACAATAATTAATATATACTCAATCATCAACACATATCCAACCACCAAAACATCAATATAGTCACTACTAATTTCAAGAAATTTCGACAGAATTTCCTTTAAAAATAGACATCCAAAAAAATCTAAACTTGTCTACAAAAATTACAATCATCAATAAATATACAAACCACCAAAACAACCATTATTCCATACCCAAAATCATCATAACAATATATAATTAGTTAACTTTACAAAAGACGGAACACAAAAAATAAATACATGCAAAAAATAGAGAAACAACTTCTTATTCTTTACAACTTACACCAAGTATCTTTCGATGTATACCTGAAAATATTTGAAATATAAAAATTATCACAATATGTGAGGCAAAATAAAACAATTGTAAATCCGAAACTTAAAACCCATTACTTTACCCTGAATTATCTAAAAAAACAAATGAGCGCACACGTGTATGTAGTGGGGGGAATGATTTAGATTGATATAAGTAAACTGAAAATTGTTATGATTCACTAATACGAAATAGTAAAACTTATAATTAGTAGTACTTTTAGTCTTTTAGATAGATAACAATATTTCATCATTGCAATTATTAAAACTAAATGTATCTATGTCAATTATTATCTAAATGCGCTCAATTTTACGACCATCCCCTAAGATTTTGTTCTTCGTTCAACTATGTAATACGGATTTGTCTAGACTCTGTGAAGTTTTTTGAATAGCGAAGGAGATTATAAGTTTGGGATAACAAAGCATTGGCTAAATTAAATTAGAGAGACGAAGATTCTGCCAAAAATGAATCACAACAAACAATCACTAAGCTTGGTACAATTCTAAAATTGCGTTTTGGTTAGTATGCATCGAGTTAGCCTTCGTATCATCTCCATATCGAAAGAAACAATCATATGATGACCCATTCTCTGTGGTTCTGTGCTGCAATTTCTGAGGAGTAAAATGGGGATTGAGTCGAAGATGAGTAAGTAATTTATGCCTTTCTATTATTTTACTTTGATGGGTATGTAAAATGGGGATTGAGTCGAATATGAGTAAGTAATTCATTGGGGATTTATGTTGTTTGGGAATTTGGACAATAGCGTGAAATTAAATACAAAAATATAGTTCAATTATATAAAGGCATAAAAGAAAGTGTATTTCCTAACATTCTTTACAGCATGTTTCTTATTAGCGAGTACCCATAATCAATCTTTACTTTTTAATTTGATTTGTAAATTTGTCGTTATTTCTTCTTTGTTGTTAATTAGGGGACTATGTTTCTGTTTTAAGACTGTTTTTTTTGTTAAAATATTGTGAAACTTCAAAAGGTACTTAATTCTGAAACAGTGCAGTGACCATGTAATGTTGTATGAATGTCCTCATTTGCTCTTCCAACTATTTAGTTTCAGAAGTTTGGTTCAACCTAAAGTGAATCTTTGTTTTTCTGAAATGGTTAACTATTGGTACATAGTTTGTGTCTTTGAGTCTATATGTTTTTATACCTTCCTGTTTAATACTTCACCTGTTTGAGACGTTTTCAAATTCAAAATTGACATAGATACATTTAGTTTTAATAATTGCAATGATGAAATATTGTTATCTATCTAAAAGACTAAAAGTACTACTAATTATAAGTTTTACTATTTCGTATTAGTGAATCATAACAATTTTCAGTTTACTTATATCAATCTAAATCATTCCCCCCACTACATACACGTGTGCGCTCATTTGTTTTTTTAGATAATTCAGGGTAATGTAATGGGTTTTAAGTTTCGGATTTACAATTGTTTTATTTTGCCTCATATATTGTGATAATTTTTATATTTCAAATATTTTCAAGTATACATCGAAAGATACTTGGTGTAAGCCGTAAAGAATAAGAAGTTGTTTCTCTATTTTTTGCATGTATTTATTTTTGTGTTCCGTCTTTTGTAAAGTTAACTAATTATATATTGTTATGATGATTTTGGGTATGGAATAATGTAAGACCCCAAATTATTAATAAATGAAATTTAAATTCCTCTATTTATTATTTTGAAATAGTAAGGGTTGATTTGATTAATATGGTTAGTTATGGGTAAAAGGCGCAAGTATTTCAAATAAGCAAGTGGTCCTAAAATATTCATTGTTGTCGGGAAATATTTGTTTGGTCGTGGAATATTCTTGTTGTCGGGGAATATTCGTACGACAGCGCAGCCTTGTGTGGGCCCCATAACAGAAAGCGATTGGATGAAGAAAGCAACAAAAACAAGTTGTTTATAAATAACGGCGTAGTTGTTACCGTTAATACTGTTGGAATACCCGGTGGTTAAAACACGGTAATACGCCTTGTTGCATAGTAGCACACGGTATTGCACCAATTATTGATTCTTACGTAAAAAGGCACTACTCAATAATTGTTACAGTAATTACTGTTCAATATTGTATTTTATTGATTCAATAATTGTTGCGTTGATATTTTATATTACTGTTGTTTTAATAATTGTCACTACACAGTATTTTCTATTATCGGAGTAATAATTCATATTATCTGTAAGACCCCGAATTTTATGAAATAAAAGTATTCAATTTTCCTTATAATTACAATTCAGTAAATGGTTAAATTGATAAAAGTTTAAAGTTATGAGTGCAATATAATTTATTTTTTTTCAAAATAAGCAAGTGGTTATAAAATAATCATTGTTGTCGGGGAATATTCGTTTGGTCGTGGAATATTCTTTCTGTCGGGGAATATTCGTACGACGGCGCAGCTATTTGTGGGCCCCATAACGAATAACTGTCGGATGAAGAAAACGACAAATTTGAGTTTTTACAAATAACGGCGTAGTTGTTACCGTTAATACTGTTGAAATACCCGGTGGTTAAAATACAGTAATACGCGTTATTGCACAGTAGCACACGGTATTGCACAGTATTTTTGAAATTATTGATTCTTACGTAAGAAGGCACTACTCAATAATTGTTACAGTAATTACTGTTCAATATTTTATTTTATTGATTCAATAATTGTTGCGTTGATATTTTATATTATTGTTGTTTCAATAATTGTTGCTGCACAGTATTTTCCTTTATCAGATCAATAATTCATATTATTTGAATAATATTATTAGATAACATTATTGGCAATGTCTAGAAAGTTCTGTCTAAGGAGAGGTTTGGTCATCTAATTGCGCGCCAGTAAGGAGAAATCCTTATTGGAAAGCCCCCTCTTTCCTGGGAACGGCCTGGTTGTCATAAATGTGATTCTGTAATATTATTTGTTAATAATTAATTATTGATTCATATGATAAGAAAATATTTATTTTATGTGGATATAAATGAGGGATATATTTTTGTGGTTAAAAAATGAAGGAGTTAATGTTGAGATTTTTATCCGTATTTTTGTCGGAATGGAGGTATTAAAAATCAGGATTTTTGAGATATTTTGCGGGGGTTATAATTTTTAATCCGACCGTTGGATCGTGGTAATTTTTGGATATGTTATACATATATAAGTTGAGTATATGCCCACAAATTTTGAACCGTTAAAAATGAACGTATGATTTATTATGAATTTTACGAGATGACTGGTTCAGAAATTGTTGAATTTTCGGAGTTTATCATTTTGGTGGAAAATTCTAGAATTGGTGGGCCCCACTTGTGGTTGGTGAAGAAATGTGCTGAATTATATTTCAAATGTGGTGGGTGGGAATAGTAGCAGGTAAAGCCATCAGGTTGCAGGTCAAACCTACCAAAATTTTCCTATAAATAGAGGGCTAAGTTAGAATTGAAAATCACACCAGAAACATAAGTTTTCTCTCTTTCTCTATCTAGATTATTGAGTGTATTTTGTGAGTATTTAGATACTCTGTGAGTTTCTATTCATCAGTGCAAGTTTCCTTCAGCCTTATACCGATCAGAAGTACTGCTCTTTTGAGGTAAGGGATAGTAAGGGATAGTAAGGGATATCATTATTGTGGTAAGATGTATCATTTTTATGGTAAAGTGATATCATTTTCTTTCATACTCCATATTATGGTAAGATGGTATTATTCGTTTTTTTCAGCTTATCATTAAATAATGAAAGGTTCTGAAAGGATTAGAATATCATTAATAGTTTGTGTTTCACCTATTATTATGTTATGAATATGAATTGTTGATGAATATATTTGGCCTGTAGTGCAAATATGAACGGTTGAGGAATATCTTTGGCCTGTAGTGCAAAGATAAAATATTGATGAATATCTTTGGCCTGTAGTGCAAAGATGAATTGTTGATGAATATCTTTGGCCCGTAGTGCAAAGATGATATGTTGTTGAATATCTTTGGCCAGTAGTGCAAAGATGAACAGATGTTGAGATAAACATGACCAACTGGTGATACAAATGAATATCTTTGGCCGTAGTGCAAAGATGAAGTTATTAGTATGATTATGAACAGGAAATGTGATTTGGTGTAACCATGATCTTTGATGTTTCAGGTAAAGATAGGTGATGAAAATTATCATCGTCCTGGATGAGAAGAGAAATTTAGAACTACAGTTATGATTATGAGTTATTCATATGATTGTGGACCAGAATTGTTGATTGATGTTACAGGAATAAAACATTGTTGGTGGATTTTTAACATGGAGAAAATAATAGACTTTATAGTCTATTTGACTCTTCTAATGGATTGCTCGTTCCGCTGCAACTATGGTTGAAATTTTTATCATTTACCATATGTTCTAAATCTCTGATTTATTATTGATGAAGGCTATTGATAATTTAATTATCTTTAGTCATGATATTCTTTACTAAGCTAGTTGTGCTCACCCTTTTGCTTCACAATTCCTTTCAGGTAATAAGAGTGTAGCTGGGTCGAGCGAGGGTAACGGGGAAATAGAACGGTGGTCTCTAGCTGTAGATGTTCTCCCGAAGCAGTATAGAAAAGTTCATTTAGTAGTTATATTTGGTGAATCCAATAGGGTGAGGCGAACCTAACGTTGAAAGGGTGTTTTGCAACTGTCATACAAGATGTCTAATGACATACAACCTCGTGTCATCATAAGACAGGGTTGTGCTCATCCACTTACTGAGTATATCTATGGGCACTACCTATATAATCTTGGTGTTTGTTTGAAGTATAATTCTCAATTAGAGACAGTGGAGATAATGATAAGTCAAGAGAAGACTCACCATTGGGAAGAATATGATAGTAATCTTCTCATTTTTCTTTGGGGTCTATTGGGTCAACCAAGGATAATTCTGTGGCCATATGATATCTATCATAACCTAGAAGCATGGGCTCCCATGTACGAAGGTTTCCTTGAGCACTTCCCAACGATTCTAATTTCCAAAACAGTTTTTGACTATACCTTTATGTAAGGTGTCATTGTGAAGTGATGTCCACGGTTGGAACATGAGTCACATTTGGTATATATTTGTATCCAAACTCACAGCATATGTGTTGTTGTATTTTGCATGACAATTGTTGTAATAAAATTACAGTTGTTTTCTGTACCATGTATTTGGCGACTCAGGATAGGTTGGATGGAATGGACCTATTTTGGGGGCGTCACAGGTGGTATCAGAGCTTAGGGATATGATCTTTGGCGGAGATCGGGGAATATAACTAGGAGGGGAGAGATGAGTAAATCCTTCGCTAGTGTGTCCTACCTAAGCTTATTTGTTGGTCAGTCATAATATCGAGATATTATGTGATATGTTAATTTGTTAAATTAACCCTTGTTTTGAAGCTGTATTCTAGAAAGATATCTGAAATACAGGAGATGAGCAATGGAGAAATCATGATGATAAGGAAGATGGAATCTGAAATGAAAGCAAGGTATTCTCAACTCTTTGAAATACCAGGTACGTAAATTTCGGGGACGAAATTTCATAAGGAGGGGAGATTGTAAGACCCCGAATTTTATAAAATAAAAGTATTCAATTTTCCTTATAATTACAATTCAGTAAATTGTTAAATTGATAAAAGTTTAAAGTTATGAGTGCAATATGATTTTTTTTTTCAAAATAAGCAAGTGGTTATAAAATAATCATTGTTGTCGGGGAATATTCGTTTGGTCGTGGAATATTCTTTCTGTCGGGGAATATTCGTACGACGGCGCAGCTATTTGTGGGCCCCATAACGAATAACTGTCGGATGAAGAAAACGACAAATTTGAGTTTTTACAAATAACGGCGTAGTTGTTACCGTTAATACTGTTGAAATACCCGGTGGTTAAAATACAGTAATACGCGTTATTGCACAGTAGCACACGGTATTGCACAGTATTTTTGAAATTATTGATTCTTACGTAAGAAGGCACTACTCAATAATTGTTACAGTAATTACTGTTCAATATTTTATTTTATTGATTCAATAATTGTTGCGTTGATATTTTATATTATTGTTGTTTCAATAATTGTTGCTGCACAGTATTTTCCTTTATCAGATCAATAATTCATATTATTTGAATAATATTATTAGATAACATTATTGGCAATGTCTAGAAAGTTCTGTCTAAGGAGAGGTTTGGTCATCTAATTGCGCGCCAGTAAGGAAAAATCCTTATTAGAAAGCCCCCTCTTTCTTGGGAACGGCCTGGTTGTCATAAATGTGATTCTGTAATATTATTTGTTAATAATTAATTATTGATTCATATGATAAGAAAATATTTATTTTATGTGGATATAAATGAGGGATATATTTTTGTGGTTAAAAAATGAAGGAGTTAATGTTGAGATTTTTATCCGTATTTTTGTCGGAATGGAGGTATTAAAAATCAGGATTTTTGAGATATTTTGCGGGGGTTATAATTTTTAATCCGACCGTTGGATCGTGGTAATTTTTGGATATGTTATACATATATAAGTTGCGTATATGCCCACAAATTTTGAACCGTTAAAAATGAACGTATGATTTATTATGAATTTTACGAGATGACTGGTTCAGAAATTGTTGAATTTTCGGAGTTTATCATTTTAGTGAAAAATTCTAGAATTGGTGGGCCCCACTTGTGGTTGGTGAAGAAATGTGCTGAATTATATTTCAAATGTGGTGGGTGGGAATAGTAGCAGGTAAAGCCATCAGGTTGCAGGTCAAACCTACCAAAATTTTCCTATAAATAGAGGGCTAAGTTAGAATTGAAAATCACACCAGAAACATAAGTTTTCTCTCTTTCTCTATCTAGATTATTGAGTGTATTTTGTGAGTATTTAGATACTCTGTGAGTTTCTATTCATCAGTGCAAGTTTCCTTCAGCCTTATACCGATCAGAAGTACTGCTCTTTTGAGGTAAGGGATAGTAAGGGATAGTAAGGGATATCATTATTGTGGTAAGATGTATCATTTTTATGGTAAAGTGATATCATTTTCTTTCATACTCCATATTATGGTAAGATGGTATTATTCGTTTTTTTCAGCTTATCATTAAATAATGAAAGGTTCTGAAAGGATTAGAATATCCTTAATAGTTTGTGTTTCACCTATTATTATGTTATGAATATGAACTGTTGATGAATATATTTGGCCTGTAGTGCAAATATGAACGGTTGAGGAATATCTTTGGCCTGTAGTGCAAAGATGAAATATTGATGAATATCTTTGGCCTGTAGTGCAAAGATGAATTGTTGATGAATATCTTTGGCCTGTAGTGCAAAGATGAATTGTTGATGAATATCTTTGGCCCGTAGTGCAAAGATGATATGTTGTTGAATATCTTTGGCCAGTAGTGCAAAGATGAACAGATGTTGAGATAAACATGACCAACTGGTGATACAAATGAATATCTTTGGCCGTAGTGCAAAGATGAAGTTATTAGTATGATTATGAACAGGAAATGTGATTTGGTGTAACCATGATCTTTGATGTTTCAGGTAAAGATAGGTGATGAAAATTATCATCGTCCTGGATGAGAAGAGAAATTTAGAACTACAGTTATGATTATGAGTTATTCATATGATTGTGGACCAGAATTGTTGATTGATGTTACAGGGATAAAACATTATTGGTGGATTTTTAACATGGAGAAAATAATAGACTTTATAGTCTATTTGACTCTTCTAATGGATTGCTCGTTCCGCTGCAACTATGGTTGAAATTTTTATCATTTACCATATGTTCTAAATCTCTGATTTATTATTGATGAAGGCTATTGATAATTTAATTATCTTTAGTCATGATATTCTTTACTGAGCTAGTTGTGCTCACCCTTTTGCTTCACAATTCCTTTCAGGTAATAAGAGTGTAGCTGGGTCGAGCGAGGGTAACGGGGAAATAGAACGGTGGTCTCTAGCTGTGGATGTTCTCCCGAAGCAGTATAGAAAAGTTCATTTAGTAGTTATATTTGGTGAATCCAATAGGGTGAGGCGAACCTAACGTTGGAAGGGTGTTTTGCCACTGTCATACAAGATGTCTAATGACATACAACCTCGTGTCATCATAAGACAGGGTTGTGCTCATCCACTTGCTGAGTATATCTATGGGCACTACCTATATAATCTTGGTGTTTGTTTGAAGTATAATTCTCAATTAGAGACAGTGGAGATAATGATAAGTCAAGAGAAGACTCACCATTGGGAAGAATATGATAGTAATCTTCTCGTTTTTCTTTGGGGTCTATTGGGTCAACCAAGGATAATTCTGTGGCCATATGATATCTATCATAACCTAGAAGCATGGGCTCCCATGTACGAAGGTTTCCTTGAGCACTTCTCAAAGATTCTAATTTCCAAAACAGTTTTTGACTATACCTTTATGTAAGGTGTCATTGTGAGGTGATGTCCACGGTTGGAACATGAGTCACATTTGGTATATATTTGTATCCAAACTCACAGCATATGTGTTGTTGTATTTTGCACGACAATTGTTGTAATAAAGTTACAGTTGTTTTCTGTACCATGTATTTGGCGACTCAGAATAGGTTGGATGGAATGGACCTATTTTGGGGGCGTCACATTATCTGAATAATATTATTAGATAACATTATTGGCAATGTCTAGAAAGTTCTGTCTAAGGAGAGGTTTGGTCATCTAATTCACTACAAGAAAATGCTCTAACAGCGACCAATCTTATCAGCGACCGCTTTTTTTGGTCGCAGATAGGATTTTTAGCGACCACCTTTAGCGACCGCACTTGAATTTAGTCGCTAGTTTATGTTAGCGACCGATATCGGTCGCTATTCGGTCGCAGACTCATTTTTGCCTCCAAAAAATTGGCTGGAAATGTTGGCGCGCTGCTTATTTGCCACCAATAAGTAACAGCGACCGCATTCGGTCGCGAATACTTCCACATCATTAAAAATCAGCGACCGCATGCGGTCGCTGATAGCGGTCGCAAATGTATTTCAATAAACCAGTATCAGTTCGTCACTGTCGACCAGAACAGAAGAAAAAAAGAGGGAGAAGAGGCAGAAGGGGGAGAAAAGAAGAGGGAGAAGAGGGGAAAAACCGCTGCCAAGGTGCACCACTACCTCAGCCGCCGCCGACGCCACCGAGAAGGGGGAGAAAAGAAGAGGGAGAAGAGGGGAAAACCGCTGCCGCCACCCACCACTACCTCAGTCGCCGCCGGCGTCACCGTTACCTACAAATCTTTTGAAAGGTATGTTCAATTGTATTAACCTAGTTCGTTAGCTTGTAAATACTAGTGTTTGATTTAATGATATGTTAGAAGTACTTGGACAGTGATGACTGACATTGAGGAGGGGGGCTGGATTTGATAGATTGTCGTGGATATACTAGTAAAATCTCGTGTATTGTGAAAGATGCAATCAACTTTGACCATGTCTGTGTTGGTCTTGCTTCTTCTTTACATATGCATGTATATATTTATATGCATTGTTCATTGTGATGTAGGGACCCCTTCATTTTCTTTTGTAATTCAGACTACTGTAGGTAGGGTGCGTAATCAATCTGATTTTTGTTGAATCTTTTTATTGAATAGTGGTAATAATTTAAGAAAAATAGTATATATTGCAACTAAATTGATGTAGTGGGTTAATTTTATGTATTGATATAGTAGGATTCATAATTTCTGAGATATATCTAAAACTGTGACTACAAAGAGTGAGCAGCAGTAAAGAATGACAAACTATTTTATTTCTTTCCCTTCTGACTTCAAAGAATAATAATCTAAGAATTTCAACTTAATGAGCAATAAGTCACTTGACAATACTAATGAGCAATAAGTAACTTGACAACTAAATACAGAAGCAAAAATTAGATGGGATATAATGATGAAAAAAGAAACTGAAGCAATTATAAAGGTGTGATGTTACATGTAATAGCAAGAGCAGTGTTTGACTGACTGCTATGAAAAATAATCAATTATTAGTTCAACTTGTAATCTGCATTAAATTTCAATTCCTAACAAAAACAAAGTTTCAAGTCTTGCCAAGTAGGGATAATGTTATGATTATTTATATATTTCTCTTGGTTTGTGTCTTGGGTGCCTAGAAATGACAATATATGCATGCCGTCGTGCATGTGGCTAGTCCATATTATAGGGGAGACTCTGGCGAAATTTTTTTGTTGGTCGGGTAGTTGCGAACATTTATAAAGTACAACGAGCTAATCAAATGCTTAGTAACTAATCAAATGTACACGCAGCGCTTGAAAACTGAAACTGAAACATACGTTAGAACCGTACTTAAAGCAAGATATATCCTATATAAGGGACTAATAGGACTAATAGTCCCACATTAAGGGACTAATAGTATGCCTTCTTCTGCAATCTTGATATACGCAGCATATGCAGACCATATATGATGTAATGATTCGTATTCTACCCCTATGAATCTATTGGCTTTAGGTTGGTGTTAGTTAAAATATGTAGGATGACATAAGACCATACTCTAATTTAAGATCCATAACAATATACCATGCCTTTGGGTAGTCGATCTCAAGCGGTGTAAATTTGTTTTGGCATGTATCCTTGTTCAATTCCCGAATAATCATATATGATGCACACTCATGTTATATATGTATATATACATCTATATGTATTTATAAGCATCATAAATGGGATTGAGCTGAATTGAGAAAGAGTTATTGACTGACACTGACACAGAATCTGAAGATGGTTATGAATCTCCGATACTTGTACAAAATGATTCTGACTCATCAGACAACGATTTTCATTAAAATGTATGTTTAGTTTTAATTGTACAAAATGTATGTTTATGTTCATGTTCATGTTTAGTTCATAATTATGTACCTTTCATTTATGTTCTCTATATAGGAATGTTCTCTATATCCTTAACTATATCATTTATAGTTGTTGTAGTTAACTATTTTGCAGTCATGTTTATGTACCTTTCACTTATGGTAATCGTAGTTAACTATTTCATACAATTAATTGTCATTCATAATTTCATACTAACATCCTAATTTTTTTTATTTATAGATGTCTTCTGAACCTGTTGCACGAAAGCGCGGGTTGGGTCGGGGCCCTAATCATGTGCCGAAGGCCCCGGCTAATCCGGATGATCGCATTCTTATACAGATCCGTCCTCCTCCAGAAAGCACGTAAGTTAAACATCGTGTATATATAAGGGTTTAATATTTCCATTGTTATAAATATATTTTAATGTAAATTATTGTATATTGTAGTGATTTTCAAGATAGTAAAATTGTGAAGTGCATTTCACAATTATGCTTACAGAACTGGCCTACGCCAGTGATTACATGGGCGAGCACACCTCTCGCCCATAAGGATGCAGTTTGGGCTGAATTTCAGGTATATTTATTTAATCACTCTGATAGATAATACATAGTTAATCAACTAATAGTTTAGTAATGTTGGATTATGGTATTATAGTAGTTTTAATATTATTATTGTTGTTTTATTTGCAGAAGCGGTATAGATGGGACGACGCACATGCATCAGTTATTCAAGCACTGTTCTGGCAGAAGTGCGCCGTCCGGACTAAAGATAATCTAAACAAAGAACGACAGAAAGCCCTGCACAATGCTGAGATTGACCATCCAGGACAGGGTGAGCAGTATATGCATGAGCATTGCCCCTGGTGGTGCGCACATCCCATATGGGTGCAGATGTGTGAGCAGTGGAGAGCTGAGAGCTGGGTCAAGAGACGTAAGACTGTCGCCTCGAACAGATCCTCAGGTGTATCTGAAGGCGAAAAGGCAAAAGGCACGTACAAGGGCGGCAGTATATCTCAGCTGCAACATATTGCTGCTAGGGTACGTATGTATAACAAGCTTATTGGCTTAGTTATTTGTCTTTATGTTTACAGTCATGTTTTGTAGCTAAAATATCATATGTTTACATATTAATATGAGAACATGAACTGTAGGAGTCTGAGTCTCAAGGTCAACCTATCAATTGGTTAGATGTGTATGTGGCCACCCGTGATGGTCTGCCTGATGCTGTTCAGATAGCGGTAATAAGTTAACTTTAAATATATTATAGTCATGTTTTTTAGCATTTCGTATTTATTTTTAACTATTTATTTGTTGACCTTCTGACAGGACACTTATAAGGGCTTAATGAACGAGCGCTATCCTGAAGGCACCCCGCGTCCGGCGATTGATCAAGAATTATGGGAGAGGGCGTCCGTCGTGAAGAAAAATTATGTTAAAGGTCAAGGACAAAGACGACGCCCGACCATCAGTGGCACAGGCAGCTCTGCTACCCAGTCTACACAGTCTACACAGTCATCAGGTCATCCAGCCTATCATACTCCTGCTGACTGTGTGAGAGCGATCTGTCAAAATCGTGATCTTCTTCTTATACTGGGCGGGCATCTGCATTCTCTGAATCCTGATGACTTGGCAAAGGCAGTGGCGGAAGCAGCAACATCACAGCATCAGGGTGGCGACCAGGTACTTTTAATGTTTCATTACGTACATTGTCTATTATTTAGCTTTCCCCAAGTCATAGCAGTATCAACACATGTAACATATATGTTTTATTCTTTTGTTAATTACAGGGTACTAATTTGAATGATCCATGAAGAGCTAGACCAGTCATGCATGTTAGATTTGTAAAGCCTTGTTAGACTTGTTTTTTAGATTTTTAAAGCCTTGTAATCTTTTAAACTACTTATCTTTGGACTGTATTGGTTTACGATTCTATTATATGGATGTTTACGATTGTATTGTGTTGTGTTGATTTAGATTCATTCTTTGGACTGTATGTATGGATGGATGTTTATCATATAGTAGTTATCATGGATGGATGCTTATATATACTGCTGTGTGTTGGGATAAAAAGCAGGTACAAAGCAGGTTATTTTTGGGAAATCAATAAAACAGGAAAAATATTTAAAAAAAAAAACAAAGTCAGCGACCGCGTGCGGTCGCTGATACAGTATTAGCGACCCAGTAAGGTTCGTCTACTTCAGCGACCGCATGCGGTCGCTATTACCAGTCGCTGACACGTGTACCACATCACGTCTGACGCATGACTCAGCATGAGTCAGAATAGCGACAGCTGAGGTCGCTGATTGCGGTCGCTAATAATGCGGTCGCTATTGTTGGTCGCTGATGTCTTTTTAGCGACAAGATTTTCTGCGACTACTATTAGCGACTGCATCCGGTCGCTGATACCCATCTGCGACTATATGCGGTCGCAGATGTGCGGTCGCTGATAAGCCTTTTTGTTGTAGTGATTGCGCGCCAGTAAGGAGATATCCTTATTGGAAAGCCCCCTCTTTCCTAGGAACGGCTTGGTTGCCAGTACTGTGATTCTGTAATATTATTTGTGTATAATTAATTATTGATTTATATGATGAGAAAAATATTGATTTTATGTGGATATAGATGGAGAAAATTTTTAATGTGACAATTGTTAAAAATTAATATTTTATCTTTTTCTGATAAAATAATTCATTTAAATATATTATTTTAATAATATATTGATGGTGATATTTTTACAATGAATGTGGAATATATGAGTATATGAGGAGGAAGAGTATTTTTGTGGCATTAAATGATTAACACATGTTTTGTGTGTTGGCGGACACAATTCTTGACCGAAAATTTATTATTGACTGTAAAATCGCCCGTTTGTGGATTTTGGTCAATTTCTGTTTGGAATTTAGAAAAACTTTCTTCTGCAAAGTTGTAGAGAATTGAATTTCCTATAAAAACACGCGAGATTTGAATTTTCTGATAAAAGTGCTATTTATTATGAATTATTGAAGTTCTGAAGTTCCGAAATAATTGGTTTTTGAAAGTTTTAATTATTCTTATTTACAAAATCGTTTTTTTGCTTGGTGGGCTGCATTAAACATGTGAAATGAGTTGAAATCAGATTTCAAGAGGTGGGCTTGACAATTTTGTAAATATAAATATTATTATATTTAATTTTTTGTTTTGGTGTTCTAAGCATTTTCCTATAAATAGGGTGCTTAGGTTAGAATTGAAAATCACACCAGAAACACAAGTTTCTCTCTCTTTCTCTCTCTATATTAGTGAGCGTATTCTTGTGAGTATTCTAATACTTTGAGTATTGCTATACGGTGCAAGTTCAAGTCATAACCTATATCCGGTGTTTCAACTAGAAGTACTGTTTTTGCTGAGGTAAGGGATGTTATTTCTTCTTAAATGATATTATTTTCTTCAATATCATTATGCCGAAGTATTGATCTGAATTTTTTATCAAATTTGGAACTTTTCATGTCGGGGTTACTATTCATGAGTTACTGTTCATGAGTTACTATTCACGAGTTACTATTCACCGAAAAATAAAATTTTCTTCTTTTTGTCCAAAATATCTATTATGGATACTAGCTTTGATTGTATCCATGTTTTGATCATTCTTGAATTTTTCTCCACTATGATTATTTATGAGGTATTTTTGGACATGAAATAGTTGAAATACGAATCCTTAATATTTATTCTTTTGTTTCACTGGATTCGTTTTCTTTAAAATATTTTTCATCATCCTCAGTCCTAAATGATGATATAAATGAATATCTTTGGCCTGTAGTGCAAAGATTAATGATTTCTGATGAATATCTTTGGCCCGTAGTGCAAAGATGAACAGGTGTTGAGGTGAACATGACCAACTGATGAATATCTTTGGTCTGTAGTGCAAAGATGACTATTTGATTCAAGATATTTATTGATTGATGTTACAGGGATAAAATATTGATGATGGGCTTTTAAATTCATAGATAATCGTAGATTTCATTCTCTACGTAACTCTTCTATGAATTATTATTTTTCGCTGCGAATATTGATTTAAAAGTTGTTGTCTATTGTATTCTATTAGATTTTTTCCTGTTGAAGACTAACGATAATTTGTTGTATATTATCTTAGTCATAATATTCTTTACTGGGCTAGTTGAGCTCACCCTTCTCCTTGTTGTTCCATTTTCTTCTCAGGAGGCGAAAATGTAGCGAGTACTAGTCGGGGTGTGGAATGATGGTTCAAGACAGTTGTTTTAGTAGTCCTCACTATTTTGTAAATAGTGTATCAATAAGTATAATGAGTACTTAATTGAGTATGAATACTGTCTAGATGACAATATTTGTATTTAAACTCACAGTATATGTGTTGTCGTATTTTGCACGACAATTGTAATAATAAAGTTGTAGTTATTTTCTGTACCATGTATTTGGCGACTCAGAATGGGTTGGATGGATTGGACCTATTTTAGGGCGTCACAGTTGGTATCAGAGCTTAGGGATATGATCTCTGACGGAGATCGGAGAATAGAACTAGGAGGGGAGAGACGAGTAAATCCTTCGCTAGTGTGTCCTACCTAAGCTTATTTGTTGATCGGTCATAATATAGGGATATTATGTGATATGTTAATTATTTTATGGCAGTATTTGAGAATGTCGACTGAGAATGTTAACAGTGGAGTAAATAAAACCGTGGAGACGCCTGTACTCACCAACGAGGAGAGCGTGCAACAGGCTGGCAATGTTCCTCCTATGAATAACACCCATGAGCAGATGATGAACGATGAGATGTTTAGAAGCTTTTTGCAGTTCATGCAAAATCAGACGAGGAAGTCTCGTGTACATAATACGGGTGGAAATGATAGCAATGCGCGGCTTGTCACAGCCAAGCAGTTCAAAGAGTTGGGACCACCCGAATTTAAGGGAAAGCCGGATCCGATTAAGGCGGAGACGTGGGTCAAGCAAATTACCAAGATATTCGATGTCTTGGGATGCACAGAGGAACAGAAGGTTCCATTCGCCACCTTTATGTTCCGTGGCGAGGCAGACTACTGGTGGGAGTCTGTGAAACGTACCCATCCAGCCGCACTCAGCATGTCTTGGGAGACATTTCAGAAATTGTTCAATGACAAGTACTTTCCTGAAAGTATTCGTCATATGAAGGAGGTGGAGTTTATTAGACTGGAGCAGAACAACATGACGGTGTCCCAGTACGAGGCGAAGTTTGCAGAGTTGTCCAGGTTTGCACCTCATTTGGTGGAGAATGAGGAACGTATGACGCGGATGTTTCTGAGAGGTTTGAAACCCGGCATACGTCAATATCTCATTTCTCATAAATTTTCTCTCTATTCAGATGTTGTCAACAGGGCTCAATTATTAGAGCAAGATAACGAGTACGGTCAACCGAGGGACCACAACCAGGATCATACCGGTGACAGCAGTCATCAGAACAATGATAACCAGCGGAAAAAGAAAAATACAGACAAGAACGGCAACCACTCTGGTGGTAATCGTGGCCATGAAAATAGAAGAAGCGAATCGAGAGAAGATTTTAAAAAGAGGAGATTCAACAATGACAATACGAAGACGTCAGCACCAGCAGCAACTGGTTTCAAGGGAGGGGAACGACCACTGATCATATGCTATAAGTGCAGAAAAGAAGGACATATCAGCCCAAACTGTTCACAACAGTTTAAGGTATGTTATAACTGTGGAAAGGAAGGACATATCGCTCGAGATTGCACTGTAGCGAAACCATGTCCAACGGGGGTGGTGACTCAAAAAGTTATCCTAGAAAAGTCAAAGTCAACGGTTCCTGGAAGAGCATTTTTCGTGACTGGTCAGAATACGAGGAACCCGAACGAAGTTAGCACGGGTTAGTTAATTATAAATTTTTGCGAAGTCTATACCTTATTAGATACCGGTTTTACCCATTCATTTATCTCTCCTGCTTATACTCAACGTTTAAACTTGACTCCGGAGAAAATTAGACTTTGACTTATCTGTTGAAACTCCGTTAGGAGAAATTTTCATTATATCCACTGTTTATAAATCTTGTGTGAGACCCCGAATTTTATGAAATAAAAGTATTCAATTTTTCTATTTTGGTAAATGGTTAAATTGATAAAAGGTTAAAGTTAAGGGTGATATGTGAATTTTTTTTTAAGTAAACAAGTTGTCATAAAATACTTGGTCACTATTCACGAGTTACTATTCACCCAAATTACTATTCACTCTAGTATAGTTAACTCGAGTATTTGGGACACTTTTTGTGTTGGAGTACTATTCATGAGTTACTATTCACGAGTTACTATTCACGGGTTACTATTCATCTAAATTACTATTTACTCTAGTATTGTTCACTCAAGTATTTAGGATACTTTTTGTGTCGGAGTTACTATTCACGAGTTACTATTCACGAGTTACTATTCACGGATTCCTATTCATCTAAATTACTATTCACTCTAGTATTGTTCACTCGAGTATTTGAGACACTTTTTGTGTCGGAGTTACTATTCAGGAGTTACTATTCACGAGTTACTATTTACGGGTTACTATTCACCCAAATTATTATTCACTCTAGTATTGTTCACTCGAGTATTTGGGACACTTTTTGTGTCAAAGTACTATTCACGAGTTACTATTCACGGGAAATATTCGTACGACGGTACAATCATTGGTGGACCCCACAACGAAATTATTGTCGGATTGAGAAAACGACAAAAATATTTTATTAAAAATAACGGCAGAAGTTTTACCGTTGATACTGTTGAACTACTCGGTAGTAAAAGTACAGTAATACGTGTGGTTGTATAGTAGCACACGGTATTGATGCTTATGTGAGAAGTCACTCAGTTTGATTCAATTGTTGTCAATTAATAATATGAATTATTTAGCGATAATGAAGTTTTGTTTTATTCGTATTATTAACGTAATAAAACAGAAACATCTTTTTATATAAAACAGAATACTTTATTAAAGTTATTCTATAAATAGAATATATTATATTCTATTGTGCATAGTATTTTGCATAGTAAAATTTTTTTATATAAAACAGAATACTTTATTAAAGTTATTCTATAAATAGAATATATTATATTTTATTTAAAAGATTTTTCTTTAAATATGGACCGTCAGATTAAAGTAAATTAATCTGGACCGTTCATGGATTAGTTACTATACATTCCATTTTCCTATAAATAGAAGCTCATTCCTTCATTATTTTCTTACGAATTCACTGAACTCTAGAGAGAGAAACTATAGAGAGAAAGAAGAAGAGTATTCTGTCACTTAACTACTTCTTTATTTCAGTTCTTCTTTAAAACGGTAAGGGGTGTTATTCTTTTTTATTCATGAAGAGAACTTCTATTATTCCATTCTTTATTATTCTGTTGGAATAACCTGTAAAAGTGGCATACCCTATACATGACCTGTATACGCGGCATACCCTATACTTGGTGAAATCCTTATGTTATTCCATTCTTTATTATTCTGTTGGAATAACCTGTATGCGTGGTTTACCCTATACTTGGTGGAATGACCTGTATATGCGGTTTACCCAATACTTGGTAATCTTCTTCTGTTATTTCATTCTTTATTATTATGTTGGAATAACCTGTTTATGCGAAGTATCGCATACTTGGTGAAATTCTTTTATTATTCCGTTCTTTACGATTCTGTCGGAATATCCTGTCGGTGTGAATTTCACCTGACCTGGTTCCATCATTTATTATTCCGCATTTATTATTCTGTCGGAATATCCTGTCAGCGTGAATTTCACCTGACTTGGTTCCATATTTATTATTCCGCATTTATTATTCTGTTGGGAATAACCTGTCTGTGCGGTCTCTATCGCATGCATGGTGAATCCTTCTGTTATTCCATTCTTTATTATTCTGTTAGAATAACCTGTCTATGTGGATTGCCACATGCATGGTGAATGATCATTTATATTCATTCCTTATTAAATTATGAAAATGATTTGTATACGTGGATTACCGCATGGCTGGTGAAAATCCATTTGCAGTTTCATATATTCTTTATTATACTCATTTGGTTAAAGTTTTGATTTCTATACTCCATGATATTAGTGGAATATCCTTGATATTTGCGTTTCATCCAGTATCTTTTCATGAAAATATTCTTCTGAGCATTCTTGACTGTTACTTTACAAAGAAGTATCATGTTGACAATTTGGATATTATTAATTCATGGATAAACTAATTCTTGAACTTGTTTAATTAAATTCCTATAACATTATCTTCATCCTCGTGTTTATTTTATGTTAAAAGTCATCTTTAACTTACGTGCATAGATGGACTTAGTATGATTATGACCAGGGATCATTCGGTATAATCATGAACTATGATGTTATAAGTGGTGTGGTAAAAGTCCTCAGTGGCTTGTAATGCATTGATAGACAGTTTTTGGTATGATTATGACCAGGGATTTTTCGGTATAGTCATGATCATTGATGATTTAATGAATATCCTTGGCCCGTAATACAAGGATGATTAGAAGATGTAGTTTATTTATTAAGCTGAGTCTCAGTGATAAAAGTTGATGAAAACATTTTTAAATCATAGAAGATAGTAGGTTTTATTCTCTACTTGACTCTTCTAATGGATTGCTTATTCCGCTGCAGTTAAACTTGATGTCTATTGTATTTTATCAGTTTAACATTGTCGAAGACTATTGATAATTTATTCTTCATTATCTTAGTCATAATATTTTCTTACTGGGCTAGTTGAGCTCACCCTTTCTTTCAATGTTCTCTTCAGGAAATGAGAATATAGCTGGGACGAGTCAGGGAAAGGAGTGATGGTCCAGAAGATAGCATTAGTAGTTCTCACTATTCTGTTAAATAGTGTGACAATAAATATAATGAGGACTCCTTGAGTATGGATATTGTCTAGATGACAATATTCCTATTAGAACTCTCAGTTTATGTATTGTCGTATGTTACACGACATTTGTATAATTAAGTTTGTATTTGTATTTTGTACCATGTAAGTGGCGACCCAAGATGGGTGACGTATACCTAATTTTGGGGGCGTCACATCTTGTTTGATCCAAGTTGGCACAATCACATTACCTGTTGATCTTATCTCTTTAAAGATACTTGCTTTTGATGTGATTTTAGGAATTGATTGGTTAACTACTCATCATGCCAAAATTGATTGCTTTCGTAAGGTTGTTAGTTTTCATATTCCTAAGCAACCTGTTATTCAAATTCAAGTAACCAAACCATTGAAGTCAAACTCTTTCATATCAAGCCGTAAAGTCATTCGTTTATTGAAAAACGGATGTCAAGCTTTCTTAGCTATATTATGGACTTGAACAAAAATACGTCATATTTGAATGATATTTCTATTGTTAGTAAATCCCTGACGTATTTTCTGAAGAATTTCTTGGCCTACGCGTGATATTGAATTTTGTATCATCTTTGAATCTGGTACAAAACTCACTTCTAAAATCTCATATTGAATGGCTCCTATTGAACTTCAGGAGTTAAAAACCTAACTGTAGAAGTTTGTACCCGAGCCTTTATCTGGTGACTTCCTTTATGGAATGCACTGAATCCAGACTCTCCGTAGGGGACGCCATATTCGTGCGGTAGTAAACTGATAGGTGTCATTGTGACGTGCTATCCAAGATTGGGATATGAGTTACAGTTGAGAGCAACCTAAGTCAGTAATCGAAATACATAGCTTTCTAGGCTTAGCTGGTTATTATCGGAGATTTGTAAAAGGATTTTCTCGAATCGCTACTCCATTAACTCAGCTGACTCGAAAAGATACAAACTTCGAATGGACCGAGGAATGCGAGAAGAGCTTCCAAGAATTCAACATGCGACACCGACGTTGGCTCAAGCTGTTGAAAGATTTCGATCATACCATCCAATACCATCCTGAAAAAGCGAACGCGGTAGCTGACGCATTGAGTAGAAGATCATATACAGGAACGAGTGCGATAATGTCAAGTATACGCGTAGAACCAACTTTAATCGATAAAGTTAAAGTTGCTTAAGCGACAGACCAGAAGCTGATGCGTATGAAGAAGAAAGTACAAGAAGGTGCTATTCCGGAAGCAAGAATCGATGAAGAAGGAATACTTCGAGTCCACTCCAGACTTTGTGTTCCTAACGATTCTGATTTGAAGTACAAGATCATGATGGAGGCACACAATACACCATTTGCAATCCATCCTGGTAGTACTAAAATGTATCGTGATCTTCGACATACATTTTGGTGGAACAATATGAAGAGAGAGATTGCAAAGTTTATCTCGAGGTGTTTAACTTGTCAACGTGTAAAGGTGGAGCATCAAGTGCCAAAGGGTCCATTTCAACCACTTTAGATTCCGAAATGGAAGTGGGAACACATTACCATGAATTTCGTTACAGGTATTCTCACGGTTTCTCAAGGCATAAATGCTATTTGGGTGATTGTTGATAGATTAACCAAGTCTACTCATTTATTTTCGATACAGGAGACTTATTCCCTTGAACGTCTTGCTAGTATGTACGTGAATGAGATTGTAAGGTTGCATGGCATGCCAGTATCCATAGTTTCGGATCGTGACCCAAGATTCACTTCAAGATTTTGGGTTAGCTTGCAAAAAGCTATAGGCACGGATTTACGATTTAGTTCAGCTTACCATCCTCAAACGGACGGACAATCAGAGAGGACTATTCAAACTCTTGAAGATCTATTAAGACTTTGTGTCCTAGATCTCAAAGGGAGTTGGGATAAGTACCTACCATTGGTAGAATTCTCCTACAACAACAGTTATCAGGCGAGCATAGGCGTGGCTCCATTCGAGGCGTTGTATGGAAGAAAATGTCGTTCTCCAGTATGCTGGGACGAGGTGGGTGAAGCAACATTGTTCGGACCAGAGTTGGTACGCATTACTACAAAGAAGATCCAAACGATTCGACAACGTATACAAACGGCACAGGATCGACAAAAGAGTTATGTGGATCTTCATCGAAAGGACGTGGAATTTGATATTGGGGATCATGTATTATTACGTGTAGCTCCATGGAAAGGAGTTACAAGATTTGGAAAGAGAGGAAAGCTCAATCCACGATTTATTGGTCCATTTCAGATTCTTGACCGAGTAGGAAATGTGACCTATAGACTCGCGTTACCCCCAAGCATGTCTCGTGTTCATAACGTTTTTCACATATCTATGCTTCGTAAATATGTGAAAGACCCGAACCACATTATTGAGTTAGAACCAGACGAGATAGCTGAAGATTTAACGTACGAGGAGGTACCTGTTAAGATCTTGGATAGGAAAGAGCATGTCCTACGCACGAAGGTCATACCACAAGTCAAAGTTTTGTGAAAAAACCATGCTATTGAGGAAATGACCTGGGTGTTGGAAACGGAAATAAAAGCGAGGTATCCTCATCTTTTCGAAACACTAGGTACGTATGTCAATTTCGAGGACGAAATTTCATAAGGAGGGGAGGTTGTAAGACCCCAAATTATTAATAAATGAAATTTAAATTCCTCTATTTATTATTTTGAAATAGTAAGGGTTGATTTGATTAATGTGGTTAGTTATGGGTAAAAGACGCAAGTATTTCAAATAAGCAAGTGGTCCTAAAATATTCATTGTTGTCGGAAAATATTTGTTTGGTCGTGGAATATTCTTGTTGTCGGAGAATATTCGTACGACGACGCAGCCTTGTGTGGGCCCCATAACAGAAAGCGATTGGATGAAGAAAGCGACAAAAACAAGTTATTTATAAATAACGGCGTAGTTGTTACCGTTAATACTGTTGGAATACCCGGTGGTTAAAACACGGTAATACGCCTTGTTGCATAGTAGCACACGGTATTGCACCAATTATTGATTCTTACGTAAGAAGGCACTACTCAATAATTGTTACAGTAATTACTGTTCAATATTGTATTTTATTGATTCAATAATTGTTGCGTTGATATTTTATATTACTGTTGTTTTAATAATTGTCACTACACAGTATTTTCTATTATCGGAGTAATAATTCATATTATCTGAATAATATTATTAGATAACATTATTGGCAATATCTAGAAAGTTCTGTTTAAGGAGAGGTTTGGTCATCTAATTACGCGCCAGTAAGGAGATATCCTTATTGGAAAGTCCCCTTTTTCCTGGAAACGGCCTGGTTGCCAGTACTGTGATTCTGTAATATTATTTGTGTATAATTAATTATTAATTTATATGATGAGAAAAATATTGATTTTATGTGGATATAGATGGAGAAAATTTTTAATGTGACAATTGTTAAAAATTAATATTTTATCTTTTTCTGATAAAATAATTCATTTAAATATATTATTTTAATAATATATTGATGGTGATATTTTTACAATGAATGTGGAATATATGAGTATATGAGGAGGAAGAGTATTTTTGTGACATTAAATGATTAACACATATTTTGTGTGTTGGTGGACACAATTCTTGACCGAAAATTTATTATTGACTGTAAAATCGCCCGTTTGTGGATTTCGGTCAATTTCTGTTTAGAATTTGGAAAAACTTTCTTCTGCAAAGTTGTAGAGAATTAAATTTCCTATAAAAACTCGCGAGATTTAAATTTTCTGATAAAAGTGCTATTTATTATGAATTATTGAAGTTTTAAAGTTCCGAAATAATTGGTTTTTGAAAGTTTTAATTATTCTTGTTTACAAAATCGTTTTTTTGCTTGGTGGGCTGCATTAAACATGTGAAATGAGCTGAAATCAGATTTCAAGAGGTGGGCTTGACAATTTTGTAAATATAAATATTATTATATTCAATTTTCAGTTTTGGTGTTCTAAGCATTTTCCTATAAATAGGGTGCTTAGGTTAGAATTGAAAATCACACCAGAAATACAAGTTTCTCTCTCTATATTAGTGAGCGTATTCTTGTGAGTATTCTAATACTTTGAGTATTGCTATACGGTGCAAGTTCAAGTCATAACCTATATCCGGTGTTTCAACTAGAAGTACTGTTTTTGCTGAGGTAAGGGATGTTATTTCTTCTTAAATGATATTATTTTTTTCAATATCATTATGTCGAAGTATTGATCTGAATTTTTTATCAAATTTGGAACTTTTCATGTCGGGGTTACTATTCATGAGTTACTATTCACGAGTTACTATTCACGAGTTACTATTCACCGAAAAATAAAATTTTTTTCTTTTTGTCCAAAATATCTATTATGGATACTAGCTTTGATTGTATCCATGTTTTGATCATTCTTGAATTTTTCTCCACTATGATTATTTATGAGGTATTTTTAGACATGGAATAGTTGAAATACGAATCCTTAATATTTATTCTTTTGTTTCACTGAATTCGTTTTCTTTAAAATATTTTTCATCATTCTCAGTCCCAAATAATGATATAAATGAATATCTTTGGCCTGTAGTGCAAAGATTAATGATTTCTGATGAATATCTTTGGCCCGTAGTGCAAAGATGAACATGTGTTGAGGTGAACATGACCAACTGATGAATATCTTTGGCCTGTAGTGCAAAGATGACTATTTGATTCAAGATATTTATTGATTGATGTTACAGGGATAAAATGTTGATGATGAGCTTTTAAATTCATAGATAATCGTAGATTTCATTCTCTACGTAACTCTTCTATGAATTATTATTTTCCGCTGCGAATATTGATTTAAAAGTTGTTGTCTATTGTATTCTATTAGATTTTTCCCTGTTGGAGACTAACGATAATTTGTTGTATATTATCTTAGTCATAATATTATTTACTGGGCTAGTTGAGCTCACCCTTTTCCTTGTTGTTCCATTTTCTTCTCAGGAGACGAAAATGTAGCGAGTACTAGTCGGGGTGTGGAATGATGGTTCAAGACAGTTGTTTTAGTAGTCCTCACTATTTTGTAAATAGTGTATCAATAAGTATAATGAGTACTTAATTGAGTATGAATACTGTCTAGATGACAATATTTGTATTTAAACTCACAGTATATGTGTTGTCGTATTTTGTACGACAATTGTAATAATAAAGTTGTAGTTATTTTCTGTACCATGTATTTGGCGACTCAGAATGGGTTGGATGGATTGGACCTATTTTGGGGGCGTCACAAATAATGGTTGTTTTGGTGGTTTGTATATTTATTGATGATTGTAATTTTTGTAGACATGTTTAGATTTTTCTGGATGTCTATTTTTAAAGGAAATTCTGTCGAAATTTCTTGAAATTAGTAGTGACTAGATTGATATTTTGGTGGTTGGATATGTGTTGATGATTGAGTATGTATTAATTATTGTGGTGGTGTGGTGAATTATGATAATAGTTATGTCTGATTGTAAGTTATTTTAGGTTGCAAAGAGTTTTTAGGTAATGTAGTACTTTTTCAAATTTTAATCTAATTTTTCGTTTTGTCGTGCTTTTAGGCACGGGTTATCGCTAATTTTTATATAAAATTAGGCGTTTTGTTAAATAGCTTTAGCCAAACTTAAATCGTTATTAAATTATTTTTTTTCAAAATATTATTTTATAATTTAGAATTAAAAATATGTATACTTATTCGGAAACGGAGGGAGTACTAAAGAAAAGAAGAGGATATAAATCCAATTCTGAAGCGGAGGGAGTACATACTTACAAATACTCTTCCCAAGCCTCATCTCTAGGTCTCCGTCCGTCTTCCAAAATATCTCTTCAACAAAATAAAGTTAGGGTTTTTGAGTTGCAGATTCATGGCGTCAACGAAGAAGATCACCTTGAGGAGCTCTGACACCGAATCGTTCGAGGTGGACGAGACGGTGGCGATCCAATCGCAGACCATAAACCATATGATCCAAGACGGCTGCGCCGACAGTGTCATCCCCCTTCCAAACGTTACCAGCAAGATCTTAGCGAAGGTGATTGAGTACTGCAAGAAGCACGTCGAGAATGCTTCCAAGCCTGACGATCGTACCGCATCTGACGAGCTCAAGTCTTGGGATGCTGATTTCGTCAAGGTTGATCAGCCCACCCTCTTCGATCTCATTCTGGTAATCTCTCTCTTTCATTGATCTTCTTAATTTGAGTTTTTTTTTGTGCGTCTATTTTAACTTTATAAGGCTTTGATTATTTTGCTTTCTTTTAAATTATATGATTTTGTTAGTACTTCTTGTTCCGTGAGGCCGAGCTAATTGTGTAGTGAAGCAGCTTGTTTATTTTGATTAATTTGTTGAGTGTTGGGATTTATGTGTTGGTACTTGATGTTCTCTAAATATGAAAATAATTACAAGATGTAGTGGGCGTAGTGTTGATTTTTATGTTCATCAGTGCTGATTGTTCTCTGTTGTTTAACTTGATTTTTGATGGGATGGGATTGGACTCTATATTCTAAATTTGAGTTTATTTTTGTGGTATATTAAGGCTTTGATTATTTTGCTTTCCCTTGAATTATAAGGTATTGTTATTGGACAGTACTTCATGTTCAGTGAGGCTGAGCTAATATTTTAAGAACGATACTGGTGCATGATTTAATTAGCAGTAACAGTGTTCGAGTCCTACTGATCATTTTTGTCGGTGTTCAAAAAATCCCTGGCTAGGCCTGCCTAGGCATAGATGGTACTCTATTTGGCTAGGTGCGTTGGCAGAATTAGTCCTCTACTTCATTGATTAAATGAAGGATTTGAATCACCACAATTCTTGAAATAAAATGAATTTGTTATACCATATTTTTTGGTTATTTATTCATGTAAAATATAGATCATTTACATCTAAACACTATGAAGTTTGATCTAATCTCCATGTTTCTGTTGTGACACAATATCTTTGAGTTCTATGCATCTCTTCCCTGCACTGCAGTTCACCAATTCATTGATTTGTTTTTTGTTGTGACAATATATTTGAGCCCTATGCATCTCTTACCCGCGCCACATTTACCATTTTATTTGCTAGGTCATCCTTTTATGCCATTATTAGCTGATACTGTAAGATAAATTCCACCTGGGCCCTCAATTTGGGATGCAAGGCTGTTTATTAGTATCGGTTGTTGTATGTAATGAATGCACATGCGTCTCCTTTTGGCTTCTGTGGTTATCCTGTTTTGTGCTTTATCAGATGTTGTATATTTTAGGTGTCTCAGTGACGTCTTAAAAATGTCATGAAATCTGTAAATGGGGCTGTGCGTTGTAATGAGCTGTTATTCTAAATTCATTGGTTGTAAATTTTAATTGTTTAGTTGGGCATTGTCCTGTGTATTGTGATTAAAGATCTCAACCTTCCATCAAATAGTGCTAGGTGCTTGGTTCTGTTTCTTACATTATTGTTTCTGAATTTAACTCTTGTCCTGTACAGGCTGCTAACTACCTGGACATAAAGAGCCTGCTGGACCTGACATGCCAGACGGTTGCTGACATGATAAAAGGAAAGACACCCGAAGAGATTCGCAAGACTTTCAACATCAAGAATGACTTCACCCCTGAGGAAGAGGAAGAGGTTCGCAGGGAGAATCAGTGGGCTTTTGAGTGAGCATTTAGGAAAAATAATTGAACATAAGAATAGAAAGTCTGTGAACATGGTTGTAGTGCGAGTATTACAAGGTTCTATATATGACTCTGGAAGTGCTTAATCTATCTTTCTAAATACTTTGTTCTTCACCAGGTTCGATAGATGTAAATTACTGCAAAGCTTATTGTTGGTTTACTGGTGGTCTTTGGGAAGTTTGCAATCTAATTTGTGTTTTCTTGAAGTGCTTAATCCATCTTTTTAAATCCTGTTTCATTCTCCCAGGTTCTTGAGATTTAAATTACTGGAAGCTTGTTATTGATTTACTGGTTGCCTTTTGGGAGTATGGAGTCTAATTAGTGTTTCGGTGACTTTTTTGCACTCGAGTTCTTTGAGATGGTTCTGGGATAATGGTTATATGCCATTTTATAGTTGGTGGATATGGTTGCATTTTATAGTTGGTGCATATTTATCATATGTGCGTGTCTTGTGAAATGAAGCAACCTATTTAGATCTTATTTGGTAGTAATGTACATGTGATAAGATTTGTTGGTTGGACTTCAAGTTATCTGTGCATTTAGTTAATGGTTTTGGATTACAAATTGAATTCAACATACGAGTATGTGGTGTTGTGAATGCACAAGTAATGCCAGATGATGCAACTCTGGCCAATTGTTTCGTACAAATTTGAACATCCAAGTGTTCCTTCTGTCTGATTTGTTTCCTAGACCAAGTTTCATTGCAGTCAATGGTAAGGTATCCCATGTACCAACCTCCCCATTTAATGTACCAATAAAGGTCGAGACATATTAACCAAAGTTATACTTATTTCTTTTTAAATTAAAGATATATTTTTAAGGAAACTTTTTATTTACAAAATTAATCCACATTAGTTAAAAATACGATATTGAAAATATTAATAGCAAAATAATGATAAATTAAAAATATAACGTGATTTTATAGTTATAATTTTTTTATATAACGGACTAAAAAAAAGAAAAATATATTTCTTTCTTTGAAAAAAAGAAAAGAAAAAAAGAGAGTAGGAGGGGTAAGACTGCAAAAAGAGAGTATATATTTTACACCTGGTATTCCAGCTGAAGAACCCTATTTACGTGGAGAAAAGGGTAACGAAATAAGAAAAGAAGAAATGGTGGGAGGAAGTGTAGTGCTGTTCAGAAATGGAGGGTCTGGAATCAGCAAGACGCTCTCTGAGATACTCGTCTGCCCTCTATCCAAACAACCCTTGAGGTCACTTTTCTTTTCGGACTTTTAATTTCAAACTCCTGTTCTTGGGAATGAATTTCCTTAATCCCAGAAGATTGGATCATGTTA
This sequence comes from Panax notoginseng, assembly GCA_016801055.1. Lineage (NCBI taxonomy): Eukaryota > Viridiplantae > Streptophyta > Magnoliopsida > Apiales > Araliaceae > Panax > Panax notoginseng. The sequence continues at coordinate 226,587,983 of CM029016.1, forward strand.
TTTGGTTTTTGCTTTTCTCCTTATAGGTTTTGTGAGAAATCAAATTCACTAATTAGTGATGCTATCGGAGTTTCTTATCCTGTGAGTTCCTTTTCTTTTTTCTTTTTATTTTAGGTTTCTGGTTCAATTGGAATCTCAGTCTTCTTTATAATTTAGTATCTGTACAATTTCAGCATTTTCCAATTTTACCGTTGAGTGGTAGAGTTAGTTAAAGATGCATGAACAACTAGCTGAAATTCTCTTTTGGAAAATTTTAGCAAATGGTTTTGAAAAATTTAAGCTTGGAATTGTGTAGTATTACTCCTTTTGTTCCACAAAAAGAGTCCAATTTATAAAATTTGCAAATATTAAGGATGCATTTTTATTTCATGTTTACCCCTAAATACAGTAAGTTGTTAGTTTGGTAGGATTGACATGTTAATTAAATTATGATGACTTACTGAGGACATTGTGTCATTTTATACTACTATCAATAAAAAGAGGACTTACTTTGTAGAACAATTTTTTTTGGCAAATGGGACTGTATTTGTGGAACAAAGGGACTAATAAATCGTAATCTTATGGTATGTTGAGCGGTTAATGGTTATGTGTTAATATGTGACTGTTTTTCTTGTTCATTTGTCTAATAGATAGTGGATGGGGTTCCTTGCCTTGTGCCGAATGATGGAAAGATAATTGAAACTGGTGATGCATCTACGTCTAATGGTTCTATAGATAAATCTGACTCAAAAAAGGATAGTTGAGGAGGTAGCTGCTACAATTGTGACTACACGTGAGGTAGCTCCTATTCTGAGTTTTTAGACTCGAGGTGATGTGTATGGGGTTGAGAATTATCGTCACGAGATATGTCGATTTTATCTCATCTTTGTTAAATGTTTTCTTATTGAAGATTGTCTAAGCAGCTGTTTACTTTTGCAGTCATCATTACCTCTTTATACTGGTGCTAATAGAATTGATTTGATTATTTCTCGTGCTTAGCAAATGTATTTTGTCTTACCATAGATCTAGTGAATGAACCAAAAATACTCTCTGGTGTTTGAAGTTGTACATTCATTGGATATCCACTAGCTTGATTATATTGTATTTGAATTCTCTTGCACCCTTTTATGAGGTAATCTAGTGCTTTGATTTCCAGCCTGATATTCTATCTAACACGATCATCTGATTCTCTTGCTCTTTTGTTTTTTCAATACCTTTATTTTTTCTTAATGAGATAACATGATAATCAGATTCTACACATGCAAATTTCTTCACTAACTCGTATTGCATTGTGCTAACGGCATGAAGACTCAACTATGTGAAATTTAATATCTTCTCTTTCTCTCTGGTTAGTTGCTATATGTTTATGTGGCTTCTTAAAAACTTCTACCTCCGATTCATGTTTACCCCCAAATATGACGAGTGTTTAAGTTCGTAATTGTGGCATGATAATGAAATTGTAACGTTAAACTTGAGGAGGACAGTGTCATTATATATTTCCATCATCAAACGTTGGACTCTTTTTAAGGAACTAAAAAAATAAAATCAGAAAATGGCTCTTTTTGTGGAATGGGGGGAGTACATTTTTTGTGCTATGTTGATTAAAATTAGGCACTTGTACTACTTCAATTTACATGACAAGATGCACGTGCACCCTGTAACACCCTCTTCCTGAAAAGAAAAGGAAAGGGAGGTCACATACAAAGCACAACAAACCTCAATTAAGTAAACAGAGCACTAATAAATTCAAAATATTTAATAATGATATCCTTACTAAATACAATTCTCCAAATAAAGTCAAAATAATCAACACTTAAAATTGAATCAACCTAGATGGTCAAAGACAACTATTTTATCACACTAGTCCTGTATCACCCCTGCAAACCTGTCGGAAGGAAAAAACAGCATGAGCCAAATGCCCAGTACGGATATAAATATACAAAAGATATACGAAATTAACTGAGACAAAATACTGAACAAAGCCTCAATATTAAATACCGGCAAAAGTATAATCTCCAAAGATCTGAATGGAATATATCTGAATTAACAGAATTAAAGAAACAAACAGAAGAGTAAAAAAATAATGAACTAAAATAACTAAATCAATTATTTGAACTGAACAGAAATAAACAACACTAATACAATGAAATAATAGGCTGAATTAAATGGCTGGGTGTTATTTCATATCGATTGAGCTCAGAAATATACATTACATAGACAAGTCAAAATAATGCCGCACAGACAAGTCAAAATAATGCCACACAGGCAAATCACACATTGAATTGCGAATCTAAATGTATGCAAACCGGGTAGGTGTGTTTGACACAATATCACCAATCCGTAAACAAAAAATTAGGGTCAACTGAGAGCTGTCGTTGATACTCCTAAATTAACCTCACTTTTACTTCACAATTTATAATAGTTAGCACAATAGCTAGTAAGGATCGATCCCACAGAGAGTAAAGTTATTTTAGAATTATTCTACTATTTCAACAGAAAATAATGATAGGGATTTTTAAAAATTATTTTTAAACTAAGAAAACAAGAATTAATGATGAAATTAACCAAATATGTAAAAATTTCAGTTCTGCAGTTCAGTTTCACCAAGTACAACAATCAATTAATCAAGTTATTATTATTTTTCCTTCAATGAAATTCTCCTTAGATTTTCACTGTATGAAATAAGCTCTTCACCAGATTCTAACTACCATACAACCTAGAACAAGCTTTCTAGATTTAATATGATAGAAGCATTAAAAAAATAGAGAATTAGGCTAATCCAAGCAACAAACACATAAGCTCGATTTGTTTAACTTGTTTTCTGATAATCTTAGCAATAAACAAAAATTTGTCCACAATTATTATTACTAAATTGTTACTTATGATGAAGACAGATATCAATTACACATACTACCAATCTTAATCTAACATATGATAATGATCAAACTAATTCAATTGGCCATATCAAATTAATTAGAACAATTAACATGCAATCAATGAAAACAAATTATCAGAAGAAATTTCACACAAGAAAGAATAAATAATAATACTCAATTAATTAATTATTTATAATAAAGATTCACCTCTCTTTAAAATTAAATAAAAAAAAACTAACCTCATATGCTCTCGAGTCTAATACAATTAACGTGTGTTGATTTCCTCGACGCCGTCGGATTGTATTCTTTCCGCGTGAAGCTGTGGAATTTCCTTGTTGAACTCGGAGATCAATGTATTTCAGTTGATATCAATTGCATGGAAATTAGGGTGGCTGAACATGACTAACAATCTGTGGCCCACGTGACCTTTATTGATGACTTGTAAATCACGTCCCATTCATGCTGCCCACTTTTTTATATGTTAACCTTTACTGCTTTACATGAATACCCACTTGAATAACCTCCATTTGCATGTCCTAGTCATAAGTCCACGTGAGTTGAAATTTTGATAGGCCCACGAGCTTGTAACATTAAGGTGTTAATCCCTTGGTTCAAAAATGCTCAATTTATCTTCAAATTATTTCTAAAATCACATAACTCATCAATTGTACTTAAAATAAAAATATAAAAATAATAAATTTATTTAAGCACAAAATAAATATAAAAAATTAAGTATTAAAGAATAAAAATATAACATATTTTATACTCATCATCAACCCATACGCTTTCCACAAAAAAATACCAAATGACCCACTTCCTCCGGAGTCCAAACGGAGACACCGTGGACTAATTACACCGCCACGGAAAGTGTCATGCCTCAGTGCCGAGATGACATGTCTGTGGTACCTCCACATGTGGTTATAGCTCATGTATACTCTACGATATATTCTAACAAAAATACCATGACACAACACATGCGACATAATACCAACAAAAAAATTTTATATGTACATGTTAAACCAAATCAAATCATAATCATAATGTCTTAAAAAGAAATTAACAACATGTAACGCTTTACAATTATCAAAAATAAATACTAAACATGATAACCTAATTTAAAGAGTACAAATATGAGTCATATGTATCAACTTCAAAATGAAACTATTATATGAATTTCACAAGAAAAAATTATGTGAAATAATAACGAAATTCAAAGCAAAAAGCAAAACGAACTAATTAAATTTCACAAGAGTGTTGCTGAAAGGGTACGAAAATCCGTACTTAGATTAAGTAATGAAATATCCAAAATTTATATCCCAAATATAACTCGTTAATTTCCTTCTGTTCGAACTAATCAGACAAATTAATAAATCATATATTAAATTACTAATTACTAATTTTATTTTTCTCAAGATTTGTTATTATTATTATTATTATGAAAAAACTTTAAAGTGACTATAATTTAACTATATTCGTCTCCTCATAATATAAATTATTATACCTCCGTTCTAATCAATATAAGTAAAGTTCATAATCTGACAAAATACTATAATTAAAATCTCTTTTGCAATCCTACACCCTTAGTTCCAAACGATTCATATGAACACCTGATATCTACATATAAATATACACTAATATAATAATACTAACGATATTAAACTATATTCTAGACCACATGCTCATTCTTTATATAAAAAAAAAATTAATTCTTATCATTTCATGTGATACCCATCATAAGTATCAAAATCAGAATAAAAACTTTTATGATTTCCTTATCACATGCACTCCTCTTGTTATTAATCTCAACTGTCTCCATTCAAAACAAGGTACTGATGCCTTGTTCAAAATAAAATTATAAAAGTCATGATTTGGTTAATTTTATGCGCAAGTAAAGTAACCTAAATTACACTCATCAATTATTTACCAACATGCTTGACATAATGTAAATACACATTACATATATATAAGCATACATTACTGATTATAAAATATGCATCACCCTAATTATCTAACTGTATAACAAAATATTTCTTATTTGAATACAAAAGTTAATATATCCATGTAATTTAATGATTCAATTTATACCCTACTATGGTCATGCAAAAATATTATGCATATCAAAATTTATATGAATAATGAACCACTAAAATTTACATGATCTGCAAAAGTAAGCTTACTTGTTTCTTCCTTCATCTTTATTTTCTTGTACCTCCGCCGCTGCTCCGAATTGAAAATAGATACTGATATAGATGGAGAGAAAAAAGAGAGAGGGAATGGGTTTACTGATATAGAGAGAGGAAATGGAAAGGTTAGAGGGAGATGAAAAGTCTTTTGGTAGATGAAAGTTTAATTAATTTATTATTTTCTCTTTCTCTTTTTTCACATATATTCGGAGAGTTCCCCACTATCTGAGATCTCTATCTCCTTTCCTGTAAAGTTGGGGGTGGTTGGAATATATATATATATATTATTCTTTTCTTTCCCCCACCCTTTCCTCTTCCTACCCTCCTGACTCCGTGTTTTCCTCCTTTTGTTTCCCTGAAACAAAATCAGCTTTCTTCTTCCTCTTTCCATCCACATGGGTCCTTGACCCCCAAACTCCAAAAAGTTTTTTTTCTCTCTTTTATTTACTCACTTAATTATTTAATTGTACATTTGACATTTTAAAAAAATTTAAATTTTTATTTATTTATTTTCATTTCTAATGTTTGGAAGATTCTGGGATATTACATTCTTCCCCCTTAAAAATAATTCCGTCCTTGAAATTCAAATAAGTTACAATTTTTTTTTGTTATTATCTTTTGATTAAAATTGCATAATTATTCATAAATTTTAGTTATGACGTAGCATCGCCTTTGGTAAGTCTATCAGTCCACACAGTTGTCCATATTTATAGAAGATTCGTCAGCTAATGCGTCAAACCTTGGTAAGGTCCTTTACTTTGCATTGAATTAAACAACGTACTCCACCGCTAGTGCGAGTCCCCCGACAATTTCTTTGAGTTTTATTCTTAGAACGTACTCTTCGGAATGTAATTCGAAAACACAAAATTTTCTTCACGTCTGAATAAGATACGAATATCCACAATATTCAAAATTATCTTTAACTTCAAAAAGTTCATGTCCTGTACATGACTAGGATCTAACAATTTATGCAAAATCTTCAATGTCATTGGATAAAAAAACAACTCTACAAATTATATCGCCAACTCTCCCAAGTCCTTAAGAGTTTCAAAATATCATAACCTCAAATCGAATTAGTTGTCAAATATTCTCTCTTTTCTCCTTTTTTTTGGTATACGAACAATAGGTAGCTTAAGTTTTTTCTCTCTCTTTTATTTACTCAATTATTTAATTGTACATTTGACTTTGTAAAAAAAATAATCTTTTTTTATTTTATTTATTTATTTTCATTTCAAATGTTTGGAAAATTCTGGGATATTACACACCCCTTCCTCTGAACCAGTTGACAGAACATTTGTAGTAATTTCCCGCTTAAGCTTCAAATTTGCTGATAATGTTTTAATCTGTTGTTTTAGTTGGAAGTAATTAAATTATGCAGTTTTAAACATCACCCCAAAGATTCTAAAAACCTAAAAATTGTGAAACATAAAATGGCGACCAGTTTCGAACCGTCATGTGGAAATTATGTGCTTTTGTCTCGCTTCAAACCATCTAAGTTCACGTATTGGTGACGGTGTTGTGATGGTTTCGACTTTCTGTTATGGACATTTGTCTGCCAAGTACAGGAAGCAGTGAGATAGACTGTAAAGTTGATGACAATTTTTTCCCTGGTAAAATTAGTGGATGGAAGGTTACTTTAGCAAATGCCATATAACAACTCAATGAACAACCTTGCTACTCTTTAATAAATATAGGACAGTAGGTTTTGATATCCAACTACCGTCAGAGGCTTTATTATTCCGCCAAGTTAAGAGGTTAAAGCATGATAAGGAATGAGATGTGGAAATCAGAGAATTGTTAATTAATTATTTTACACTATTATTTATGGATGAGTCGTTATATATCTTTAAATTATATTAGTTAGATAAGTTATTTAAACCATGGATTGAACTATTTTCATATGTTAAATTTCATTCTACAGAAACTAGAGTAGAACATATTTGTCATCAATCTGCATTAGTATCAGTCCCTACTAATTTAGCAGCTTTTTGGTATCGGCAATCCATGTTATAGGTTTGGAGCTTCTAAAACCATATTGACCGCAAGCATATAGGCTGATGTTTGGTCATAAATAGACTTCTTACTAGTTGGGTTTGCTTGAGGGTGTCTCTGGTAATTATACGAAGTTGAGGCATTAATCCTTCTCAAATCTGAAATACCACTGGATGTAGATGTCTATATATAGATGAAGTGATTACTGAATATCCCTGTGGATGTCTCTCTATATATATAATGTGATTTCATGCCTATATATGTGTCCAATGCGGAGTCAATCTTCTAACGGTCCGGTTTAATTTATTCCTTTTATAACCTCATTGGGTGCTCAAGCCCAGTTTTTTTTGTCTTTCTAATTTATTTTTTTAGGACCACTTACTTTATCCAGATTGTAGCGAGTTGATTGTTTGTCTACTCCTTGGGTCTTTAGGTCTTATAAACAACTGCTGCTGCTGCTCTCTCTCCCCCCTCTTTTATCTATGTGTGTGTTTGTGTCTATTTGGTATTAACTCCCTGTTTATGAGTTTTATGTTTGGGGTAAGGGGTGAGAATGGAAAGTTCTTTTTAAAGGAATTGGAAAGGAAGAATTGTTCCTTTCCATCCCTTCCCTCTGAAACAAAACCTACAAGTTACGAACACAGCGTAAATGAATAATCTTTTTTGTGAAATTGTTATTGATCTGGTGGTTTAAATTGTGCAATCAAGTGGCTTCTTGGTTGGTTAGCAATCCCAATGGAATTGACTTGAACTTCATTGATATGTAGGACATGATATATTCACTTCAAAGACTACATATAAATACTCTGGAAAAAAAAAATGCAAGTTGAAGTTTATATAATTATAACCAGACCAATGAATAAGATTGAGGTCAGGAGGTCTATACGTATATGTTTACATAACTTCCCATACATCTTATATAAAGTACTATGAAAATATAATACTGATCAAGAGGAACACTCCTTTAGGTGCAACCTCTATTTGTTGAAAACTCAGTATCGTCTTTACATTCCAACCACCCTTTCAAACCACGCTAAATAACTGAGCAGCAAAGTGACTTGTTACTTGCAAATAGACTTCTTATTTTTATCAAACACTCTTATTTAAGACTAGAAAGCCATGTTTAATTCTCTGTTAAGCCGATGGTAATCAAGAATTTCAGCTCCTTTGTGTGTAGTTTATTCGCTCTACTACGAGTGCAGCAGGTCTGTAAGGAATCATCAAATGCAGGAAAATTCAATGCTCCGGCTAAGCTTCAGGAGAGACCGAATGATGGCCATGGACTGGGTGAACCTCTTGAGGGTGAATTATGTTGCGTGTGTATGTCAAGATTGAATGAGGGAGAGGGCACGCGGGTTCTACCTTGCATGCATGAGTTTCATAAAGCATGCATCGGCAGGTGGCTGGACGTGTGCCGGAAAACATGTCCGGTTTGCCGGTTTTCCATGGCAGATGAAGAGAATACTAGGAGGAGGAGGGAAGAGTTAACCGAGGAGATGATGATATGGTTTTCATCTTTCCATGCTGCTGGCTTCTGATGTGTTTTTCTCTTCACCCGACAGTTGAAAACTCTCTGTTTCAAGAAAATGTTGCAGGAAAATGTTGCAAATAATTAAAATGGTTTTAGATATATGTTTCAAATATTTGTGCGTGCATATTTCTGAAGTAAACAGTACTGGACTTGTGTTGGAGCAAAAGACAAATAAAATTAGACTGTCAAAATGGTCTAGCAAATACTACTGCATTTTTACACACACCAACTCTTACTTTATTGATAGGTAATTAATTGACCAGCGACCCTGGGCCAGAGGTATTCCTCAACTTAATTGGCTTCAGCAAGCCAATTTTTCCCTCCTCCCGCTCCCCCTCCCCCTCCCCCTCCCTCACGCCCACGCGCACCCCCTCCCCCTCTCCCTGACCATCCCCCTGAATTCATACACCCTCATCCTCCTCCTTAGTATTGGAGTCGAGATCATCATCTTCATCATTTCCTCCTTGAATATGCAAGTTTCCACTTTTCAATTTAGTAGTGGTGGTGCAATCAGAAGAGTTGACATTGTTGTCCTTGATTAGGTAAAGATGTAAAAAGAAGAAATAAGTCCCCATAGCAGCGAAAACGTAGAGAAACTTGGCAACGATGGGGCCGAAAAATGGTGCAAAATGGTGAGCACAGGCGAAGAGGGTAGCAGCATACAAAAACCATACCGCGTTTTTGTATTTGTTTGGTGTTTTTTCATGTCGATGCGACAACAACCATTGAAACGCCGAGGAGCAGCAAACAGTCCCAAAAAAGCAGAAGCAGAAGCAGATGAACGAGTTGAAAGCTACGGCGGAATAGCCGTGATCTCGAGCGTCTAACTGGCAGATTCTGGTAACACAAAAGGAAGCCATCGACATATGGGCATAAACCGGTGGAATTTTGGCAATCACCTGTGATATTGCTGCGGCAGCACCACCCATTTTTATTTATTTATCGTACGAGTTTTGGTTACAACACAGGGTTGTTTTAAAGTTGGTATTCGGAAACTTCCCAGAAATTTACAAATCATTATATATATATATATATATATATATAAAGGTTAAAGTAACATAGTGGATTGCTTCGAAAAGACGGCTGTGTCCTATATGCCATTTTATTCTATGAGCTTGGATTTAATAGAATAAATTGAGTCTTTGGAGTAAATGCCGATAAATTGGGGTGGTGTGGGGTTCAATTACCAGGATTTTCCTTGAACCATCATTGGAAGTTGCCAAGGAAAATCAAATAATCCTATAATTTGACCTATATATAATCATATTTATAATTCTATATATGTGCACACGTAGAGTGGATGAATATACGTCTAAGTTAAGACGTGATTGACAGTGATAAAATTTTAATTTTATCTAAAACATACAAGTGATGCCAATGATTTTTAGTGTCTGCTTTAAAATATATTTTACTTTAGTTATAACGCATACAAGAGAAAGATTGTGTTTGGATTAGACCAACTTTTATTTTAGTTATAATGCATACATGAGAAACTTATGCGAGATAGGCGTGGATTAGTTCACTTAATATATCAGCAGGACACTATTATGCAGATGTATACGAACTGTTTAAATGCATAATAAGAATGTAAATGATCAAGTTACACAAATTTGCAAACCGCACATAAAATTTTTACGTGGTTCAACCCTATGCTCTAATTTAGTGATCTAATTCACGTCCAATACTAATTGGTATTGGAGACTCTTGTTATTAAAATTAATATCCAACTAAGTACAAAATTACTTCCCTTACAAATAAGCTCAGTTATTTGGACACCATTGCCCCCTTTGTACATTTGCAACTTTTGCACCACTGCAACTTTTTCACCACTTAGATATTTAGAGCTTCTTTTGTACAATATTTATCCACTACTGGATCAACCAAGCCAAACGAGGCTTGAACTCAGATTTTAATACAAGCTGTTATTTGATGAACTATGATTTTCCGGTCAATGAATGTTTTGGCTACTGTACTTGCTGTATAAGGGTGGTGTAACCCAAAAAGATTAGCAAACTTAGAAAACCTGGCAACTATGACCAATATCACGGATATGCCTTCAGAGTTGGGCAAGATATGTCAGTCCAAGGCTTGTAAGGAATCTCCAAAGGATGCAATAATTCTGAATAAGAATTACTTTCAGTCTTATGTCTTTGACAGACTTCACATTCCTTTACCCAAACCTTAATACCTCAAGTGAGAGTATCCGATACAAAATATGCTCACAATTTCTTATTAGTAGCTTGAATCCCCAGAATTTCCTCCAAATGGATTCATGAAAAACAGAAAAGAGAGTTTTTCTGAAATCAGTTTGAGAGCCTATATATATCAAACCTTTGTACCTTAACACATTCTTCTGAAAGGTGAAATGAGGCACAAAACCTTGTTGAATGTTGAGTTGTTGTATAATAGACTGAACTTTGCCATTTCCCTTATAAGAACAAATAATTTCCGGTATCCAAGAAGGAATCACCCCAGTAATCGTCATTGATTGAGCAATGAGCAGTGTGGTCCTCACAATTTCTTTTAGATAGGGCATCTGCTACTACATTATCTGAACCCTTCTTCTAAGTTATTTCATGAAAAAATTAAGGCTTTGATGATCAATTTTTATGATGAAATGAGCCCCAATCAAGTAAGATCTCCATTTGGTGACAACTTGCAAGATAGCCAACAGTTCCTTTTCATAAACAGACAGACCCAAATATTTTGGTGCAAAAGCTTTACTTAGAAATGCTAATGACCTGCCACTTTGTATTAAGACAACACCAATACCCTTGGAACTAGCATCAGTTTCAATAATAAATGGCTGAGCAAAATATGGTAAAGCCAAGACCGTAGTTGAACCCATGGTTTTCTTAAGATTTTTGAAAGTTGTAGTTGCTTCAGAGGACCATTTGAACTGATCTTTTTGTAACAGCTTAGTCAGTGGTCTAGCTATTTCCCTATAATTTTTGATAAATCTTCTATAATAACCAGTTAACCCATGAAACCAAAAAGACCCTTTATTGACTTTGGTTTTGGCCAATTTACCATACAAACAATTTTATTTAGATATGCAAAAACACCCTCTGCATATATTATATGACCCAATTAAGTATTCCACTTGAGATTGAACAAATGAGCACTTAGAGAGTTTTGCTAACAAAGTGTTTTCTCTGAGCAATGTTAATGCAGTAGTCAGATGTTCCACATGTGAAGACAAATCAGGACTATAAACCAATATATCATCAAAGAAAACAAGTAGTATAAATTTCCTTAATGTTCAGAAAACACCTGATTAATTAGAGCTTGGAAAGAGGCTGGGGCATTTGTCAGTCCAAAGGCATAACCAAAAATTCATAATGGCTTATGTGTGTTCTAAAAGCTGATTTAGAAACATCAGGTGGATGCATTCTTATTTGATGGTAACCAACCTTTAAATCCAACTTGGAATAAATTCTTGAACCTCCTAACTCATCCAACAGTTCTTCAGTTATGGGAATAAGAAATTTGTCCTTAACCGTGATCTTATTCAATTTCGTGAAATCTACACAAAATTTCCAAGTTCCATCTTTCTTTTTAACCAATAGAACTGGTGAGGCAAAAGGGCTTTGACTAGGCTGTATAATTCCATCTGCAAGCATTTTCTGAACAATTTTCTCAATTTCCGTTTGTTGTATGTGGGGATATCTGTATGGCCTAATAGTGAAAGGATCTGATCCAGTTTTTAGTGGAATTTGCATGATGGTCATGTTGTCTTTGAGGAGGTAAAGTTTTTGGTTCCTTGAATACATCTTCAAAAGACTTCAATACTTGCTGAATCTGAAATAGAATTTGTTCTTTTTCTTCAGTAGCTTGCACTGCACATACATATGGTAATAGTGATAGTTGGTTTCCTTTCCAAGCATCTTGTAGACTGATAGCAGTTATCATTGATACAGATGATGGTTGTTTGCCACGGTTTTCCTTTAATATGATCTTCTCATTTCCCACAGAAAAACTCAGAGTTAAGGTATTAAAATTGAACATACAGTCACCCAAAGTCTTCAGCCATTGAACCCCTAAAACAACATCACAACCCTTTAAGGGAATAAGTCTCGTATCAGTGCAGAACTTATGACCTTGAGATGTCCATTCAAATTTTCTACACCTTTCTGTGCACAACATCTTGTATCCATCTGCTACACAAACTTGCATAGGTCTGTCCTCCTCCCTGGTACAATGCAATTTCTTAGCTAGCTTAATGTTCAAGAAATTGTGAGTACTCCCAGTATCAATAAGGAGTATGATCTCCTTTCCCCTCACACTTGCCTGAATTCTTAGTGTAGTTTCTAGGGTATTCCCATTTAGAGCATGTAGAGAAATAGCCATTTCTGCTTCTTAACTGTTCTGCACAATCACCATCCATCACAATAATTAACTCCTCCGTGCATTTATCATCCCACACATCATCTCCAATGATCATGTAAATCTGTTTAAATTTACACCTGACCTTAGGTTTATAAACTTCATCACAATTAAAACATAAGCCCTTCTCTTTTCTAGCCTGCATCTCACTATATGTGAGCTTCTTGACTTGCACACCAATATTCCCTTTAGTATTGTTTCCTAACACATTAGGGCTAGTTCCTTGAATTTGTTGCTTAGCTACCTTACCTTACTGTTTGCCTCACTGAACTACTTCCCTAAATATAACCCATGGGTTTGCAATGGTTTTATTCCTTTGGTAAATAGTTTGAGAAGTCCCACAAATCCTCCTATTTCCTCTCTCAATCCTCCCACAAAACATTTAACAAAATATATTTCATCTAATCTTGGATTTTCAACCTCAACCAATGATCAAAGAAATTCAAACCTTTTTTGGTAATGTCTTACTATGGTAGTATGTTGTAACCTATTAAATTCAGCCAATGTTTCTCCAAATCTGGTTTTTATATCCTTTACAAACTGCGGATTATACTTAAAATAGGCTAGGAAGCAACACCTAGCCTCTCCTTCAAGATTGAGAGCAACACTTTATAGTTTCAACAAATAATGATTCATATGGGATGAAATTGAAAAAAATACTCGCACTTCATTACCCAATTCTTAATATCCGATCCATTGAAGATTGGAAAACCAAAATGAGGATGATTTTTTTTTTGAATCATGTTTCCCATTATAGAATTAGAAACCGAATTTTGTTCCCCATTTCCCATAGCATTTTGAGTTAAATCCACAAAAGGTTTAACATATTTTTCAAGAACAGTCTCCTTACCTTTGATACTGCGCTGGAATTCAGCCAACATGAGTTCCATGGTACTCTGCATATTCTTGAATCCATCCCCGATTTTGTCGACTGTTCGTTGCAGCTGATGATGACTATTCATCTATTCAATTCTTGCACCCAGGGTTGTTTTTATAGTTGGTATTCGATCGGAAACTTCTCAGAAATTTACAAATCATTATATTTATATATATAAATAATATAAAGTTGGTTCCTTGAAGCTGTCAAAAAGATTAAAGTAACATAGTGGATTGCTTCGAAAAGACGGCACTATCGTATATGCCATTTTATTCTATTCTATTAAATTCAATTTAATAGAATAAATTGAGTCTTTGGAGTAAATGCCCAGAAACTACCATGATGCAGTGTTGAATAATTGGGGGTGGTGTGGCCTGTGGGGTTCAATCACGTACCAGGACTTTCCTTGAACCATCAAGTAGACCTTCGGAAGTTGCCAAGAAAAATCAAATAATCCTAATATAATTTGACCTATATATATATAATTTGAACTGTAATAATACACTAAATATCCCATTAGTCATAAAATCAAATTTATATATAGGAGGATTATTTTTTTACTTGGACATTGTTTCTCGGTCCACCAGCAGATAATGAAGTAATTTGTTAGTTCCACGCTGCTCCTGCTATCAATACTAAATATTTCGCAATACTTATGGGATTTTTGTTTAGAACTTAATATATCTGAATGACTTATGGTTTGAATCAGTTAGTCATTCAACTTGTTTATTTTGAATACAAACAATCTTAATGGCTAAACCGGTAAGTTCAATTGGACTGACCGAATAAGCTACTATTTTTTGGCTGAATCATTCCCAAGTCCACTGAATGAATTTTTTACACATGTTGCCATTCTTTTACACTTCTCGGTGATCTTCTCCATCACCGATTCAATCTTTGAGTGACTGTGTATATGAGAGATAAAAAATTGAAACTTTTGAAGCTAAAGATTTGAGATTTACAAATGGGTGTCTAGAAAATAGAAATTAAACTACTAAAAGTATGTGAATTAAATCTCATTCAAACAAAAGAAGGGTAGATCCAGATCTAAATCTTTTGTTTTGTTGAAGTCGATGGAGAAGAGTGAGAATGATGAATTAGTAGAAAGGTTGATCCAAATTTTAGAGAGAGAATCGAAGAGAGTGAGACGGATCCGGTTAGCATAAAATTTATTTTTTAGTAAGTTGGTCAATTGTCCAATAGAGTGCTGACTTCTTCTCGCCTGCGTGTCAGCGTTCTATTGGGCATTTAACCAACTTATCAAAAAATAAATTTCATACTAACCACTCCCGAGTGAAACCATAGGAGAGAGAAAATAGAGAGAGGTAATGATGGGTACGTGGGGAATGAGATTGGAAGTGAAATCAGGAGAGTTTGAGATAAATATGAAGAGACCTTCTACATGGATTTTTTTTGGATCGAAATATTGGACATTTTTATTATTTTTTTTATTTTTCTTGTGATTTCAAAAAAATGTATAGTATTTATTTCAATTTAAATTTTTATAGAATATAGTGTTTTAGGTATAATTTGAACACATATACAAGAACAAAGTTGTACAATATATGTATCCAAATTACACCTAAAACACTATATTCTGTAAAAATTTAAATTAAAATAAATATTATACATTTTTTGAAACACTACAACAAAAAGGGTTATTTCCGACGGAATATTCCGTCAGTACTAAGGATATTCTGTAAGACCCCAATTTTTTTTTAATAAAGATGAATTTTATATAAATATCATTTTTAAATATTATGGAATGAATTTGATATAATGTTATAGTTGTGGGTAATATTTAAAAATTTTACAAAGTACACAAGTTGTTGTATAATATTTGATTGGTCGGGGAATATTCGTTTGAATAGGAAATATTCGTAAGACGACACAATCATTGGTGAACCCCACAACGGAATTATTGTCGGATTAAGAAAATGACAAAAATATTTTATGAAAATAACGGCAGAAGTTTTACCTTTAATACTATTGAACTACTAGGTAGTAAAAGTACAGTAATACGCGTGGCTGCATAGTAACACACGGTATTGATTATTGATGCTTATGTGATAAGTCACTCAGTTTTGTTTTATTAGTATTATTAATGTAATAAAACAGAAAAACTTTTTATATAAAATAGAATACTTTTATAAATTTATTCTATAAATAGAATATATTATATTTTATTATGCATAGTATTTGAATAGTGCATGCATAGTGTTTGCATAGTAAAATTTTTTTATATAAAACAGAATACTTTTATAAAGTTATTCGTTTTATTAGATTATAAATAGAATATATTATATTTTATTTAAAAGATTTTGCTTTAAATATGGATCGTCCGATTAAAAGTAAATCAATCTGGACCGTTCATGAATTAGTTACTATGCAGTCCATTCTTCTATAAATAGAAGCTCATTCCTTCATTATTTCTTACGAATTCACTGAAACTTTAGAGAGAGAAATTATAGAAGGAAAGAAGAAAAGTATCCTGCTACTGCACTACTCATATATTCAGTGACAACCCCAAAATAGGTCCATTCCATCCAACCTATACTGAGTCGCCAAATACATGGTACAGAAAACAACTACAACTTTATTACAACAATTGTCGTGCAAAATATAACAACACATATGCTGTGAGTTTGGATACAAATATATACCAAATGTGACTCATGTTCCAACCGTGGACATCACCTCACAATGACACCTTACATAAAGGTATAGTCAAAAACTGTTTTAAAAATTAGAATCTTTAGAAAGTGCTCAAGGAAACCTTCGTACATGGGAGACCATGCGTCTAGGTTATGATAGATATCATATGGTCACAGAATTATCCTTGGTTGACCCAATAGACCCCAAAGAAAAATGAGAAGATTACTATCATATTCTTCCCAATGGTGAGTCTTCTCTTGACATATCATTATCTCTACTGTCTCTAATTGAGAATTATACTTCAAACAAACACCAAAATTATATAGGTAGTGCTCATATATATACTCAGCAAGTGGATGAGCACATCCATGTCTTATGATGACACGAGGTTGTATGTTGTTAGACATCTTGTATGATAGTGGCAAAACACCCTTCCAACGTTGGGTACACCTTACCCTATTGGATTCACCAAATAAAACTGTAAGACCCCGAATTTTATGAAATAAAAGTATTCAATTTTTCTTATAATTACTATTTAGTAAATAGTTAAATTGATAAATATTAAAGTTAAGGGTGATATATGAATTTTTTTCGGAATACACAAGTGGTTATAAAATATTCATTGTTGTCGGGGAATATTCGCTTGGTCGTGGAATATTCTTACTGTCGGAGAATATTCGTACGACGGCGCAGTCTTTTGTGGGCCCCATAACGGAAAGCGATTGGATGAAGAAAACGACAAGAGTAAGTTGTTTATAATTAACGGCGTAGTTGTTACCGTTAACACTGTTGGAATACCCGGTGGTTAAAACACAGTAATACGCGTTGTTGCACAGTAGCACACGGTATTGCACTAATTATTGATTTTTACGTAAGAAGGCATTACTCAATAATTGTTACAGTAATTACTGTTCAGTATTTTATTTTATTGATTCAATAATTACTGCGTTGATATTTTATATTACTGTTGTTTTAATAATTGTCACTACACAGTATTTTCTATTATCGGAGCAATAATTCATATTATCTGAATAATATTATTAGATAACATTATTGACAATGTCTAGAAAGTTCTGTCTAAGGAGAGGTTTGGTCATCTAATTGCGCGCCAGTAAGGAAGAGATCCTTATTGGAAAGCCCCCTCTTTCCTGGGAACGGCCTGGTTGCCAGTACTGTGGTTCTGTAATATTATTTGTGTATAATTAATTATTAATTTATATGATGAGGAAAATATTAATTTTATGTGGATATAGATGGAGAAAATTTTTAATGTGACAATTGTTGTAAATAAATATTTTATCTTTTTCTGATAAAATAATTCATTTAAATATATTATTTTAATAATATATTAATGGTGATATTTTTACAATGAATGTGGGATATATGAATAAATGAGGAGGAAGAGTATTTTTGTTGGATTAAATGATTAACACATGTTTTGTGTGTTGGTGGACACAATTCTTGACCGAAAATTTATTATTGACTGTAAAATCGCCCGTTTATGAATTTCGATCAATTTCTGTTTGGAATTTGGAAAAACTTTCTTCTGCAAAGTTGTAGAGAATTGAATTTCCTATAAAAACTCGCGAGATTCGAATTTTCTGATAAAAGGGCTATTTATTATGAATTATTGAAGTTCTGAAGTTCCGAAATTATTGATTTTTGGAAGTTTTAATTATTTTTATTAAGAAAAACGTTTTTTATTACTTTTTCTAGAAGGTTAGCATGTGTTTATGGCTGAATTCAAGTATATAGAGGTGGGCTTGAATATTTTGTAATTATATTATTATTATATTCAATTTTCTGCTATTGGTGTTCTAAGTATTTTCCTATAAATAGGGTGCTTGGGTTAGAATTGAAAATCACACCAGAAACTGAAGTTTTCTCTCTATTTCTCTCTCTATATATCGAGCGTATTCTTATGAGTATTTTGATATCTTGAGTGTTGCTATACGGTGCAAGTTCATTCAGCGTTATTCGAGTCAGAAGTACTGCTCTTTTGAGGTAAGGGATAGTAAGGGATTGTAAGGGATGTTATTTCTTCTTAAATGATATTATTTTCTCCAATATCATTATGCCGAAGTATTGATCTGAACTTTTTATCAAATTTGGAACTTTTCATGTCGGGGTTACTATTCATGAGTTACTATTCATGAGTTACTATTCACGAGTTACTATTCATGAATTACTATTCATGAGTTAGTATTCACGAGTTACTATTCATGAGTTACTATTCACGAGTTACTATTCATGAGTTACTATTCATGAGTTACTATTCATGGATTACTATTCACGAGTTACTATTCATGACAAAATTAGTTTCTTTTTCTAACCAAATTATAGTTGATTTATGAATATTACTCTTGAGATTAAAACTATATGTTGATCATATTATTTTTTTTATCATATATAACATTTTTATAACCCTAATGATGATATTTCTCTTTGACTTGAGTGTAAAGATGGGTAGATTATTGGTATGATCATGACTAGGGTTCTCTTTGTCCAATAGTGAAAAGTTGAATTGTGACTGGTATGATCATGACCATTGAATTTATAATTAAATATCTTTAGCTTAAGTGCAACGGTGAAATGATCAACATGGTTATAATTATTGGTTATATAAATTCTGAAATGATTATATATTTCTTTGAGATAATAATATATTTGGCCTGTAGTGTAAATATGAACTATTGAGGAATATCTTTGGCCTGTAGTGCAAAGATGAGTTGTTGATGAATATCTTTGGCCCGTAGTGCAAAGATGACTTGTTGTTGAATATCTTTGGCATGTAGTGTAAAGATGAACTGTTGATGAATATCTTTGGCCCGTAGTGCAAAGATGACTTGTTGTTGAATATCTTTTGTAAGACCCCGAATTTTATGAAATAAAAGTATTCAATTTTTCTTATAATTACTATTCAGTAAATGGTTAAATTGATAAAAGTTTAAAGTTATGGGTGAAATGTGAATATTTTTTCAAAATAAGTAAGTGGTTATAAAATAATCATTGTTGTCGGGGAATATTCGTTTGGTCGTAGAATATTCTTTCTGTCGGGGAATATTCGTACGACGGCGTAGCTATTTGTGGGCCCCATAACGAATAACTGTCGGATGACGATAACGACAAAAATTTAAGTTTTTACAAATAACGGCGTAGTTGTTACCGTTAACACTGTTGGAATACCCGGTGGTTAAAATACAGTAATACGCGTTATTGCACAGTAGCACACGGTATTGCACAGTATTTTTGAAATTATTGATTCTTACGTAAGAAGGCACTACTCAATAATTGTTACAGTAATTACTGTTCAATATTTTATTTTATTGATTCAATAATTGCTACATTGAAATTTTATATTATTGTTGTTCAATAATTGTTGCTGCACAGTATTTTCTATTATCAGATCAATAATTCATATTATTTGAATAGTATTATTAGATAGCATTATTGGCAATGTCTAGAAAGTTCTGTCTAAGGAGAGGTTTGGTCATCTAATTGCGCGCTAGTAAGGAGAAATCCTTATTGGAAAGCCCCCTCTTTCCTGGGAACGGCCTGGTTGTCATAAATGTGATTCTGTAATATTATTTGTGAATAATTAATTATTGATTCATATGATAAGAAAATATTTATTTTATGTGGATATAAATGAGGGATATATTTTTGTGGTTAAAAAATGAAGGAGTTAATGTTGAGATTTTTATCCGTATTTTTGTCGGAATGGAGGTATTAAAAATCAGGGTTTTTGAGATATTTTGCGGGGGTTATAATTTTTAATCCGACCGTTGGATCGTGGTAATTTTTGGATATGTTATACATATATAAGTTGAGTATATGCCCACAAATTTTGAACCGTTAAAAATGAACGTATGATTTGTTATGAATTTTACGAGATGACTGGTTCAGAAATTGTTGAATTTTCGGAGTTTATCATTTTGGTGAAAAATTCTAGAATTGGTGGGCCCCACTTGTGGTTGGTGAAGAAATGTGCTGAATTATATTTCAAATGTGGTGGGTGGGAATAGTAGCAGGTAAAGCCATCAGGTTGCAGGTCAAACCTACCAAAATTTTCCTATAAATAGAGGGCTAAGTTAGAATTGAAAATCACACCAAAAACATAAGCTTTCTCTCTTTCTCTCTCTATATTATGAAGCATATTTTGTGAGTATTTAGATACTCTGTGAGTTTCTATTCATCAGTGCAAGTTTCCTTCAGCATCATATCCGATATCCAGTCAGAAGTACTGCTCTTTTGAGGTAAGGGATTGTAAGGGATAGTAAGGGATATTAAGAGATTTTAAGGGTTGTTATGATTTTCAGTTTCGTAATTTTTCTGATCTTCAAAAATTCTGGAAAAATTTGAAATGATATTTTGATGAGTTTTCTTGATTGTGTCCAAAAATGGTGATTTTTGGATGTATAGATTGAGAGTTATGAATTTTATGAGAAAAGACTATTTTAAAAGTAACTGCTTATAATTCCTTGTGGTTAACTCCAAAATTGATGAAATTTTTATTGGGAGTACATGTATATGATAGAAGTATACTCTGTAAATTTCAGAATTTTTAGACAAAAGTACAATTTTTGATAAATGTCTAAATATTCGGCTATTTTGGCCATATGAAAAATAGTAAATGACTTTTAAAAATTCTGAGAAAAATATATGTTCACTATGGGACTATATTATGCTAAATCTCAGAAAAGAAATATTTTTGGAACTGATTTGGTATTTTTCATGAAAATGGTCTAGTTATGAGTAAATGAATTAAATATGTTTTGTGAAGAAAGAAAATTGGAAAATAGAATTTTATGGCTTGAGAATCCTATATGAGGTATATGCAGATTTTTGATGAGGGTTTTGGTTATTGATGATGAAATTGTAAGAGTTGGCATTTTATGATGATTAAATGCATTAATTAGTAAAGTGTAAACAATATAAATAAATTGTTTATAAGCTTAAGAAATGTTATTCTTTCAATATCATTATACCGAAATATTGGTATGAATTTTATTGTGGAATTTCTACCTTTTTGAGTCAGAGTTACTATTCACGAGTTACTATTCATGAGTTACTATTCACGAGTTACTATTCACGACAAAATTGGTTTCTTTTACTAACCAAATTATAGTTGATTTATGAATATTACTCTTGAGATTAAATCTATATGTTGATTATATTGATTTTATTATCATATATAACATTTTTATAACTCTGATGTTGAATTTCTCTTTCACTGGAGTGTAAAGATGGGTAGATTATTGGTATGATCATGACTAGGGTTCTCTTTGGCCTGTAGTGCAAAGTTGAATTGTGACTGGTATGATCATGACCATTGAATTTATAATTGAATATCTTTAGCTTAAGTGTAAAGATGAATTGATTAACATGGTTATAATTATGGTGTATATAAATTCTGAAATGATTATATATTTCTTTGAGATATGAATATATTTGGCCTGTAGTGCAAATATGAATTATTGAGGAATATCTTTGGCCTGTAGTGCAAAGATGAATT
This sequence comes from Panax notoginseng, assembly GCA_016801055.1. NCBI lineage: Eukaryota > Viridiplantae > Streptophyta > Magnoliopsida > Apiales > Araliaceae > Panax > Panax notoginseng. Next base: position 226,609,977 of record CM029016.1, read on the forward strand.
GTTGATGAATATCTTTGGCCTGTAGTGCAAAGATGGTCTGTTGATGAATATCTTTGGCCCGTAGTGCAAAGATAAACTGTTGTTGAATATCTTTGGCCGTAGTGCAAAGATGGATTTATTAGTATGATTATGAACAGGAACTGTGATTTGGTATAACCATGATCTTTGATGTTTCAGGTAAAGACATGTGATGAAAATATTCTTCGTCCTGGGTGCGAAGAAAAATTTAGAATCACAATTATGATTATGAGTTATTCATATGATTGTGGAAAGGAACTGTTGATTGATGTTACAGGAATAAAACATTGTTGATGGATTTTTAACATGGAGAAGATAATAGACTTTATAGTCTATTTGACTCTTCTAATGGATTGCTCGTTCCGCTGCAACTATGGTTGAAATTTTTATCATTTACCATATGTTCTAAATCTCTGATTTATTATTGATGAAGGCTATTGATAATTTAATTATCTTTAGTCATGATATTCTTTACTGAGCTAGTTGTGCTCACCCTTTTGCTTCACAATTCCTTTCAGGTAATAAGAGTGTAGCTGGGTCGAGCGAGGGTAAAGGGGAAATAGAACGGTGGTCTCTAGCTGTGGATGTTCTCCCGAAGCAGTATAGAAAAGTTCATTTAGTAGTTATATTTGGTGAATCCAATAGGGTAAGGTGTACCCAACGTTGGAAGGGTGGTTTGCCACTATCATACAAGATGTCTAACGACATACAACCTCGTGTCATCATAAGACAGGGATGTGCTCATCCACTTGCTGAGTATATATACGAGCACTACCTATATAATCTTGGTGTTTGTTTAAAGTATAATTCTCAATTAGAGACAGTGGAGATAATGATAAGTCAAGAGAAGACTCACCATTGGGAAGAATATGATAGTAATCTTCTCGTTTTTCTTTGGGGTCTATTGGGTCAACCAAGGATAATTCTGTGGCCATATGATATCTATCATAACCTAGACGCGTGGCCTCCCATGTACGAAGGTTTCCTTGAGCACTTCCCAAAGATTCTAATTTCTAAAACAGTTTTTGACTATACCTTTATGTAAGGTGTTATTGTGAGGTGATGTCCACGGTTGGAACATGAGTCACATTTGGTATATATTTGTATCCAAACTCACAGCATATGTGTTGTTGTATTTTGCACGACAATTGTTGTAATAAAGTTGTAGTTGTTTTCTGTACCATGTATTTGGCGACTCAGAATAGATTGGATGGAATGAACCTATTTTGGGGTTGTCACAGTTGGTATCAGAGCTTAGGGATATGATCTTTGGCGGAGATCGGGGAATATAACTAGGAGGGGAGAGATGAGTAAATCCTTCGCTAGTGTGTCCTACCTAAGCTTATTTGTTGGTCAGTCATAATATCGAGATATTATGTGATATGTTAATTTGTTAAATTAACCCTTGTTTTGAAGCTGTATTCTAGAAAGATATCTGAAATACAGGAGATGAGCAATGGAGAAATCATGATGATAAGGAAGATGGAATCTGAAATGAAAGCAAGGTATTCTCAACTCTTTGAAATACCAGGTACGTAAATTTCGGGGACGAAATTTCATAAGGAGGGGAGATTGTAAGACCCCGAATTTTATGAAATAAAAGTATTCAATTTTTCTTATAATTACTATTCAGTAAATGGTTAAATTGATAAAAGTTTAAAGTTATGGGTGAAATGTGAATATTTTTTTCAAAATAAGCAAGTGGTTATAAAATAATCATTGTTGTCGGGGAATATTCGTTTGGTCGTAGAATATTCTTTCTGTCGGGGAATATTCGTACGACGGCGCAGCTATTTGTGGGCCCCATAACGAATAACTGTCGGATGAAGAAAACGACAAAAATTTGAGTTTTTACAAATAACGGCGTAGTTGTTACCGTTAACACTGTTGGAATACCCGGTGGTTAAAATACAGTAATACGCGTTATTGCACAGTAGCACACGGTATTGCACAGTATTTTTGAAATTATTGATTCTTACGTAAGAAGGCACTACTCAATAATTGTTACAGTAATTACTGTTCAATATTTTATTTTATTGATTCAATAATTGCTACGTTGAAATTTTATATTATTGTTGTTCAATAATTGTTGCTGCACAGTATTTTCTATTATCAGATCAATAATTCATATTATTTGAATAGTATTATTAGATAGCATTATTGGCAATGTCTAGAAAGTTCTGTCTAAGGAGAGGTTTGGTCATCTAATTGCGCGCTAGTAAGGAGAAATCCTTATTGGAAAGCCCCCTCTTTCCTGGGAACGGCCTGGTTGTCATAAATGTGATTCTGTAATATTATTTGTGAATAATTAATTATTGATTCATATGATAAGAAAATATTTATTTTATGTGGATATAAATGAGGGATATATTTTTGTGGTTAAAAAATGAAGGAGTTAATGTTGAGATTTTTATCCGTATTTTTGTCGGAATGGAGGTATTAAAAATCAGGGTTTTTGAGATATTTTGCGGGGGTTATAATTTTTAATCCGACCGTTGGATCGTGGTAATTTTTGGATATGTTATACATATATAAGTTGAGTATATGCCCACAAATTTTGAACCGTTAAAAATGAACGTATGATTTGTTATGAATTTTACGAGATGACTGGTTCAGAAATTGTTGAATTTTCGGAGTTTATCATTTTGGTGAAAAATTCTAGAATTGGTGGGCCCCACTTGTGGTTGGTGAAGAAATGTGCTGAATTATATTTCAAATGTGGTGGGTGGGAATAGTAGCAGGTAAAGCCATCAGGTTGCAGGTCAAACCTACCAAAATTTTCCTATAAATAGAGGGCTAAGTTAGAATTGAAAATCACACCAAAACATAAGCTTTCTCTCTTTCTCTCTCTATATTATGAAGCATATTTTGTGAGTATTTAGATACTTGTGAGTTGCTATTCATCAGTGCAAGTTTCCTTCAGCATCATATCCGATATCCAGTCAGAAGTACTGCTCTTTTGAGGTAAGGGATTGTAAGGGATAGTAAGGGATATTAAGAGATTTTAAGGGTTGTTATGATTTTCAGTTTCGTAATTTTTCTGATCTTCAAAAATTCTGGAAAAATTTGAAATGATATTTTGATGAGTTTTCTTGATTGTGTCCAAAAATGGTGATTTTTGGATGTATAGATTGAGAGTTATGAATTTTATGAGAAAAGACTATTTTAAAAGTAACTGCTTATAATTCCTTGTGGTTAACTCCAAAATTGATGAAATTTTTATTGGGAGTACATGTATATGATAGAAGTATACTCTGTAAATTTCAGAATTTTTAGACAAAAGTACAATTTTTGATAAATGTCTAAATATTCGGCTATTTTGGCCATATGAAAAATAGTAAATGACTTTTAAAAATTCTGAGAAAAATATATGTTCACTATGGGACTATATTATGCTAAATCTCAGAAAAGAAATATTTTTGGAACTGATTTGGTATTTTTCATGAAAATGGTCTAGTTATGAGTAAATGAATTAAATATGTTTTGTGAAGAAAGAAAATTGGAAAATAGGATTTTATGGCTTGAGAATCCTATATGAGGTATATGCAGATTTTTGATGAGGGTTTTGGTTATTGATGATGAAATTGTAAGAGTTGGCATTTTATGATGATTAAATGCATTAATTAGTAAAGTGTAAACAATTTAAATAAATTGTTTATAAGCTTAAGAAATGTTATTCTTTCAATATCATTATACCGAAATATTGGTATGAATTTTATTGTGGAATTTCTACCTTTTTGAGTCGGTGTTACTATTCACGAGTTACTATTCATGAGTTACTATTCACGAGTTACTATTCACGACAAAATTGGTTTCTTTTACTAACCAAATTATAGTTGATTTATGAATATTACTCTTGAGATTAAATCTATATGTTGATTATATTGATTTTATTATCATATATAACATTTTTATAACCCTGATGTTGAATTTCTCTTTCACTGGAGTGTAAAGATGGGTAGATTATTGGTATGATCATGACTAGGGTTCTCTTTGGCCTGTAGTGCAAAGTTGAATTGTGACTGGTATGATCATGACCATTGAATTTATAATTGAATATCTTTAGCTTAAGTGTAAAGATGAATTGATTAACATGGTTATAATTATGGTGTATATAAATTCTGAAATGATTATATATTTCTTTGAGATATGAATATATTTGGCCTGTAGTGCAAATATGAATTGTTGAGAATATCTTTGGCCTGTAGTGCAAAGATGAATTGTAGATGAATATCTTTGGCCTGTAGTGCAAAGATGGTCTGTTGATGAATATCTTTGGCCCGTAGTGCAAAGATAAACTGTTGTTGAATATCTTTGGCCGTAGTGCAAAGATGGATTTATTAGTATGATTATGAACAGGAACTGTGATTTGGTATAACCATGATCTTTGATGTTTCAGGTAAAGACATGTGATGAAAATATTCTTCGTCCTGGGTGCGAAGAAAAATTTAGAATCACAATTATGATTATGAGTTATTCATATGATTGTGGAAAGGAACTGTTGATTGATGTTACAGGAATAAAACATTGTTGATGGATTTTTAACATGGAGAAGATAATAGACTTTATAGTCTATTTGACTCTTCTAATGGATTGCTCGTTCCGCTGCAACTATGGTTGAAATTTTTATCATTTACCATATGTTCTAAATCTCTGATTTATTATTGATGAAGGCTATTGATAATTTAATTATCTTTAGTCATGATATTCTTTACTGAGCTAGTTGTGCTCACCCTTTTGCTTCACAATTCCTTTCAGGTAATAAGAGTGTAGCTGGGTCGAGCGAGGGTAAAGGGGAAATAGAACGGTGGTCTCTAGCTGTGGATGTTCTCCCGAAGCAGTATAGAAAAGTTCATTTAGTAGTTATATTTGGTGAATCCAATAGGGTAAGGTGTACCCAACGTTGGAAGGGTGGTTTGCCACTATCATACAAGATGTCTAACGACATACAACCTCGTGTCATCATAAGACAGGGATGTGCTCATCCACTTGCTGAGTATATATACGAGCACTACCTATATAATCTTGGTGTTTGTTTAAAGTATAATTCTCAATTAGAGACAGTAGAGATAATGATATGTCAAGAGAAGACTCACCATTGGGAAGAATATGATAGTAATCTTCTCGTTTTTCTTTGGGGTCTATTGGGTCAACCAAGGATAATTCTGTGGCCATATGATATCTATCATAACCTAGACGCGTGGCCTCCCATGTACGAAGGTTTCCTTGAGCACTTCCCAAAGATTCTAATTTCTAAAACAGTTTTTGACTATACCTTTATGTAAGGTGTTATTGTGAGGTGATGTCCACGGTTGGAACATGAGTCACATTTGGTATATATTTGTATCCAAACTCACAGCATATGTGTTGTTGTATTTTGCACGACAATTGTTGTAATAAAGTTGTAGTTGTTTTCTGTACCATGTATTTGGCGACTCAGAATAGATTGGATGGAATGAACCTATTTTGGGGTTGTCACAGTTGGTATCAGAGCTTAGGGATATGATCTTTGGCGGAGATCGGGGAATATAACTAGGAGGGGAGAGATGAGTAAATCCTTCGCTAGTGTGTCCTACCTAAGCTTATTTGTTGGTCAGTCATAATATCGAGATATTATGTGATATGTTAATTTGTTAAATTAACCCTTGTTTTGAAGCTGTATTCTTGAAAGATATCTGAAATACAGGAGATGAGCAATGGAGAAATCATGATGATAAGGAAGATGGAATCTAAAATGAAAGCAAGGTATTCTCAACTCTTTGAAATACCAGGTACGTAAATTTCGGGGACGAAATTTCATAAGGAGGGGAGATTGTAAGACCCCGAATTTTATGAAATAAAAGTATTCAATTTTTCTTATAATTACTATTCAGTAAATGGTTAAATTGATAAAAGTTTAAAGTTATGGGTGAAATGTGAATATTTTTTCAAAATAAGTAAGTGGTTATAAAATAATCATTGTTGTCGGGGAATATTCGTTTGGTCGTAGAATATTCTTTCTGTCGGGGAATATTCGTACGACGGCGCAGCTATTTGTGGGCCCCATAACGAATAACTGTCGGATGACGAAAACGACAAAAATTTAAGTTTTTACAAATAACGGCGTAGTTGTTACCGTTAACACTGTTGGAATACCCGGTGGTTAAAATACAGTAATACGCGTTATTGCACAGTAGCACACGGTATTGCACAGTATTTTTGAAATTATTGATTCTTACGTAAGAAGGCACTACTCAATAATTGTTACAGTAATTACTGTTCAATATTTTATTTTATTGATTCAATAATTGCTACATTGAAATTTTATATTATTGTTGTTCAATAATTGTTGCTGCACAGTATTTTCTATTATCAGATCAATAATTCATATTATTTGAATAGTATTATTAGATAGCATTATTGGCAGTGTCTAGAAAGTTCTGTCTAAGGAGAGGTTTGGTCATCTAATTGCGCGCTAGTAAGGAGAAATCCTTATTGGAAAGCCCCCTCTTTCCTGGGAACGGCCTGGTTGTCATAAATGTGATTCTGTAATATTATTTGTGAATAATTAATTATTGATTCATATGATAAGAAAATATTTATTTTATGTAAATATAAATGAGGGATATATTTTTGTGGTTAAAAAATGAAGGAGTTAATGTTGAGATTTTTATCCGTATTTTTGTCGGAATGGAGGTATTAAAAATCAGGGTTTTTGAGATATTTTGCGGGGGTTATAATTTTTAATCCGACCGTTGGATCGTGGTAATTTTTGGATATGTTATACATATATAAGTTGAGTATATGCCCACAAATTTTGAACCGTTAAAAATGAACGTATGATTTGTTATGAATTTTACGAGATGACTGGTTCAGAAATTGTTGAATTTTCGGAGTTTATCATTTTGGTGGAAAATTCTAGAATTGGTGGGCCCCACTTGTGGTTGGTGAAGAAATGTGCTGAATTATATTTCAAATGTGGTGGGTGGGAATAGTAGCAGGTAAAGCCATCAGGTTGCAGGTCAAACCTACCAAAATTTTCCTATAAATAGAGGGCTAAGTTAGAATTGAAAATCACACCAAAAACATAAGCTTTCTCTCTTTCTCTCTCTATATTATGAAGCATATTTTGTGAGTATTTAGATACTCTGTGAGTTTCTATTCATCAGTGCAAGTTTCCTTCAGCATCATATCCGATATCCAGTCAGAAGTACTGCTCTTTTGAGGTAAGAGATTGTAAGGGATAGTAAGGGATATTAAGAGATTTTAAGGGTTGTTATGATTTTCAGTTTCGTAATTTTTCTGATCTTCAAAAATTCTGGAAAAATTTGAAATGATATTTTGATGAGTTTTCTTGATTGTGTCCAAAAATGGTGATTTTTGGATGTATAGATTGAGAGTTATGAATTTTATGAGAAAAGACTATTTTAAAAGTAACTGCTTATAATTCCTTGTGGTTAACTCCAAAATTGATGAAATTTTTATTGGGAGTACATGTATATGATAGAAGTATATACTCTGTAAATTTCAGAATTTTTAGACGAAAGTACAATTTTTGATAAATGTCTAAATATTCGGCTATTTTGGCCATATGAAAAATAGTAAATGACTTTTAAAAATTCTGAGAAAAATATATGTTCACTATGGGACTATATTATGCTAAATCTCAGAAAAGAAATATTTTTGGAACTGATTTGGTATTTTTCATGAAAATGGTCTAGTTATGAGTAAATGAATTAAATATGTTTTGTGAAGAAAGAAAATTGGAAAATAGAATTTTATGGCTTGAGAATCCTATATGAGGTATATGCAGATTTTTGATGAGGGTTTTGGTTATTGATGATGAAATTGTAAGAGTTGGCATTTTATGATGATTAAATGCATTAATTAGTAAAGTGTAAACAATTTAAATAAATTGTTTATAAGCTTAAGAAATGTTATTCTTTCAATATCATTATACCGAAGTATTGGTATGAATTTTATTGTGGAATTTCTACCTTTTTGAGTCGGTGTTACTATTCACGAGTTACTATTCATGAGTTACTATTCACGAGTTACTATTCACGACAAAATTGGTTTCTTTTACTAACCAAATTATAGTTGATTTATGAATATTACTCTTGAGATTAAATCTATATGTTGATTATATTGATTTTATTATCATATATAACATTTTTATAACTCTGACGTTGAATTTCTCTTTCACTGGAGTGTAAAGATGGGTAGATTATTGGTATGATCATGACTAGGGTTCTCTTTGGCCTGTAGTGCAAAGTTGAATTGTGACTGGTATGATCATGACCATTGAATTTACAATTGAATATCTTTAGCTTAAGTGTAAAGATGAATTGATTAACATGGTTATAATTATGGTGTATATAAATTCTGAAATGATTATATATTTCTTTGAGATATGAATATATTTGGCCTGTAGTGCAAATATGAATTATTGAGGAATATCTTTGGCCTGTAGTGCAAAGATGAATTGTAGATGAATATCTTTGGCCTGTAGTGCAAAGATGGTCTGTTGATGAATATCTTTGGCCCGTAGTGCAAAGATAAACTGTTGTTGAATATCTTTGGTCGTAGTGCAAAGATGGATTTATTAGTATGATTATGAACAGGAACTGTGATTTGGTATAACCATGATCTTTGATGTTTCAGGTAAAGACATGTGATGAAAATATTCTTCGTCCTGGGTGCGAAGAAAAATTTAGAATCACAATTATGATTATGAGTTATTCATATGATTGTGGAAAGGAACTGTTGATTGATGTTACAGGAATAAAACATTGTTGATGGATTTTTAACATGGAGAAGATAATAGACTTTATAGTCTATTTGACTCTTCTAATGGATTGCTCGTTCCGCTGCAACTACGGTTGAAATTTTTATCATTTACCATATGTTCTAAATCTCTGATTTATTATTGATGAAGGCTACTGATAATTTAATTATCTTTAGTCATGATATTCTTTACTGAGCTAGTTGTGCTCACCCTTTTGCTTCACAATTCCTTTCAGGTAATAAGAGTGTAGCTGGGTCGAGCGAGGGTAAAGGGGAAATAGAACGGTGGTCTCTAGCTGTGGATGTTCTCCCGAAGCAGTATAGAAAAGTTCATTTAGTAGTTATATTTGGTGAATCCAATAGGGTAAGGTGTACCCAACGTTGGAAGGGTGGTTTGCCACTATCATACAAGATGTCTAACGACATACAACCTCGTGTCATCATAAGACAGGGATGTGCTCATCCACTTGCTGAGTATATATACGAGCACTACCTATATAATCTTGGTGTTTGTTTAAAGTATAATTCTCAATTAGAGACAGTAGAGATAATGATATGTCAAGAGAAGACTCACCATTGGGAAGAATATGATAGTAATCTTCTCGTTTTTCTTTGGGGTCTATTGGGTCAACCAAGGATAATTCTGTGGCCATATGATATCTATAATAACCTAGACGCGTGGCCTCCCATGTACGAAGGTTTCCTTGAGCACTTCCCAAAGATTCTAATTTCTAAAACAGTTTTTGACTATACCTTTATGTAAGGTGTTATTGTGAGGTGATGTCCACGGTTGGAACATGAGTCACATTTGGTATATATTTGTATCCAAACTCACAGCATATGTGTTGTTGTATTTTGCACGACAATTGTTGTAATAAAGTTGTAGTTGTTTTCTGTACCATGTATTTGGCGACTCAGAATAGGTTGGATGGAATGAACCTATTTTGGGGTTGTCACATCTTTGGCATGTAGTGTAAAGATGAATTGTTGATGAATATCTTTGGCCCGTAGTGCAAAGATGAAATTATTAGTATGATTATGAACAGGAACTGTGATTTGGTATAACCATGATCTTTGATGTTTCAGGTAAAGACAAGTGATAAAAATTATTTTTGTTCTGGATGAGAAGAGGAATTTAGAACTACTTTTATGATTATGAGTTATACATGTGATTGTGGACATAAATTGTTGATTAATGTTACAGGGATAAAATATTGTTGGTGGACTTTTAACATAGAGAAGATAATAGACTTTATAGTCTATTTGACTCTTCTAATGGATTGCTCGTTCCGCTGCAACTATGGTTGAAAAGTTTTATCATCTACCATATGTTCTAAATCTCTGATTTAATTCTGTTGAAGGCTATTGATAACTTATTTATCTTTAGTCATGATATTCTTTACTGGGCTAATTGTGATCACCCTTCTGTTTCACAATTCCTTTCAGGTAATAAGAGTGTAGCTGGGTCGAGCGGGGGTAACAGGGGAATAGAACGGTGGTCATCATTTAGTAGTTATATTTGGTGAATCATCTAGGGTGAAGCGAACCCAACGTTGGAAGGGTGTTTTGCCACTATCATATAAGATGTCTAACGACGCACAACCTCGTGTCATCATAAGACATGGTTGTGCACATCCACTTGTTGAGTATATCTACAAGCACTACCTATATGATCTTGGAGTTTGGTGAAGTATAATTCTCAATTAGAGACAGTGGAGATAATGATATGTCAAGAGAAGACTCGCCATTGGGAAGAATATGATAGTAATCTTCTCATTTTTCTTTGGGGTCTATTGGGTCAACCAAGGATAATTCTGTGGCCATATGATGTCTATCATAACCTAGAAGCATGGTCTCCCATGTACGAGGGTTTCCTTGAGCACTTCCCAAAGATTCTAATTTCTAAAACAGTTTTTGACTATACCTTTATGTAATGTGTCATTGTGACGTGCTATCCAAGGTTGGGACATGAGTTACAGTTGGTATATATTTGTACCCAAACTCATAGCATATGTGTTGTTGTATTTTGCACGACAATTGTTGTAATAAAGTTGTAGTTGTTATCTGTACCATGTATTTGGCGACTCAAAATGGGTTGGATGGAATGGACCTATTTTGGGGTCGTTACAAAAACTACTAAATGAACTTTTCTATACTGCTTCGGAAGAACATCCACAGCTAGAGACCACCGTTCTATTTCCCCGTTACCCTCGCTCGACCCAGCTACACTCTTATTACCTGAAAGGAATTATGAAGGAAAAGGGTGAGCACAACTAGCTCAGTAAAGAATATCATGACTAAAGATAATTAAATTATCAATAGCCTTCATCAATAATAAATCAGAGATTTAAAACATATGGTAAATGATAAAAACTTCAACCATAGTTGCAGCGGAACGAGCAATCCATTAGAAGAGTCAAATAGACTATAAAGTCTATTATCTTCTCCATGTTAAAAATCCACCAACAATGTTTTATCCCTGTAATATCAATCAACAATTCTGGTCCACAATCATATGAATAACTCATAATCATAACTGTAGTTCTAAATCCCTCTTCTCATCCAAGATGAAGATAATTTTCATCACCTATCTTTACCTGAAACATCAAAGATCATGGTTACACCAAATCACATTTCCTGTTCATAATCATACTAATAACTTCATCTTTGCACTACGGCCAAAGATATTCATTTGTATCACCAGTTGGTCATGTTGATCTCAACATCTGTTCATCTTTGCACTACTGGCCAAAGATATTCAACAACATGTCATCTTTGCATTACGGGCCAAAGATATTCATCAACAATTCATCTTTGCAATACAGGCCAAAGACATTTCTCAACAGTTCATATTTGCACTACGGCCAAATATATTCATCAACAGTTCATATTTGCATTACAGGCCAAATATATTAATATCTCAAAGAAATATATAATCATTTCAGAATTTACATAAACAATAATTATAACCATGTTGATCAATTCACCTTTGTACTTAAGCTAAAGATATTCACTTATAAATTTAATGGTCATGATCATACCAGTCAACAATTCATCTTTGCACTACTGGCCAAAGAGAACCCATAGTCATGATTATACCAAAAAATCTACCCATCTTTACACTCAAGTCAAAGAGAAATCAATATCATCATTAGAGTTATAAAAATGTTATATATGATAATAAAAATAATATGATCAACATATAGTTTTAATCTCAAGAGTAATATTCGTAACTCATGAATAGTAAATCGTGAATAGTAACTCATGAATAATAACCCCGACACAAAAGGCAGAAATTTTACAATAAAATTCATACCAATATTTCGGTATAATGATATTGAAAGAATAACATTTCTAAAATTTATAAACAATTTATTTTAATTGTTTACACTTTACTAAAATAATGCATTTAATCAATCTAAAATACCAAACTCATAAGATTTCATCACCAATAACCAAAATCCTCATAAAAAATCTGTATATACCTCATATAGGATTCTCAAGTCATAAAATCCTATTTTCTAATTTTCTTACTTCACATAACATATATAATTCATTTACTCATAACTAGACTATTTTTATGAAAAATACCAAATCAGTTCCAAAAATATTTTTTTTTCCTGGAATTTAGCATAATATAGTCCCATAGTGAACATATATTTTTCTCAGAATTTTTAAAAGTCATTTACTATTTTTCATATGGCCAAAATAGCCGAATATTTAGACATTTATCAAAAATTATACTTTTATCTAAAAATTTTGAAATTCATAGAGTATATTCCTATCATATACATGTACTCCCAATAAAAATTTTATCAATTTTGGAGTTAACCACAAGGAGTTATAAGCGGTTACTTTTAAAATAGTCTTTTCTCATAAAATTCATAACTCTTAATCTATACATCCGAAAATCACCATTTTTGGACACAATCAAGAAAACTCATCAAAATATCATTTCAAATTTTTCCAGAATTTTTGAAGGTCAGAAAAATTACGAAACTGAAAAACATAACAACCCTTAAAATCCCTTACTATCCCTTACCTCAAAAGAGCAGTACTTCTGATCGTTATAAGGCTGAAGGAAACTTGCACTGATGAATAGAAACTCACAGAGTATCTAAATACTCATAAAATACACTCAATAATCTAGAGAGAGAAAGAGAGAAAACTTATGAATTCTGGTGTGATTTTCAATTCTAACTTAGCTCTCTATTTATAGGAAAATGTTAGCACGCCGAATCAGACTTAACCTGTAACCTGATGGCTTTACCTACTACTATTCCCACCCACCACATTTGAATAAAAATCTCAACATATTTTTTCACCAACCAAGAGTGGGGCCCACCATGTAAGACCCCAACTTATTAATGAATAAAATCAAATTTTCTATAAATATTATTGTGAATAATAAGGGGTTAATTTGATATAATACTTTGGTTATGGGTGAAATCTACAAATTTTATAAAATAAGCAAGTGGTTATAAAATATTCATTTTGTCGGGAAATATTCGTTTGGTCGTGGAATATTCTTGCTGTCGGGGAATATTCGTACGACGGCGCAGCCTTGTGTGGGCCCCATAACGGAAAGCGATTGGATGAAGAAAACGACAAGTATAAGTTGTTTATAATAACGGCGTAGTTGTTACCGTTAATACTGTTGGAATACCCGGTGGTTAAAATACAGCAGCACACGGTATTGCACCGATTATTGATTCTTACGTAAGAAGGCACTACGCAATAATTGTTACAGTAGTTATTGTTTAATATTTTATTGTATTGATTCAATAATTGCTGCGTTGATATTTTATATTATTGTTATTTCAATAATTGTTGTTGCACAGTATTTTCCTTTATCAGATCAATAATTCATATTATTTGAATAATATTATTAGATAACATTATTGGCAATGTCTAGAAAGTTCTGTCTAAGGAGAGGTTTGGTCATCTAATTGCACGCCAGTAAGGAGAAATCCTTATTGAAAAGCCCCCTCTTTCCTGGGAACGGCCTGGTTGTCATAAATGTGATTCTGTAATATTATTTGTGAATAATTAATTATTGATTCATATGATAAGGAAATATTTATTTTATGTGGATATAAATGAGGGATATATTTTTGTGGTTAAAAATAAAGGAGTTAATGTTGAGGTTTTTATCAGTATTTTTGTCGGAATAGAGGTATTAAAAATCAGGGTTTTTGAGATATTTTGTGGGGGTTATAATTTTTAATCCGACCGTTAGATCGTGATAATTTTTGGATATGTTATACATATATAAGTTGAGTATATGTCCACAAATTTGAACCGTTAAAAATGAACGAATGATTTATTATGAATTTTACGAGATGACTGGTTCAGAAATTGTTGAATTTTCGGAGTTAATCATTTTGGTAGAAAATTCTAGAATTGGTGGGCCCCACTCTTGGTTGGTGAAGAAATGTGCTGAGATTTTTATTCAAATGTGGTGGGTGAGAATAGTACCAGGTAAAGCCATCAGGTTGCAGGTTAAGTCTGCTTCGGCGTGCTAACATTTTCCTATAAATAGAGGGCTAAGTTAGAATTGAAAATCACACTAGAAACAAGTTTTCTCTCTTTCTCTCTCTAGATTATTGAGTGTATTTTGTGAGTATTTAGATACTTTGAGAGTTTCTATTCATCAGAGCAAGTTTCTTTCAGCCTTATACCGGTATTCCGACCAGAAGTACTGATATTTTGAGGTAAGGGATATTATTTCCTTCTTAAATGATATTATTTTTTTCAATATCATTATGCTGAAATATTGATATGAGTTTTTTTATCAAGTTTGGAACTTTTTGTGTCGGGGTTACTATTCACGTATACGATACTATTCACGTATACGGCACTATTCACGAAGACGACACTAATCACCGAAAAATAAAATTTTTCCTTTTTATCCAAGATGTCTATTATGGTTACTATCTTTGATTGTATCCATGTCTTGATCTTTATTTTTGAATTCTGCTTCACAATTGATTATTATGAAGTATTATTGATCTTGGATAAACTGTTATACGAATCCTTAATATTCGTCCTTCTGTCTCACTGGATTCGTTCTCTTTAAGATATTTTTCATCATCCTCAGTCCTAAATGATGATATTACTGAATATCTTTGGCCTGTAGTGCAAAGATGTATGATTACTTGATGAATATCTTTGGCCTGTAGTGCAAAGATGAACAGGTGTTGAGATGAACATGACTGACAGGTGATACAAATGAATATCTTTGGCCTGTAGTGCAAAGATGAATATTTGGATAAAGATGATTATTAATTGATGTTACAGGGATAAAATATTGATGATGGACTTTTATATCTTAGAAGATAGTAGAATTCTTTCTCTACTTGACTCTTCTAATGGTTTGTTGTTTCCGCTGCAGTTGTTGATTTAAAATTTGTTGTCGATTATATTCTATCAGATTTTCCCTGTTGAAGACTAACGATAATTTGTTGTATATTATCTTAGTCATAATATTCTTTGCTGGGCTAGTTGAGCTCACCCTTTTCCTTTTTGTTCCATTTTTCTTCTCAGGAGGTGAGAACATAGCAGGATCTAGTCGGGGTATGGAGTGATGGTTCTAGAAAGATATTTTAGCAGTCCTCACTATTTCTGTAAAATAGTGTTTGAATAATTGTAATGAGGATTTATTTGAGTGTGGATATTGTCCAGAAGACAATATTTGTATTTAAACTCACAGTATGTGTTGTCGTATTTTGCACGACAATTGTATTATTGAAGTTGTAGTTTGCTTTCTGTACCATGTATTTGGCGACTTAGAATGGGTGTTGTATACCTATTTTGGGGGCGTCACAGTTGGTATCAGAGCTTAGGGATATGATCCCTGACTGAGATGTGAGACAAGAACTAGGAGGGGAGAGACGGGGAATTTCTTCGCTAGTATGACCTGACTAAGTTTATTTGGTGTTTATTTGGTCGGTCAGAGTATAGGGATAATATATGACATGACTATTAACCCTTGTTTTATGGCAGTATTTAAGAATGGCAGCTTAGAACGTTAATAATGAAGTAAATCAGACCGTGGAGACACCTTTGATCACCACCCAGGGGAACGTGCAACAGGAAGGCAATATTCCTCCTGTAAACAACGTTACCGAGCAAACGATGAATGATGGAATATTTAGGAGCTTTTTGCAGTTCATGCAAAATCAGACGAGAGAGACTCGTGTGCAGAATACGAGTGGAAATGATAACAACGCGCGGTTTGTCACAGCTAAGCAGTTCAAAGAATTGGGACCACCAGAATTTAAAGGAAAGCCGGATCCGATCATGGCGGAAACGTGGGTCAAGCAAATTACCAAGATATTCGATGTATTGGGATGCATGGAGGAACAGAAAGTTCCATTCGCCACCTTTATGTTCCGCGGTGAGGCAGACTACTGGTGGGAGTCTGTGAAGCGTACCCTGCCTGACGCACTCAACATGTCCTGGGAAACATTTCAAAAACTGTTCAATGACAAGTACTTTCCTGAAAGTATTCGTCATATGAAGGAGGTGAAGTTTATCAGACTGGAACGAAACAACATGACGGTGTCCCAGTACGAGGCGAAGTTTGCAGAGTTATCCAGGTTTGCACCTCATTTGGTCGAAAATGAGGAACGAATGACAAGGATGTTTCTGAGAGGTCTAAAACTCGAGATTCGGCAATATCTTATCTCTCATAAATTTTCTTTATATTCAGATGTTGTAAACAGGGCTCAATTATTAGAGCGATATAATGAGTATATGCAACCGAGGGACCACAACCAGGGTCATACCGGTGGCGGCAGTCATCGAAGCAATGAAAACCAGCAGGGAGGAAAATATTCGGACAAAAGCGGTAACCACTCTGGTGGTAATCGTGGTCGTGATAATAGAAGGAGCGAGTCGGGAGGAGATTTCAAGAAGAGAAGGTACAACAATGATAACGTGAAGACGTCAGCACAAGCATCAACTGTTTTTAGGGGAGGAGAACGACCACCGGTCGTATGTTACAAATGTGGGAAAGAGGGACATATCAGCCCACAACAATCTAAGGTATGTTATAACTGTGGAAAGGAGGGTCATATAGCTCGAGAGTGTTCTGTAGTAAAACCAAGTTCAGCGGGGATGGTGACTCCAAAAGTTGTCCCGGATAAGTCGAAATCAACGGTTCCTGGAAGGGCGTTTGTCGTGACTGGCCAAAACGCGAGAAACCCAAACGAGGTGATCACGGGTAAGCTAATCTTCAATTCTTGCGAAGTTTATACTTTACTAGATACCGGTTCTACCCATTCTTTTATCTCTCCTGCTTGTGCTCAACGTTTAAACTTGACTCCGGAGAAATTGGACTTTAACCTATCTGTTGAAACTCCGTTGGGTGAAACCTTCGTTACATCTACAGTTTATAAATCATGTTTGATCCAAGTTGACACTATCACATTACCTGTTGATCTTATCTCTTTAAAGATACTTGCTTTTGATGTGATTTTAGGAATTGATTGGTTAACCACTCATCATGCTAAAATTGATTGTTTTCGTAAGGTTGTTAGTTTTCATATTCCTAACCAACCTGTCATACGAATTCAAACTACTAAACCACTAAAATCAGTCACTGTCATATCAAGCCACAAAGCTATTCGTTTATTGAAAAACGGATGTCAAGCTTTCTTAGCCCATGTTATGGATTTGAACAAAGACAAGTCAGATTTGAATAATATTTCTATTGTTAGAGAATTTCCTGATGTATTTCCTGAAGAACTTCCTGGTCTACCCCCAGAACGTGAAGTTAAATTCTTTATTGACCTTGAACCCGGTACAAAGCCCATTTCTAAAACTCCATATCGAATGGCTCCTATTGAACTTCAGGAGTTAAAAGTCCAACTACAGGAGTTGTTGGACATCGATTTTATTCGTCCTAGTACGTCTCCTTGGGGTGCTCCTGTTTTATTCGTAAAGAAGAAAGACGGGAGTATGCGACTTTGTATTGACTATCGAGAATTGAACCATGTCACTATCAAGAATAGGTTTCCGCTACCTCGCATTGATGACCTGTTCGACCAGTTACAAAGAACACAATTCTTTTCAAAGATCGACCTTCGTTCTGGATATCATCAGCTGAAGATTAAAACTGAGAATATTCCAAAGACTGCCTTCAGAACTCGGTACGGGCATTATGAATTCTTAGTCATGTCTTTTGGATTGACTAATGCTCCTGCTGCCTTCATGGATATGATGAACCGTGTATTCAAAGAATATTTGGATCAGTTCGTTGTTGTCTTTATTGATGACATCCTCATCTATTCCAAAAGTCGTGAAGATCATGAGCGCCATTTGAAGCTGGTACTGCAAAGGCTTCGTGAAAATAAGCTATATGCCAAATTGAAGAAATGCGAGTTCTGGCTTGAGGAAGTAGCATTCCTTGGGCACGTGGTGTCAAAACATGGAGTATCTGTCGACCCGACGAAGATTGAAGCCATACAAAGTTGGGAGCAACCGAAGTCGGTAACCGAAGTACGTAGCTTTCTGGGCTTAGCTGGTTATTATCGGAGATTTGTGGAAGGATTTTCTCGAATCGCTACTCCGTTAACTCAGCTGACTCGGAAAGATACAAAATTCGTATGGAGTGAGGAATGCGAGAAGAGTTTCCAAGAACTCAAGAGGAGACTCATTTCGGCACCTGTTCTGACAATACCATCTGGTTCGGATGGATTTGTTATCTACAGCGATGCTTCAGGCAAAGGGTTAGGATGTGTTCTCATGCAACATGGGAAAGTCATAGCCTATGCCTCACGACAACTCAAAGAATATGAGAGGAATTATCCTACTCATGATTTGGAGTTGGCAGCAGTCGTTTTTGCTTTGAAGATCTGGAGACACTACCTGTATGGGGAGAAAGTGGAGATCTATACAGATCATAAAAGCCTCAAATATTTCTTCACCCAAAAGGAACTCAACATGCGGCAACGACGTTGGCTCGAGCTGTTGAAAGATTACGATCATACCATCCAATATCATCTTGGAAAAACAAACGTAGTAGCTGACGCATTGAGTAGAAGATCATATGCGGGTACGAGTGCAATATTTTTAACACAAAGGCCCATTTTGTATGACTTCCAAAGGATGGAGATAGAGATGAAGGCTTCAAGTACCCACATGATGATATCAAATATACGAGTAGAACCGACTTTAATCGATAAAGTTAAAGCTGCTCAAGTTACGGACATGGAGCTGATGCGTATGAAGAAGAAAGTACAAGAAGGTGCTATTCCAGAAGCAAGAATCGATGAAGAAGGAATACTTCGAGTCAACTCCAGACTTTGTGTTCCTAACGATTTTAACTTGAAGCATAGAATAATGATGGAGGCACACAACACACCGTTTGCAATCCATCCTGGGAGTACCAAAATGTATCACGATCTTCGACATACATTTTGGTGGAGCAATATGAAAAGAGAGATCGCGGAGTTTATCTCGAGGTGTTTAACTTGTCAACGTGTAAAGGCGGAGCATCAAGTGCCAAAGGGTCCATTGCAACCACTTGAGATCTCGAAATGAAAGTGGGAACACATTACTATGGATTTTGTTACGGGTCTTCCCAAGGTTTCTCAAGGCATAGATGCGATTTGGGTTATTGTTGATAGATTAACCAAGTCGCTCATTTCTTGCCGATACGTGAGACTTATTCCCTTGAACGTCTTGCTAGTATGTACGTGAACGAGATTGTGAGATTGCATGGCATGCCAGTATCCATAGTTTCGGATCGTGACCCAAGATTCACTTCACGATTTTGGGTTAGCTTGCAGAAAGCTATGGGCACGGATTTACGATTCAGTTCGGCATACCATCCTCAAACGGACGGACAATCAGAGAGGACTATTCAAACTCTTGAAGATCTATTAAGACTTTGTGTCCTAGATCTCAAAGGGAGTTGGGATAAGTACCTACCATTGGTGGAATTCTCCTACAACAACAGTTATCAGGCGAGCATAGGTGTGGCTCCATTCGAGGCGTTGTATGGAAGAAAATGTCGTTCTCCAGTATGCTGGGACGAGGTGGGTGAAGCAACATTGTTGGGACCAGAGTTGGTACGCATTACTACAGAGAAGATCCAAACGATTCGACAACGTATACAAACGGCACAGGATCGACAAAAGAGTTATGCGGATCTTCATCGGAAGGACGTGGAATTTAATATTGGGGATCATGTATTATTACGTGTTGCACCATGGAAGGGAGTTACAAGATTTGGGAAGAGAGGAAAGCTCAATCCAAAATTTGTTGGTCCATTTGAGATTCTTGAGCGAATAGGAAATGTGGCATATAGACTCGCATTACCTCCAAGCATGTCTCGTGTTCATAATGTTTTTCACATATCTATGCTTCGTAAATATGTTAAAGACCCGAACCACATTATTGAGTTAGAACCAGACGAGATAGCTGAAGATTTAACGTACGAGGAGGTACCTGTTAAGATCTTGGATAGGAAAGAGCATGTCCTATGCACGAAGGTTATACCACAAGTTAAGGTTTTGTGGAGAAACCATGCTATTGAAGAAATGACCTGGGAGTTGGAATCAGAAATGAAAGCGAGGTATCCTCACCTTTTTTGAAACATCAGGTACGTACGTCAATTTCGAGGACGAAATTTCATAAGGAGAGGAGGTTGTAAGACCCCAACTTATTAATAAATAAAATCAAATTTTTTCTAAATATTATTGTGAATAATAAGGGGTTAATTTGATATAATACTTTAGTTATGGGTGAAATTTGTAAATTTTGCAAAATAAACAAGTGGTTATAAAATATTTATTTTGTCGGGGAATATTCGTTTGGTCGTGGAATATTCTTGCTGTCGGGGAATATTCGTACGACGGCGCAGCCTTGTGTGGGCCCCATAACGGAAAGCGATTGGATGAAGAAAACGACAAGTATAAGTTGTTTATAATAACGGCGTAGTTGTTACTGTTAATACTGTTGGAATACCCGGTGGTAAAAATACAGTAGCACACGATATTGCACCAATTATTGATTCTTACGTAAGAAGACACTACTCAATAATTGTTACTGTAGTTATTATTCAATATTTTATTTATTGATTCAATAATTGCTGCGTTGATATTTTATATTATTGTTGTTTCAATAATTGTTGCTGCACAGTATTTTTCTTTAATAGATCAATAATTCATATTATTTGAATAATATTATTAGATAACATTATTGGTAATGTCTAGAAAGTTCTGTCTAAGGAGAGGTTTGGTCATCTAATTGCGCGCCAGTAAGAAAAAATCCTTATTGGAAAGCCCCCTCTTTTCTGGGAATGGCCTGGTTGTCATAAATGTGATTCTGTAATATTATTTGTGAATAATTAATTATTGATTCATATGATAAGGAAATATTTATTTTATGTGGATATAAATGAGGGATATATTTTTGTGGTTAAAAATGAAGGAGTTAATGTTGAGGTTTTTATCAGTATTTTTGTCGAAATTGAGGTATTAAAAATCAGGATTTTTGAGATATTTTGCGGGGGTTATAATTTTTAATCCGACCGTTGGATCGTGGTAATTTTTGGATATGTTATACATATATAAGTTGAGTATATGTCCACAAATTTTGAACCGTTAAAAATGAACGTATGATTTATTATGAATTTTACGAGATGACTGGTTCAGAAATTGTTGAATTTTCGGAGTTAATCATTTTGGTGAAAAATTCTAGAATTGGTGGGCCCCACTCTTGGTTGGTGAAGAAATGTGCTGAAATTTTTATTCAAATGTGGTGGGTGGAAATAGTAGCAGGTAAAGCCATCAGGTTGCAGGTTAAGTCTGATTCGGCGTGCTAACATTTTCCTATAAATAGAGGGCTAAGTTAGAATTGAAAATCACACCAGAAACAAGTTTTCTCTCTTTCTCTCTCTAGATTATTGTGTGTATTTTGTGAGTATTTAGATATTTTGAGAGTTTCTATTCATCAGAGCAAGTTTCTTTCAGCCTTATACCGGTATTCCGACCAGAAGTACTGATATTTTGAGGTAAGAGATATTATTTCCTTCTTAAATGATATTATTTTTTTCAATATCATTATGCTGAAATATTGATATGAGTTTTTTATCCAGTTTGAAACTTTTTGTGTCGGGGTTACTATTCACGTATACGACACTATTCACGTATACGACACTATTCACGAATACGACACTATTCACCGAAAAATAAAATTTTTCCTTTTTATCCAAGATGTCTATTATGGTTACTATCTTTGATTGTATCCATGTCTTGATCTTTATTTTTAAATTCTGCTTCACAATTGATTATTATGAAGTATTATTGATCTTGGATAAACTGTTATACGAATCCTTAATATTTGTCCTTCTGTCTCACTGGATTCGTTCTCTTTAAGATATTTTTCATCATCCTCAGTCCTAAATGATGATATTACTGAATATCTTTGGCCTGTAGTGCAAAGATGTATGATTACTTGATGAATATCTTTGGCCTGTAGTGCAAAGATGAACAGGTGTTGAGATGAACATGACTGACAGGTGATACAAATGAATATCTTTGGCCTGTAGTGCAAAGATGAATATTTGGATAAAGATGATTATTAATTGATGTTACAGGTATAAAATATTGATGATGGACTTTTAAATCTTAGAAGATAGTAGAATTCTTTCTCTACTTGACTCTTCTAATGGTTTGCTGTTTCCGCTGCAGTTGTTGATCTAAAACTTGTTGTCGATTATATTCTATCAGATTTTTCTCTGTTGAAGACTAACGATAATTTGTTGTATATTATCTTAGTCATAATATTCTTTGCTGGGCTAGTTGAGCTCACCCTTTTCCTTTTTGTTCCATTTTTCTTCTCAGGAGGTGAGAACATAGCAAGATCTAGTCGAGGTATGGAGTGATGGTTCTAGAAAGATGTTTTAGCAGTCCTGACTATTTCTGTAAAATAGTGTTTGAATAATTGTAATGAGGATTTATTTGAGTGTGAATATTATCCAGAAGACAATATTTGTATTTAAACTCACAGTATGTGTTGTCGTATTTTGCACGACAATTGTATTATTGAAGTTGTAGTTTACTTTTTGTACCATGTATTTGGCGACTCAGAATGGGTGTTGTATACCTATTTTGGGGGCGTCACACACCAATTCTAGAATTTTTCACCAAAATGATTAACTCCGAAAATTCAACAATTTCTGAACCAGTCATTTCGTAAAATTCATAACAAATCATACGTTCATTTTTAACGGTTCAAAATTTGTGGACATATACTCAACTTATATATGTATAACATATCCAAATATTACCACGATCCAACGGTCGGATTAAAAATTATAACCATCGCAAAATATCTTAAAAACTCCAATTTGATTTTCAATACCTCCGTTCCGACAAAAATACAGATAAAACACCTCAACATTAACTCTATTATTTTTAACCACAAAAATATATCCCTCATTTATATCCACAAAATAAATATTTCCTTATCATATGGATCAATAATTAATTATTCACAAATAATATTACAGAATCACATTTATGACAACCAGACCGTTCCCAGGAAAGAGAGAGCTTTCAAATAAGAATTTCTCCTTACTGGCGCGCAATTAGGTGACCAAACCTCTCCTTAGATAGAACTTTCTAGACATTGCTAATAATGTTATCTAATAATATTATTCAAATAATATGAATTATTGATCTGATAATGGAAAATACTGTGCAGCAATAATTATTGAAACAACAATAATATAAAATATCAACGCAGCAATTATTGAATCAATAAAATAAAATATTGAACAGTAATTACTGTGACAATTATTCAGTAGTGCCTTCTTACGTAAGAATCAATAATTTCAAAAATACTGTGCAATACCGTGTGTTACTGTGCAATAACGCGTATTATTGTATTTTAACCATCGGGTATTTTAACAGTGTTAACGGTAACAACTACGCCGTTATTTGTAAAAACTCAAATTTGTCATTTTCTTCATCCGACTGTTATTCTGTTATGGGGCCCACAAATGGCTGCGCCGTCGTACGAATATTCCCCGACAGAAAGAATATTCCACGACCAAACGAATATTTCCCGACAACAATGAATATTTTATAACCACTTGCGTATTTTGAAAAAAAATTCATATATCACCCTTAGCTTTAATATTTATCAATTTAACCATTTACTGAATAATAATTATAAGAAAAATTGAATACTTTTATTTCATAAAATTCGGGGTCTTACACATAGTGCAGGGATGATGTGGATTATTTATTAAGCTGAGTCTCAGCGATAAAAGTAATGAAAAACTTTTTAAATCATAAAAGACAGTAGATGCTATTCTCTACTTGACTCTTTTAATGGATAGCTTGTTCCGCTGCAGTTAACCTTGATGTTTGTTATATTTTATCAGTTTAACACTGTTGAAGGCTAACGATAATTTATTTTGCATTATCTTAATCATAATATTTCTTACTGGGATAGTTGAGCTCACCCTTTTGCTTTCATTGTTCTCTTCAAAAATTGAGAACGTAGCGGGAACTAGTCGGGGAACGGAGTGACGGTTCAGATGATAGCATTAGTAGTCCTCACTATTCTATGAAATAGTGTGAAAATAAATGTATTGATGACTTATTTTGATTTTGAATACTGTTTAGAAGAAAGTGTTGTATTAAAACTTACAGCTTATGTTTTGTCGTATTTTACACGACAGTTGTATAATTAAGTTTTATTTGTATTTTGTACCATGTATTTGACGACTTAGAATAGGTGATGTATACCTATTTTGGGGGCGTCACATATTCCATTGAGGTTAACCTTATTTTCGACGGAACATTCGGTCGAAAATTCGGTCGTATATAAGCAGATCGAAATTAAGTCCGTCGATCTTTCGGTCGGGAATACTTAAACTCGACGGAATTATCCTCGACCGGATATTCAGTCGGGGTTGATATATGTCCGACTGAAAATAGTCTGTCGAGGATATTCGGTCGATGATAAGCATGCCACGTGGCAGCCTGTCAAAAATGGTAAAGCCCTTAAACTCGACAGAAATCCGTCGATATTACCACTGTTCCGTCGAGAATATATGTGACACGTGACAAATGACCAAAATGGTAAGGCCTTATTTCCAATGGAAATCCGTCGAGAATAGTGTTTTTTTAATGTTTTATTAGTTTTTGCAATATCTAGGGATTTAACCCACATCTTGTACCTGTACCTGTTTTCCTAACAACACATACACAAGCTAACAATATGGCCAATAATATGAATTACAATTACTAATGCCGACAATATGTCAAAAACCAACTAAATAAGAAGTAAAAAGGTCAAAAACATTCCATTAATCTAAACTAAACTATATCAAACATCTCATTAAGTTAAATTAAACTAAATGTCGAACCGCAACAAAACCAAAGTAATGACAAGGTTTAAACTATAATACGTCAAAAATAATGTAAACTACAAAATAATGTAACTCAAAAAAATGTAAACTAAGTCAAAAATAACATACTTTCGACGAATTATTTCATCGAGGATAACACATATTCCGTCGAGTTTATACTCGCGTTGGAGGGAAAGCTTGGCGCCAAGGAGGAGGGCTTAATTTCGACAGATGTTCGTCGAGGATACATTAAAGTCGACTGACTTAATATCGACGAAACATTCAGTCGTTCTTAGCTTAAATTCTACTGAATGTGTTCAGTCGATCTTAATTCCGTCAGAAATAAATCTTTTTCTTGTCTTGAAAGTCACAAGAAAAAAATTAAAAATGTCCAATATTCCGGTTGGGCAAACCTATCCGCCAGGACTTGTTGTAAAATGAACAGAGAAGAGAGGGGTAATGATGAATCTAAAGAAATAAAATATTCTCTTCATTCTTTAATATAAGTCGTTTTAGAGTTGCGTAAAAGTATTAAGGAAATGATTGTATAACATTAAATATAATATTAATTGTCTATATTATTTTTATATTGGAAAAAGAGAGTATTATTTATTGGACAAAAAATAATGAGAAACAAAATTATATTTAACACTTGATAATATTAGAAACTAAACAATTAATTATACTTACTTGAAATTCTCAAACGACGACAATGGCGGCAACCGACGACGACAATGGCGGCAACCGACGATAACAATAGCGGCAACCGACGACGACAAAAGCAACAATACTAATACCAACGTCTTAAAGATAAACAAATTAATAGGAACACCAATGTCTTAAAAGAAATCAAACTAATACTTGCACAAAATTATGAAATATGAATTATGTTACTTATTTCTTAGTGCACTTACAATAATATGCTAATGCTAGTTCATGGGTTAAAATTAACTTATTACTCTTAAATAATATATAATTAAATATATATTTTTTCTAGCCTTTATATGCTTACTTGCAGAACATGATCAATAATCCAAAATGTAAACTGATAATTTGCCGGTTTGCCGGTTTTCCATGGCAGATGAAGAGAATACTAGGAGGAGGAGGAGGGAAGAGTTAACTGAGGAGATGATGATATGGTTTTCATCTTTCCATGCTGCTGGCTTCTGATGTGTTTTTCTCTTCACCCGGCATTTGAAAACTCTCTATTTCAAGACAATGTTGCAAATATTTCAGGAAAATGTTGCAAATAATTAAAATGGTTTTAGATATATGTTTCAAATATTTGTGCGTGCATATTTCTGAAGTAAACAGTACTGGACTTGTGTAGGACCAAAAGACAAATAAAATTAGACTGTCAAAATGGTCTAGCAAATACTACTGCATTTTTACATACACCAACTGTTACTTTATTGATAGGTAATTAATTGACCAGCGACCCTGGGCCTGAGGTATTCCTCAACTTAATTGGCTTTGGCAAGCCAATTTTTCCCCCCACCCCCACCCCATGAATTCATACACCCTCATCCTCCTCCTTAGTATTGGAGTCGAGATCATCATCTTCATCATTTCCTCCTTGAATATGCAAGTTTCCAGTTTTCAATTTAGTAGTGGTGGTGCAATCAGAAGAGTTGACATTGTTGTCCTTGATTAGGTAAAGATGCAAAAAGAAGAAATAAGTCCCCATAGCAGCGAAAACGTAGAGAAACTTGGCAACGATGGGGCCGAAAAATGGTGCAAAATGGTGAGCACAAGCGAAGAGGGTAGCCGCATACAACAACCATACCGCGTATTTGTATTTGTTTGGTGTTTTTTCATGTCGATGCGACAACAACCATTGATACGCCGAGGAGCAGCAAACAGTCCCAAAGAAGCAGAAGCAGATGAACGAGTTGAAAGCTACGGCGGAATAGCCGTGATCTCGAGCGTCTAACTGGCAGATTCTGGTAACACAAAAGGAAGCCATCAACATATGGGCATAAGCCAGTGGAATTTTGGCAATCACCTGTGATATTGCTGCGGCAGCACCACCCATTTTTATTTATTGAATTGAGTTTTGGTTGGTTAGTGCACTCAGGGTTGTTTTATAGTTGGTATTCGGAAACTTCCCAGAAATTTACAAATCATTATATATTATATTATATAATATAAAGTAGGTTCCTTGAAGCTGTCAAAAAAGGTTAAAGTAACATAGTGGATTGATTTGAAAAGACGGCAGTATCCTATGCCATTTTATTCTATTAAATTCAATTTAATAGAATAAATTGAGTCGTTGGAGTAAATGCCTAGAAATTTGGGTGGTGTGGGGTTCAATTACAAGGATTTTCCTTGAACCATCAAGGAGACACTTGGAAGTTGCAAGGAAAATCAAATAATCCTATAATTTGACCTATAAATAATCATATTTATTTTAAAATATATTTTACTTTAGTTATAATACAGACGTGAGAAAGATTGTGTCTAGATTAGATCAATTTTTATTTTAATTATAATATAGACAAGAGAAACTAATACGAGATAGTGTTTAGATTAATTTACTTAATCTATCAGCATGACACTATTATGCTGATGTATACAAACTGTTTAAATGCAGAATAAGAATGTAAATGATCAAGTTGGACAAATTTGCAAACAACACGATTTTTACGTGGTTCAACTCTATCAAATTTGGTGGCCTAATTCACATCCAATACCAATTGGTATTGGAGACTTGTTATTAAAATTAATATCCAATTAAGTACAAAATTACTTCCTATACAAATAAGCTTTGTTATTTGATGGACACCATTGCCCCCTTTGCACCGCTGCAACTTTCTCACCATTGAGACATTTAGAGTTTATTTTGTACAACTTTTATCCATTACTTGATCAACCAAGCCAAACGAGACTTGAATTCAGATTTTAATACAAGCTATTATTTGATGAACTATGATTTTTTAGGCAAAAAAAAAGGGTCCTTAACATTAATATACAACAATTAGAAAGTATTTATAAAAACAATACATACACAAAATAATTACAAAAATAACGCAATTCATATTAATAAGGAAACCTAAAATTAAAGAGAAACATCTGCCATAACTAATCATTCAAATTCAAATATATGAGATCTAACCACAAAAATAAATTCAAATTCAAATTTCATAAGAAAGACTGCACAAATTTTGTACTTTGCAGGAGGTGGCGGAGGCAATTTTCAGAGGAGGTGGAAGCTTTGGAGGAGGTGACAGCGTCGGAGGAGGTGGTAATGGTGGCTTCAGAGGCGGCGGTGATGGTTATGGAGGAGGTAACAATGGCGGTGGTGGCGGAGATGGCGGTGGTGGCCCAAGTGGTGGTTACAGAGACGGTGGAGGTGGAGGCTGGGGCGGTAGTGGCGGGAGCAACCATGGAGAAGATCGTTAGTAATGTCATGGTAACCAAACTTTTATAACAAGGTAACCAAACTTTTATACTAAGGTAACCAAACTTTTATACCAAGATAACCAAACCTTGGTAATTACCAAGGTAACCAAACTTTTATACTGAGGTAACCAAACTTTTATACTAAGGTAACCAAACTTTTATTCCAAGGTAACCAAAACTTTTATACTAAGGTAACCAAACTTTTATACTAAGGTAACCAAACTGTCATACTAAGGTAACCAAATATTTATACCAAGGTTACCTTGGTATGAAGGTTTGGTTACCTTGGTGTGAAGGTTTGGTTACCAACTGCACTATGAAAAAATTGATGGTGTGGAGGTAGATTGGTTACCTTGGTATGACAGTTTGGTTACCTTGGTATAAAAGTTTGGTTACCAAACTTTTATACTGAGGTAACCAAACTTTTATACTGAGGTAACTAAACTTTTATACTAAACACCAATCAACACAAATCAACAAAAAAAAAAGTGATCATAAATTCATAATCAAACACACATTTTGCATAAAATTAAGATCATAAACCCCAAATGAATGAAATTAAAGAGAAAACCTTAAAAACTGGTGCTCGAGAGAGAGGTAAAATAAAAGTACTTACAAAACAGAGTACAAAAAAATATGAAGAACAATTGGAAGAATGAAAAAGAGAAAAAAATGGCAGAATAAAAGAAAATGGAAGAAATGGCGTCTTTATCTTTTATACAAAAATGGCAGAAATGACGTCTTCATCTTTTATACAAAAATAGCAGAAATGGCGTCTTCATCTTTTGAAGAAAAAATGGCAGAATAGAAGAAAATGAGAGAGAAAATGACAAAATGACGTCTTCATCTTCTCTCTTCACTGGCGTTTTCATCTTCTCTCTTCACTCTTAAGCTTTTGTCTTTAAATATGAAAATAGAAGAATAGAATTGCACTGGCGTACATAAAATGGCAGTAGGAGGAGATGAGAGAGGAAATGACACCTACAAAAACTAATCCCCTAAATTAAGGAATCCTAATTATACTCATATTGCCATGTCAGTCATTACATATTAATCCCTTAATTTAAGGACCTTTAATTATGTTAAGATTGAAAATAAAAACAAAAAAGTGTAATACTTTTATAATTATTTTATAGGTGTATGATTTTTATAATTATTTTTAAAAATATACTGCTATATGTAATTTATCCAAAAAAATATTAAGAACAATACGAGATCGTTGGAAATTTTCTATTAAAGCGCACAATGAAGAATCTCTATAGTATACTTGATTGAGGCCTGAAGAATTCCTTTCCGAGTTCTCTCTTCTTGTTGCCGAAACAGATGGCTATTAATAACATGAAGTCCAACGGCTATATAAATCTGTTAGCAAAAGAAGCTCAGACCATTTCCATGATTTTAGTAATTAGTTATATCCAACGGATATGATACCAAAGATATGATTTTTAAAGCAAACTGAAAGAGCTTATATAAAGGAATAAAGGAGTATACCTGATAAGTTTTGATTCATAACTTGCATATCAAAAACAATTTTCAAATTAGAACAGATTTCACAGCAAAATAGATTCCTTAATATATTTCAATTCAAAAACTAATTTGACAAAATATATTAAAGAGAGAATTTCCAGCAATAATAATGATAAGAATTTTATAACTCTTGGACTATAAATACTTCATGAAATCCTACAAGATTTATCAATTGGACTTGTATCCAAATTGTGTCATCATGAAGCAAATAGACTATATCATTTTCAATAAACCATTATTAAATTAGCCCAAACAAAATCAATTTAGACCATTAAATAAGTTACATACATAAGCATATTTTCATGATTAAAATCACAAAGAATAAAAACTAACATTCTTCCTCTTTGTGAGGATGACAATATAAAGCTCCCCCTAAATATATGGCTCCCCTTAAGATTATACATATTAAGGAGCAAAAAATGACTTGCTCCAAATAACTATTATTTGTATATTCCAGCATTCATAATATAGTATCTCAATACCAACAGGAATACCAATCCAAATATATCTCAAAAAAGAAATTAATAAATCATCAATTTAGTTATATCTCTCCCTCTTTTGTCAAACATTAACAGAAATGAGCGCAAGGATGAAGAATGACACTGGAGTAAACTTAAACAATTAAATAAAATGATCATACCTTTGTGTAATGTTACCTATATATCAACATTTTTTCAATAGTAAGCTTGATAATTG
Source organism: Panax notoginseng (assembly GCA_016801055.1). Lineage (NCBI taxonomy): Eukaryota > Viridiplantae > Streptophyta > Magnoliopsida > Apiales > Araliaceae > Panax > Panax notoginseng. Next base: position 226,640,761 of record CM029016.1, read on the forward strand.
CATGCTCCTTAGTGTACCAAACAAATATCTTCAAAACCTCTTTTCGTGGACATCCTAATGTTGAGAAAATTTGGAGGATGATTTCCCATTTAAATAATTAAAATGGTTTTAGATACAAGTTTCAAATATTTGTGCGCACATATATCTGAAGTAAACAGTACTGGACTTGTGTAGAAGCAAAAGTGAAGTAAAATTAGACTCTCAAAATGGTCTAGCAAATACTACTGCATTTTTTGTTTTGTACATACACTAGCTCTTACTTTACTGATAGGTAAATAATTGACCAGCGACCCTGGGCCTGAGGTATTCCTCAACTTAATTGGCTTCAGCAAGCCAATTTTTCCCTCCACCCCCACCCCATGAATTCATACACCCTCATCCTCCTCCTCCTTAGTATTGGAGTCGAGATCATCATCTTCATCATTTCCTCCTTGAATATGCAAGTTTCCACTTTTCAATTTAGTAGTGGTGGTGCAATCAGAAGAGTTGACATAGTTGTCCTTGATTAGGTAAAGATGCAAAAAGAAGAAATAAGTCCCCATAGCAGCGAAAACGTAGAGAAACTTGGCAACGATGGGGCCAAAAAATGGTGCAAAATGGTGAGCACAGGCGAAGAGGGTAGCCGCATACAACAACCATACCGCGTATTTGTATCTGTTTGGTGTTTTTTCATGTCGATGCGACAACAACCATTGATACGCCGAGGAGCAGCAAATAGTCCCAAAGAAGCAGAAGCAGATGAACGAGTTGAAAGCTACGACGGAATAGCCGTGATCTCGAGCGTCTAACTGGCAGATTCTGGTAACACAAAAGGAAGCCATCAACATATGGGCATAAGCCAGTGGAATTTTGGCAATCACCTGTGATATTGCTGCGGCAGCACCACCCATTTTTATTTATTGTATTGAGTTTTGGTTGGTTAGTGCACTCAGGGTTGTTTTATAGTTGGTATTCGGAAACTTCCCAGAAATTTACAAATCATTATATATTATATTATATAATATAAAGTAGGTTCCTTGAAGCTGTCAAAAAAGGTGGTGGATTGCTTCGAAAAGACGGCTGTGTCCTATATGCCATTTTATTCTATGAACTTGAATTTAATAGAATAAATTGCAATTGCGTCTTTGGAGTAAATGCCGAGAAAATGGGGTGGTGTGGGGTTCAATTACCAGGATTTTCCTTGAACTATCCTTGGAAGTTGCCAAGGAAAATCAAATAATCCTATAATTTGACCAGGGGTGTAAAGGATATTAAACGAATACGGATATAAATATATTCGTATCTATCTCTGTATCTAAAAAATTAATTCGCTATTCGTATCCGTATCCGGTATCCGACAGATTTTAAAAATATTATTCGTATCCGGTATTCAGAAAAATATTCAAATACATTATCTGAACCCTTCTTATAAGTTATTTCATAATCGTACCTTATAAGAACAAATAATTTCCTGTATCCCTTATAAGAACAAATAATTTCCCAAAATAATTTCCTGTATCCAAGAAGGAATCACCCCAGTAATCGTCATTGATTGAGCAATGAGCAGTGTGGTCCTCACAATTTCTTTTAGATGGGGCATCTGCAACTACATTATCTGAACCCTTCTTATAAGTTATTTCATAATCGTACCCAAGCATCTTGCTCAACAATTTCTATTGCAAGAAAGTAGAAAGTCTTTGCTTCATGAAAAATTTAAGGCTTTGATGATCAATTTTTATGATGAAATGAGCCTCAATCAAGTAAGATCTCCATTTGGTGACAGCTTGCAAGATAGCCAGCAGTTCCTTTTCATAAACAGACAGACCCAAATATTTTGGTGCAAAAGCTTTACTTAGAAATGCTAATGGCCTGCCACTTTGTATTAAGACAACACCAATACCCTTGGAACTAGCTTCAGTTTCAATAATAAATGGCCGAGTAAAATATGGTAAAGCCAAGACTGTATTTGAGCTCATGGTTTTCTTAAGATTTGTGAAAGTTGTAGTTGCTTCAAAGGACCATTTGAACTGATCTTTTTGTAACAGCTTAGTTAGTGGTCTAGCTATTTCCCCATAATTTTTGATATATCTTCTATAATAACCGGTTAACCCCAGGAAACCAAAAAGACCCTTTACTGACTTTGGTTTTGGCCAATTTACCATACAAACAAGTTTATTTAGATCTGCAAAAACACCCTCTACATATATTATATGACCCAAGTATTCCACTTGAGATTGAGCAAATGAGCGCTTACAGAGTTTTGCAAACAAAGTGTTTTCTCTGAGCAATGTTAATGCAGTAGTCAGATGTTCCACATGTGAAGACAAATCAGGACTATAAACCAATATATCATCAAATAAAACAAGTATAAATTTCCTTAATGTTCTGAAAACACCTGATTCATTAGAGCTTGGAAAGAGGCTGGGCCATTTGTCAGTCCAAAGGCATAACCAGAAATTCATAATGGCCTATGTGTTTTCTAAAAGCTGTTTTAGAAACATCAGGTGGATGCATTCTTATTTGATGGTAACCAGCCCTAAAATCCAACTTGGAATAAATTCTTGAACCTCCTAACTAATCCAAAAGTTCTTCAATCACGGGAATAAGAAATTTGTCCTTAACTGTGATCTTATTCAATTCCCTGAAATCTACACAAAATCTCCAAGTTCCATCTTTCTTTTTAACCAATAGAACTGGTGAGGCAAAAGGGCTTTGACTAGGCTGTATAATTCCAGCTGCCAACATTTCCTGAACAATCTTCTTAATTTCTATTTTTCGTACGTGGGGATGTCTGTATGGCCTAATAGTGAAAGAATCTGATCCAATTTTTAGTGGAATTTGATGGTCATGTTGTCTTTGAGGAGGTAAAGCTTTTGGTTCCTTGAATACATCTTCAAAAGACTTCAATTCTTGCTGAATCTGAAATGGAATTTGCTCTTTTTATTAATTAGCTTGCACTACAAATACATACGCTAATAATGATAGCTGGTTTCTTTTCCAAGCATCCTGTGGACTGATAGCAGTTATCATTGATACAGATGATGGTTGTTTGTAACTGTTTCCTTTTAATATGATCTTCTCATTTCTCACAGAAAAACTCAGAGTTAAGGTATTAAAATTGAACATACAGTCGCCCAAAGTCTTCAGCCATTGAACTCCTAAGACAACATCACAACCCTTTAAGGGAATAAGTCTCCTATCAGTGCAGAACTAATGACCTTGAGATGTCCATTCAAATTTTCTATACCTTTCTGTACACAACATCTTGTAACCTTCTGTTACACAAACTTGCATAGGTCTGTCCTCCTCCCTGGTACAATGCAATTTCTCAACTGTCTTCATGTTCAAGAAATTGTGAGTACTCTCAGTATCAATAAGGAGTATGATCTCCTTTCCCCTCACATTTACCTTAATTCTTAGTGTAGTTTCTGAGGTATTCCCATTTAGAGCATGTAGAGAAATAGCCATTTCTGCTTCTTAATTGTTCTGCACAATCACCATCCATCACAGTAATTAACTCCTCCTTGCATTTATCCGCCCACTCATCATCTCCAATGATCATGTAAATCTGTTTAAATTTGCACCTATGACCTGGTTTATAAACTTCATCACATTTAAAACATAAGCCCTTCTCTTTTCTAGCCTGCATCTCCCTATATGTGAGTTTCTTGACTTGCCCACCAATATTCCCTTTAGTATTGTTTCCTAACACATTAGGGTTAGTTCCTTGAATTTGTTGCTTAGCTACCTTACTGTTCGCCCTCACTGAACTAGTTCCCTCAACATAACCCATAGGTTTATGGAAATTTGCGTAGTTTTATTCCTTTGGTAAATAGTTTCAACAGTAAACCCTGGCTGCTGCAATGGCCTCAGTCAACTTCTGAGGTTTGAGAAGTCCCACAAATCCTCCAATTTCCTTTCTCAATCCTCCCACAAAACATTTAGCAAAATATTTTTCATCTAATCTTGAATTTTAACCTCAACCAATGCTCTAAAGAAATTCAAACCTCTCTTGGTAATGACTTACTGTATGTTGTAACCTATTAAATTCAGCCAATAAACTACGCTAAAGGATTTCTCCAAATCTGGTTTTTACAAACGGGTTTCTCCAAATCTGGTTTTTACAAACGGCTACCACATGGGGATTAGAATTAAAATATGCTAGGAACTAAGACCCAACAAATCAATTGAAAAAAATACTCACACTTCATTACCCTATTAAATCCATCGAAGACTGGAAAACCAAAATGAGGATGAATTTTTTTTGAATCATGTTTCCCATTATAGAATTAGAAACCGAATTTTGTTCCCCATTTCCCATAGCATTTTGAGTTAAATCCACAAAAGGATTAACAGATTTTTCAAGAACAGTCTCCTTACCTTTGATACTGCGCTGGAATTCAGCCAACTTGAGTTCCATGGTACTCTGCATATTCTTGAATCCATCCCCGATTTTGTCGACTGTTCGTTGCAGCTAATGATGACTATTCATCTATTCAATTCTTGCACCCATGGTTGTTTTATAGTTGGTATTCGATCGGAAACTTCTCAGAAATTTACAAATCATTATATTTATATATATAAATAATATAAAGTAGGTTCCTTGAAGCTGTCAAAAAGATTAAAGTAACATAGTCGATTGCTTCGAAAAGACGGCAGTATCGTATATGCCATTTTATTCTATTCTATTAAATTCAATTTAATAGAATAAATTGAGTCTTTGGAGTAAATGCCCAGAAACTACCATGATGTAGTGTTGACTAATTGGGGGTGGTGTGGCCTGTGGGGTTCAATTACGTACCAGGACTTTCCTTGAACCATTAAGGAGACCTTTGGAAGTTGCCAAGAAAAATCAAATAATCCTATATAATTTGACCTGTAATAATACACTAAATATCCCATTAGTCATAAAATCAAATTTATATGTAGTATGATTTTTTTTTTTTTTTTTTAGTAATACTACATATACAAACTATTTTATAAATATTTTATAAATTATTGATGTGACATACTTCACCTCAGCATATTGATCAATAAATTATTTCAATGTAGTTTTCGACCCTACACAATATGATAAGGTGAAGACATATCAATAATTTATAAAATATTTATAGAATAATTTATATATTTAGCATTGTTCTTTTTTTTTTACTTGGACATTGTTTCTCGGTCCACCAGGAGAGAATGAAGTAATTTGTTAGTTCCACGCTGCTCCTGCTATTAATAGTAAATATTTGGCAATACTTATGGGGTTTTTGTTTAGAACTTATGCTTTGTTTCTAAGTTTTAAAATGGATAGGAAAAAAAAAATAGACAGAAAATGTAAGTTTTCTTTTCAATTCTTATGTTTCTGAGTTTTTTAATAAACGGAATAGAAGATAAATGGATAGAAAATTTGGCCACTTTCCTGTCAAAGTTTTCGGTCCAAAATTAGCCTGATTTGGACCAAAAAGAAATTGGAATAAGTAATATTTTTATAATTTCCATATTATCCTCAACTTTTAATATAATAAATTTTAAATTATAACGCATGTCCTCAATTTATTTTTATCTACTAAACTTTTGATAAAGAGAAAAGTATAGGCGCGAAATAATTTTTGGGGATTATTGATCTAGTACCAAATTTGGTAGTGGGATCTTATTTCGAGAATTCCGTTATCTTTTTCATCATTTTTAAGCATGTTTGAGTATAATGGGTCTCTCAGCTATTCTACAATTTGTTTGTGTGGGGTTTCAGCTGTGAAAATGTCGAGGCACTCCATCGTGGTGTATCTGGTGGGGGGAGGTTATCAGGGAACCACTGGCGGAACCGGGGGGCGGGGGGATGGGAGGGGGGTCGAAGGGGGGGGGGGCAGGGGGGCACCTGTCGCCGGTAGACTGCTGGTTACAGTATTATTTGGGCTAAGCAGTAGCCAGTAGAATGATAGTTAAGGTTTGGAGAGAAAAAAATGGTATTTACATATATTTTATATCTTTTCTGTAATTTTTTTCTTATAGGTCCTACATCTCAATGCGAGTGAGAAATATAAATTTGAATTGTCTAAATAATGACAAAATGTTTACAAATAAAAATCATAAATAGGAGATTTTGTTTTGTTCAATATAAAATTATTGTGAACTTTTTAAAATCAAATTAAGATATTTTTAAACTCTAAATTAATATAATTTTTTTAATTTTAAAAATTTTGAGGCACATGCTCTCAATAGTCAAAATCAATTAAAAGTCGCATGAAAACACAATTTCTTTCTTATTTGATGCATTAGAAACTCCAAATTAACCTTTAATTAATATGTAATCAAGAAATCTTTGTGAAGAGATTCAATCAAATATGATCATTTCTATATTCCCACAATTTTTACAAACACATTGAATTATTATATTTTTTCAACAATTGAAAACGAACAAATTTTGAGACGTTTTCAAACTATACAGACTCGCATGATACAGTTACCTACTCTTATTCGTACAACCAAATAAGCACTTCAAGTGTCAATAAATAATTTTTTTTACTCATGTATTTTGACCCCCCCTATGAAAACTTTCTGGTTCCGCCACTGCAGGGAACAACGATGATTTCTGGAGTGATTCTCAGATGAAAGATAAAACAGAGAAAGACGACATTGATAAAAGTCGTTTGGCTTCTGATCAATCATATTTATCCCTCAGATCACCATTTCGGTTCCTCTTTTCAGATAATTCACCATCTAAACATGGTGTTTGGAGAGAATGGTTATATATCCGATCAATTTAACCCTGGAAGTCTGAGGAACCGGCATAAACTAACATTGTTTTTTTATCAAAATTAGTTTAGCTGTGATAGTAGTAACATTGTTTCAGTGAATATTACATTATGGAATTTTTTCTTTGATTAAATTTATTTTGTATATTTTTATTCATGGTTCAATAGTTATAATTAATATAAGGGTAAATTTATAAAAGTGATATTTTTCTTTTCTTTTCATTAGAACTCAAAAACGCAAGTAAAGAATTTTTTTAAATTTTTTATTATTTTCTATTAAAAACTCAGAAACAACACAAAGAAAAATTTCAAGTTTTCTATTCTTTTCTATTCTGTTCAAAACTCAGAAACAGAGTGTTAATGTATCTGAATGTCTTGTGGTCTGAATCGATTAGCCATTCAGCCCGTTTATTTTGAATACAAATGATCTTAATGGCTAAACCGACAAATCCAATTGGACTGATCGAATAAGCTACTATTTTTTGGCTGAATCATTCCTAAGCCCACTGAATGAATTTTTTACACATGTTGCCATTCTTTTACACTTCTCGGTGATCTTCTCCATAACCGATTCAATCTTTGAGTGACTGTGTATATGAGAGATATAAAAAGTTGAAACTTTTGAAGCTAAAGATTTGAGATTTACAAATGAGTGTCTAGAAAATGAAAATTAAACTACTAAAAGTATGTGAATTAAATCTCATTCAAATAAAACAAGGGTAGGTCCAGATCTGAATCTTTTGTTTTGTTAAAGTCAATGGAAAAGAGTGAGAATGATGAATTAGTAGAAAGGTTGATCCAGAGTTTAGAGAGAGAATCGGAGAGAGTGAGACGGATCCAGTTAGCATGAAGTTTATTTTTTAATAAGTTGGTCAATTGCACAATAGAGTGATGGCATCTCGCCGCCTGCGTGTCAGCGCTCTATTGGGCATTTGACCAACTTATCAAAAAATAAATTTCATACTAACCACTCCCGAGTGAGACCATAGAAGGAGAGAGAAAATAGAGAGAGGTAATGATGGGTATGTGGGGAATGGGATTGGAAGTGAAACCAGGAGAGTTTGAGATAAAATGAAAAGTCCTTTTACATTGATATTTTTTTTGGACCGAAATATTGGACATTTATATTTATTTTTTGTTTTTCTTGTGATTTCAAAAAAATGTATAATATTTATTTTAATTTTAATTTTTACAGAATAGAGTGTTTTAGGTGTAATTTAGACACATATACAAGAGCAGGATTGTACAATATATGTGACGCCCCCAAAATTGGTATACCTCACCCATTCTGAGTCGCCAAATACATGGTACTGAATACAAATACAAACTTAATTATACAACATGAGTTGTGAGTTTTAATACAAATATTATCTTCTAGACAGTATTCAAACTCAAAATAAGTCTGAATTACAGTTATTGTCACACTATTTCACAGAATAGTGAAGACTACTAATGCTATCATCTGGACCGTCACTACGTTTCTCGACTAGTCCCAACTATATTCTCATTTTCTGAATAGAACAATGAAAGCAAAGGGTGAGCTCAACTAGCCCAGTAAAAAATATTATGACTAAGATAATGCAGAATAAATTATTATTAGCCTTCAACAGTGTTAAACTGATAAAATATAATAAATATCAAGTTTAACTGCCGCGGAACAAGTAATCCATTAGAAGAGTCATGTAGAGCATGATATCTACTATCTTTTATGATTTAAAAAGTTTATCAAAAATTTTATCGCTGAGACACAGCTTAATAAATAATCCACATCATCGAATCATCCCTGCACTACGGCCAAGGATATTCATTAGTATCACAACCACAAATTATTCATGCACTACGGGTCAAGGATATTCGTGTTTTCATTAATGATCATGATCATGCCAATAACTGTCCATCAATACACTACGGGCCAATGATGACTTTTACCATATCATTTATAATATTACTGTCATGATTATACCGAATAATCCCTGGTCATAATCATACCAAGTCCATCTATCCACTACGGGCCACAGATGACTTTCATTATAATATAAATATGAGGATGATGACAATGATATAAGAATTCAATTAAAAGAAAGCAAATGATAAATTTTTAAAGATTTATAATTTAATTTATCCAGAATTCAATATCGTCCAAATTATTAACATGATATTGCTTTGTGGAGTAAAATTCATGAATAATATTGTATCAAAAATAATTTAGACAAAAAAAATTAATTTTTGTCATGAATAATACCCCGGGTGAATAGTTACCGAGTGAATAGTATCCCGTGAATAGTACTTCGGGAATAGTAATCCCGTGAATAGTATTCCGACATGAAAACATTAAAACTTATCAAGAATGCTCAGAATAATATTTTCATAAAAAGATACTGGATGAAGCGCAAATATCAATGATATTCTACTAATTTCATGGAGTATAGAAGCCAAAACTTTAATAAAATGAGTGTAAAATTCGAAATCTGAAACGAAATAAAATTACTTACATACTACAGAGTATGGAAGAAAAATTTATTTCATATGAATACTGAACAAAATAATATCTCTGACATTAAAAAAACGAGTATTCCAACTGGTATAGCGGGGATATTCTTGAAGAAAATTTTCACTATTTTTTACGCTCAAAACTTTCTAAAACTCGAAAGAAATACGCTCAATATTATAGAAGAAGAATTCTCTGATTCTGGTGTGATTTTCAATTCTAATTAAGCATCCTATTTATAGGAGAATGGAAGGAGTACTGTTTAAGATATTCATGAATGCAATAGTTTTAAAATTCACGGGCGCCTTTCGAACATCACGGACACTGAAAAAATCTAAGCAATCATCAAGTAAAAAATAAAACACAAATATAATATATATATATATATATATATATATATATATATAACACATGTTACTTTTAAAAAAACAAACCACCCGTGACAACATTTTCTCCCCCCTCCCCCATTTCAGTTTTTTTCTTCCACATGTGGCCCCACATGCACCTATTATCAAATATATATATATATATATATATATATATATATATATATATATATATATACTGAATAACTTTCTACCGATTATTTTAAAAAATGGGTAAATGGGGGTCCGAATAATAATCAAAATTTATAACAAATATTTCTTAAAAATTCCTTCAATATTTTTAACAACATTCATTCATCACTATTATTATTCGAAAAATTTAACAACCAGATCATTCTCAGGAAATGGGAGATTTTTTGATAAGGATTTCTCTATATTGGCCAGCAATTAGGTGACCAAACCTCTCCTCGACAGAACTTTCTAGACATCGTCAATAATGTAAATAATAATATGAATAATTTTGTCGTCTCAATTATTGATTTAATAATATATAAAATAATGACAATAATTGAATCAAATAACGCGTGCTACTATGCAACCACGCGTATTAATGTACTTTTATCACTGGGTATTTCAACAGTTAATGTAAGACCCCGAATTTTATGAAATAAAAGTATTCAATTTTTCTTATAATTACTATTTAGTAAATGGTTAAATTGATAAATGTTAAAGTTAAGGGTGATATATAAATTTTTTTTTTGAAATACACAAGTGGTTATAAAATATTCATTGTTGTCGGAGAATATTCGTTTGATCGTAGAATATACTTACTGTCGGGGAATATTCATACGACGGCGCAACCTTTTGTGAGCCCCATAACGAAAAGCGATTGGATGAAAAAAATGACAAGAGTAAGTTGTTTATAAATAACAGCGTAGTTGTTACCGTTAACACTGTTGAAATACCCGGTGGTTAAAACACAGTAATACGCGTTGTTGCACAGTAGCACACGGTATTGCACCAATTATTGATTTTTACGTAAGAAGGCATTACTCAATAATTATTACAGTAATTACTGTTCAGTATTTTATTTTATTGATTCAATAATTACAGCGTTGATATTTTATATTACTGTTATCTTAATAATTGTCACTACACAATATTTTCTATTATCGGAGCAATAATTCATATTATCTGAATAATATTATTAGATAACATTATTGGCAATGTCTAGAAAATTCTGTCTAAGGAGAGGTTTGGTTATCTAATTGCGCGCCAGTAAGGAAGAGATCCTTATTGGAAAGCCCCCTCTTTCCTGGGAACTGCCTGGTTGTCAGTAATGTAATTCTGTAATATTATTTGTGAATAATTAATTATTAATTTTTATGATGAGAAAAATATTGATTTTATGTGGATATAGATGGAGAAAAATTTTAATGTGACAATTGTTGAAAATTAATATTTTATTTTTTTTTGATAAAATAATTCATTTAAATATATTATTTTAATAATATATTAATTGTGATATTTTTACAATGAATGTGGGATATATGAATAAATAAGGAGGAAGAGTATTTTTGTTGGACTAAATGTTTAACACATATTTTGTGTGTTGGTGGACACAATTCTTGACCGAAAATTTATTATAGACTGTAAAATTACCCGTTTGTGGATTTCGGTCAATTTCTGTTTGAAATTTGAAAAATTTTTCTTCTGCAAAGTTGTAGAGAATTGAATTTCCTATAAAAAATCGCGAGATTCGAATTTTCTGATAAAAGGGCTATTTATTATGAATTATTGAAGTTCTGAAGTTCCGAAATAATTGATTTTTAAAAGTTTTATTTATTTTTATTAACAAAAATATTTTTTACACTTTGGTGGGCCCCACTTGCACATGTTGATGGCTGAATCCAGATTTTCAAAGGTGGGCTAAGGAAAATTTATAATTATATTATTATTTTATTAAATTTTTTGCTTTGGTGTTCTAAGCAATTTCCTATAAATAGGGTGCTTAGGTTAGAATTAAAAATCACACCAGAAACTGAAGTTTTCTCTCTATTTCTCTCTCTATATTATCAAGTGTATTCTTGTGAGTATTTTGATATCTTGAATGTTGCTATACGGTGCAAGTTCGTTCAGCGTTATTCCAGTCAGGAGTACTGCTCTTTTGAGGTAATGAATATTGTCGTAAGGGATGTTATTTTTTTATCAATGGTATTATTTCTTTCAATATCATTATATCGGAATATTGGTAGGATTTTTCTTGTAAAATTCTTATCTTTTCATGCCGAGGTTACTATTCATGAGTTACTATTCACGAGCTACTATTCATGAGCTACTATTCATGAGTTACTATTTATGAGTTACTATTCACGAGTTATTATTCATGAGTTAGTATTCACGAGTTACTATTCATGAGTTACTATTCACGAGTTACTATTCACGGGTACTATTCACTACAAAATTGGTTTCTTTTTCTAACCAAATTATAGTTGATTTATGAATATTACTCTGGAGATTAAAACTATGTATTGATTATATTGATTTTATTATCATATATACCATTTTTATAACCCTGATTGTAAGACCCCAACTTATTAATGAATAAAATCAAATTTTCTCTAAATATTATTGTGAATAATAAGGGGCTAATTTGATATAATACTTTGGTTATGGGTGAAATGTGCAAATTTTGCAAAATAAGCAAGTGGTTATAAAATATTCATTTTGTCGAGGAATATTCGTTTGGTCGTGGAATATTCTTGCTGTCGGGGACTATTCGTACGACGGCGCAGCCTTTTGTGGGCCCCATAACGGAAAGCGATTGGATGAAGAAAATGACAAGTATAAGTTATTTATAAATAACGGCGTAGTTGTTACCGTTAATACTGTTGGAATACCCGGTTATTAAAATACAGTAGCACACGGTATTGCACCAATTATTAATTCTTACGTAAGAAGGCACTACTCAATAATTGTTACAGTAGTTATTATTCAATATTTTATTTTATTGATTCAATAATTGTTGCATTGATATTTTATATTATTGTTGTTTCAATAATTGTTGCTGCACAGTATTTTCCATTATCAAATCAATAATTCATATTATTTGAATAATATTATTATATAACATTATTGGCAATGTCTAGAAAGTTCTGTCTAAGGAGATGTTTGGTCATCTAATTGCGCGCCAGTAAGGAGAAATCCTTATTGGAAAGCCCCCTCTTTCCTGGGAACGGCCTGGTTGTCATAAATGTGATTCTGTAATATTATTTGTGAATAATTAATTATTGATTCATATGATAAGGAAATATTTATTTTATGTGGATATAAATGAGGGATATATTTTTGTGGTTAAAAATGAAGGAGTTAATGTTGAGGTGTTTTATCAGTATTTTTATCGGAATGGAGGTATTAAAAATCAAATCAGGGTTTTTGAGAAATATTGCGGGTGTTATAATTTTTAATCCGACCGTTGGATCGTGGTAATTTTTGGATATGTTATACATATATAAGTTGAGTATATGTCCACAAATTTTGAACCGTTAAAAATGAACGTATGATTTATTATGAATTTTACGAGATGACTGGTTCAGAAATTGTTGAATTTTCGGAGTTTATCATTTTGATGGAAAATTCTAGAATTGGTGGGCCCCACTTGTGGTTGGTGAAGAAATGTGCTGAATTATATTTCAAATGTGGTGGGTGGGAATAGTAGCAGGTAAAGCCATCAGGTTGCAGGTCAAACCTACTAAAATTTTCCTATAAATAGAGGGCTAAGTTAGAATTGAAAATCACACCAGAAACAAGTTTTCTCTCTTTCTCTCTCTAGATTATTGAGTGTATTTTGTGAGTATTTAGATACTTTGAGAGTTTCTATTCATCAGAGCAAGTTTCTTTCAGCCTTATACCGGTATTCCGACCAGAAGTACTGATATCTTGAGGTAAGAGATATTATTTTCTTCTTAAATGATATTATCTTTTTCAATATCATTATGCTAAAATATTGATATGAGTTTTTATCAAATTTGGAACTTTTTGTGTCGGGGTTACTATTCATGTATACGGCACTATTCACGTATACGACACTATTCACGAATACGGCACTATTCACCGAAAAATAAAATTTTTTCTTTTTGTCCAAGATGTCTATTATGGTTACTATCTTTGATTGTATCCATGTTTTGATCTTTATTTTTGAATTCTGCTTCACAATTGATTATTATGAAGTATTATTGATCTTGGATAAACTGTTATACGAATCCCTACTATTTGTCCTTCTGTCTCATTGGATTCGTTCTCTTTAAGATATTTTTCATCATCCTCAGTCCTAAATGATGATATTAATGAATATCTTTGGCCTGTAGTGCAAAGATGTATGATTACTTGATGAATATCTTTGGCCTGTAGTGCAAAGATGAACAGGTGTTGAGATGAACATGACTGACAGGTGATACAAATGAATATCTTTGGCCTGTAGTGCAAAGATGAATATTTGGATAAAGATGATTATTAATTGATGTTACAGGGATAAAATATTGATGATGGACTTTTAAATCTTAGAAGATAGTAGAATTCTTTCTCTACTTGACTCTTCTAATGGTTTGCTGTTTCCGCTGCAGTTGTTGATCTAAAACTTGTTGTCGATTATATTCTATCAGATTTTTCCCTGTTGAAGACTAACGATAATTTGTTTATATATTATCTTAGTCATAATATTCTTTACTGGGCTAGTTGAGCTCACCCTTTTCCTTTTTGTTCCATTTTTCTTCTCAGGAGGTGAGAACATAGCAGGATCTAGTCGGGGTATGGAGTGATGGTTCTAGAAAGATGTTTTAGCAGTCCTCACTATTTCTGTAAAATAGTGTTTGAATAATTGTAATGAGGATTTATTTGAGTGTGGATATTGTCTAGAAGACAATATTTGTATTTAAACTCACAGTATGTGTTGTCGTATTTTGCACGACATTTGTATTATTGAAGTTGTAGTTTGCTTTCTGTACCATGTATTTGGCGACTCAGAATGGGTGTTGTATACCTATTTTGGGGGCGTCACAGTTGGTATCAGAGCTTAGGGATATGATCCCTGGCTGAGATGTGAGACAAGAACTAGGAAGGGAGAGACGGGGAATTCCTTCACTAGTATGACCTGACTAAGTTTATTTGGTGTTTATTTGGTCGGTCAGAGTATAGGGATAATATATGACATGACTATTAACCCTTGTTTTATGGCAGTATTTAAGAATGGCAGCTGAGAACGTTAATAATGGAGTAAATCAGACCGTGGAGACACCTTTGATCACCACCCAGGGGAACGTGCAACAGGAAGGCAATATTCCTCCTGTAAACAACGTTACCGAGCAAACGATGAATGATGGAATGTTTAGGAGCTTTTTGCAGTTCATGCAAAATCAGACGAGGGAGACTCGTGTGCAGAATACGGGTGGAAATGATAACGCGCGGTTTGTCACAGCTAAGCAGTTCAAAGAATTGGGACCACCAGAATTTAAGGGAAAGCCGGATCCGATCATGGCGGAAACGTGGGTCAAGCAAATTACCAAGATATTCGATGTCTTGGGATGCACGGAGGAACAAAAGGTTCCATTCGCCACCTTTATGTTCCGCGGTGAGGCAGACTACTGGTGGGAGTCTGTGAAGCGTACCCAGCCTGACGCACTCAACATGTCCTGGGAAACATTTCAAAAACTGTTCAATGACAAGTACTTTCCTGAAAGTATTCGTCATATGAAGGAGGTAGAGTTTATCAGACTGGAACAAAACAACATGACGGTGTCCCAGTACGAGGCGAAGTTTGCAGAGTTATCCAGGTTTGCACCTCATTTGGTCGAAAATGAGGAACGAATGACAAGGATGTTTCTGAGAGGTCTAAAACCCGAGATTCGACAATATCTTATCTCTCATAAAATTTCTTTATATTCAGATGTTGTAAATAGGGCTCAATTATTAGAGCGAGATAATGAGTATGTGCAACCGAGGGACCACAACCAGGGTCATACCGGTGGCGGCAGTCATCGAAGCAATGAAAACCAGCAGGGAGGAAAATATTCGGACAAAAGCGGTAACCACTCTGGTGGTAATCGTGGTCGTGATAATAGAAGGAGCGAGTCGGGAGGAGATTTCAAGAAGAGAAGGTACAACAATGATAATGTGAAGATGTCAGCACAAACATCAACTGTTTCTAGGGGAGGAGAACGACCACCGGTCGTATGTTACAAATGTGGGAAAGAGGGACATATCAGCCCAAACTGCCCACAACAATCCAAGGTATGTTATAACTGTGGAAAGGAGAGTCATATAGCTCGAGAGTGTTCTGTAGCAAAACCAAGTTCAGCGGGGATGGTGACTCCAAAAGCTGTCCCGGATAAGTCGAAATCAGCGGTTCCTGGAAGGGCGTTTGTCGTTACTGGCCAAAACGCGAGAAACCCGAACGAGGTGATCACGGGTAAGCTAATCTTGAATTCTTGCGAAGTTTATACTTTACTAGATACCGGTTCTACCCATTCTTTTATCTCTCCTGCTTGTGCTCAACGTTTAAACTTGACTCCGGAGAAATTGGACTTTAACTTATCTGTTGAAACTCCGTTGGGTGAAACCTTCGTTACATCTACAGTTTATAAATCTTGCATGATCCAAGTTGGTACTATCACATTACCTGTTGATCTTATCTCTTTAAAGATACTTGCTTTTGATGTGATTTTAGGAATTGATTGGTTAACCACTCATCATGCTAAAATTGATTATTTTCGTAAGGTTGTTAGTTTTCATATTCCTAACCAACCTGCCATACGAATTCAAACTACTAAACCACTAAAATCAGTCACTGTCATATCGAGCCACAAAGCTATTCGTTTATTGAAAAACGGATGTCAAGCTTTCTTAGCCCATGTAATGGATTTGAACAAAGACAAGTCAGATTTGAATAATATTTTTATTGTTAGAGAATTTCCCGATGTATTTCCGGAAGAACTTCCTGGTCTACCCCTAGAACGTGAAGTTGAATTCTTTATTGACGTTGAACCCGGTACAAAGTCCATTTCTAAAACTCCATATCGAATGGCTCCTATTGAACTTCAGGAGTTAAAAGTCCAACTACAGGAGTTGTTGGACATCGGTTTTATTCGTCCTAGTACGTCTCCTTGGGGTGCTCCTGTTTTATTCGTAAAGAAGAAAGACGGGAGTATGCGACTTTGTATCGACTATCGAGAATTGAATCATGTCACTATCAAGAATAGGTATCCGCTACCTCGCATTGATGACCTGTTCGACCAGTTACAAGGAACACAATTCTTTTCAAAGATCGACCTTCGTTCTGGATATCATCAGCTGAAGATTAAAACTGAGGATATTCCAAAGACTGCCTTCAGAACTCGGTACGGGCATTATGAATTCTTAGTAATGTCTTTTGGATTGACTAATGCTCCTGCTGCCTTCATGGATATGATGAACCGTGTATTCAAAGAATATTTGGATCAGTTCGTTGTTGTCTTTATTGATGACATCCTCATCTATTCCAAAAGCCGTGAAGATCATGAGCGCCATTTGAAGCTGGTACTGCAAAGGCTTCGTGAAAATAAGCTATATGCCAAATTGAAGAAATGCGAGTTCTGGCTTGAGGAAGTAGCATTCCTTGGGCACGTGGTGTCAAAACATGGAGTATCTGTCGACCCGGCGAAGATTGAAGCCATACAAAGTTGGGAGCAACCGAAGTCGGTAACCGAAGTACGTAGCTTTCTAGGCTTAGCTGGTTATTATCGGAGATTTGTGGAAGGATTTTCTCGAATCGCTACTCCGTTAACTCAGCTGACTCGAAAAGATACAAAATTTGTATGGAGTGAGGAATGCGAGAAGAGTTTCCAAGAACTCAAGAGGAGACTCATTTCGGCACCTGTTCTGACAATACCATCTGGTTCGGATGGATTTGTTATCTACAGCGATGCTTCAGGCAAAGGGTTAGGATGTGTTCTCATGCAACATGGGAAAGTCATAGCCTATGCCTCACGACAACTCAAAGAATATGAGAGGAATTATCCTACTCATGATTTGGAGTTGGCAGCAGTCGTTTTTGCGTTGAAGATCTGGAGACACTACTTGTATGGGGAGAAAGTGGAGATCTATACAGATCATAAAAGCCTCAAATATTTCTTCACCCAAAAGGAACTCAACATGCGGCAGCGACGTTGGCTCGAGCTGTTGAAAGATTACGATCATACCATCCAATATCATCCTGGAAAAGCAAACGTAGTAGCTGACGCATTGAGTAGAAGATCATATGCGGGTACGAGTGCAATATTGTTAACACAAAGGCCCATTTTGTATGACTTACAAAGGATGGAGATAGAGATGAAGGCTCCAAGTACCCACATGATGATATCAAATATACGAGTAGAACCGACTTTAATCGATAAAGTTAAAGCTGCTCAAGCTACGGACATGGAGCTGATGCGTATGAAGAAGAAAGTGCAAGAAGGTGCTATTCCAGAAGCAAGAATCGATGAAGAAGGAATACTTCGAGTCAACTCCAGACTTTGTGTTCCTAACGATTTTGACTTGAAGCATAGAATAATGATGGAGGCACACAACACACCGTTTGCAATCCATCCTGGGAGTACCAAAATGTATCACGATCTTCGACATACATTTTGGTGGAGCAATATGAAAAGAGAGATCGCGGAGTTTATCTCGAGGTGTTTAACTTGTCAACGTGTAAAGGCGGAGCATCAAGTGCCAAAGGGTCCATTGCAACCACTTGAGATCTCGAAATGGAAGTGGGAACACATTACTATGGATTTTGTTACGGGTCTTCCCAAGGTTTCTCAAGGCATAGATGCGATTTGGGTTATTGTTGATAGATTAACCAAATCCGCTCATTTCTTGCCGATACGTGAGACTTATTCCCTTGAACGTCTTGCTAGTATGTACGTGAACGAGATTGTGAGATTGCATGGCATGCCAGTATCCATAGTTTCGGATCGTGACCCAAGATTCACTTCACGATTTTGGGTTAGCTTGCAAAAAGCTATGGGCACGGATTTACGATTCAGTTCGGCATACCATCCTCAAACGGACGGACAATCAGAGAGGACTATTCAAACTCTTGAAGATCTATTAAGACTTTGTGTCCTAGATCTCAAAGGGAGTTGGGATAAGTACCTACCATTGGTGGAATTCTCCTACAACAACAGTTATCAGGCGAGCATAGGTGTGGCTCCATTCGAGGCGTTGTATGGAAGAAAATGTCGTTCTCCAGTATGCTGGGACGAGGTGGGTGAAGCAACATTGTTGGGACCAGAGTTGGTACGCATTACTACAGAGAAGATCCAAACGATTCGACAACGTATACAAACGGCACAGGATCGACAAAAGAGTTATGCGGATCTTCATCGGAAGGACGTGGAATTTAATATTGGGGATCATGTATTATTACGTGTTGCACCATGGAAGGGAGTTACAAGATTTGGGAAGAGAGGAAAGCTCAATCCAAGATTTGTTGGTCCATTTGAGATTCTT
Organism: Panax notoginseng; assembly: GCA_016801055.1. Lineage (NCBI taxonomy): Eukaryota > Viridiplantae > Streptophyta > Magnoliopsida > Apiales > Araliaceae > Panax > Panax notoginseng. The sequence continues at coordinate 226,659,822 of CM029016.1, forward strand.
GAGCGAATAGGAAATGTGGCATATAGACTCGCATTACCTCCAAGCATGTCTCGTGTTCATAATGTTTTTCACATATCTATGCTTCGTAAATATGTTAAAGACCCGAACCACATTATTGAGTTAGAACCAGACGAGATAGCTGAAGATTTAACGTACGAGGAGGTACCTGTTAAGATCTTGGATAGGAAAGAGCATGTCCTACGCACGAAGGTTATACCACAAGTTAAGGTTTTGTGGAGAAACCATGCTATTGAAGAAATGACCTGGGAGTTGGAATCAGAAATGAAAGCGAGGTATCCTCACCTTTTTGAAACATCAGGTACGTACGTCAATTTCGAGGACAAAATTTCATAAGGAGGGGAGGTTGTAAGACCCCAACTTATTAATGAATAAAATCAAATTTTCTCTAAATATTATTGTGAATAATAAGGGGTTAATTTGATATAATACTTTGGTTATGGGTGAAATGTGCAAATTTTGTAAAATAAGCAAGTGGTTATAAAATATTCATTTTGTCGGGGAATATTCGTTTGGTCGTGGAATATTCTTGCTGTCGGGGAATATTCGTACGACGGCGCAGCCTTGTGTGGGCCCCATAACGGAAAGCGATTGGATGAAGAAAATGACAAGTATAAGTTATTTATAAATAACGGCGTAGTTGTTACCGTTAATACTGTTGGAATACCCGGTGATTAAAATACAGTAGCACACGGTATTGCACCAATTATTAATTCTTACGTAAGAAGGCACTACTCAATAATTGTTACAGTAGTTATTGTTCAATATTTTATTTTATTGATTCAATAATTGTTGCATTGATATTTTATATTATTGTTGTTTCAATAATTGTTGCTGCACAGTATTTTTCATTATCAGATCAATAATTCATATTATTTGAATAATATTATTATATAACATTATTGGCAATGTCTAGAAAGTTCTGTCTAAGGAGAGGTTTGGTCATCTAATTGCGCGCCAGTAAGGAGAAATCCTTATTGGAAAGCCCCCTCTTTCCTGGGAACGGCCTGGTTGTCATAAATGTGATTCTGTAATATTATTTGTGAATAATTAATTATTGATTCATATGATAAGGAAATATTTATTTTATGTGGATATAAATGAGGGATATATTTTTGTGGTTAAAAATGAAGGAGTTAATGTTGAGGTGTTTTATCAGTATTTTTATCGGAATGAAGGTATTAAAAATCAAATCAGGGTTTTTGAGAAATATTACGGGTGTTATAATTTTTAATCCGACCGTTGGATCGTGGTAATTTTTGGATATGTTATACATATATAAGTTGAGTATATGTCCACAAATTTTGAACCGTTAAAAATGAACGTATGATTTATTATGAATTTTACGAGATGACTGGTTCAGAAATTGTTGAATTTTCGGAGTTTATCATTTTGATGGAAAATTCTAGAATTGGTGGGCCCCACTTGTGGTTGGTGAAGAAATGTGCTGAATTATATTTCAAATGTGGTGGGTGGAAATAGTAGCAGGTAAAGCCATCAGGTTGCAGGTCAAACCTACTAAAATTTTCCTATAAATAGAGGGCTAAGTTAGAATTGAAAATCACACCAGAAACAAGTTTTCTCTCTTTCTCTCTCTAGATTATTGAGTATATTTTGTGAGTATTTAGATACTTTGAGAGTTTCTATTCATCAGAGCAAGTTTCTTTCAGCCTTATACCGGTATTCCGACCAGAAGTACTGATATCTTGAGGTAAGGGATATTATTTTCTTCTTAAATGATATTATTTTCTTCAATATCATTATGCTGAAATATTGATATGAGTTTTTATCAAATTTGGAACTTTTTGTGTCGGGGTTACTATTCATGTATACGGCACTATTCACGTATACGGCACTATTCACGAATACGGCACTATTCACCGAAAAATAAAATTTTTTCTTTTTGTCCAAGATGTCTATTATGGTTACTATCTTTGATTGTATCCATGTTTTGATCTTTATTTTTGAATTCTGCTTCACAATTGATTATTATGAAGTATTATTGATCTTGGATAAACTGTTATACGAATCCCTACTATTTGTCCTTCTGTCTCATTGGATTCGTTCTCTTTAAGATATTTTTCATCATCCTCAGTCCTAAATGATGATATTAATGAATATCTTTGGCCTGTAGTGCAAAGATGTATGATTACTTGATGAATATCTTTGGCCTGTAGTGCAAAGATGAACAGGTGTTGAGATGAACATGACTGACAGGTGATACAAATGAATATCTTTGGCCTGTAGTGCAAAGATGAATATTTGGATAAAGATGATTATTAATTGATGTTACAGGGATAAAATATTGATGATGGACTTTTAAATCTTAGAAGATAGTAGAATTCTTTCTCTACTTGACTCTTCTAATGGTTTGCTGTTTCCGCTGCAGTTGTTGATCTAAAACTTGTTGTCGATTATATTCTATCAGATTTTTCCCTGTTGAAGACTAACGATAATTTGTTTGTATATTATCTTAGTCATAATATTCTTTACTGGGCTAGTTGAGCTCACCCTTTTCCTTTTTGTTCCATTTTTCTTCTCAGGAGGTGAGAACATAGCAGGATCTAGTCGGGGTATGGAGTGATGGTTCTAGAAAGATGTTTTAGCAGTCCTCACTATTTCTGTAAAATAGTGTTTGAATAATTGTAATGAGGATTTATTTGAGTGTGGATATTGTCTAGAAGACAATATTTGTATTTAAACTCACAGTATGTGTTGTCGTATTTTGCACGACATTTGTATTATTGAAATTGTAGTTTGCTTTCTGTACCATGTATTTGGCGACTCAGAATGGGTGTTGTATACCTATTTTGGGGGCGTCACACTGATGTTGAAATTCTCTTTCACTGGAGTGTAAAGATGGGTAGATTATTGGTATGATCATGACTAGAGTTCTCTTTGGCCAGTAGTGCAAAGTTGAATTGTTGACTGGTATGATCATGACCATTGAATTTATAATTGAATATCTTTAGCTTAAGTGCAAAGGTGAAATGATCAACGTGGTTATAATTATTGGTTATATAAATTCTGAAATGATTATATATTTCTTTAAGATAATAATATATTTGGCTTGTAGTGCAAATATGAGCTGTTGAGGAATATCTTTGGCCTGGAGTGCAAAGATGAGTTGTTGATGAATATCTTTGGCCCGTAGTGTAAAGATGAAATTATTAGTATGATTATGAACAGGAACTGTGATTTGGTATAACCATGATCTTTGATGTTTCAGGTAAAGACAAGTGATGAAAATTATCTTTGTTCTGGATGAGAAGAGGAATTTAGAACTACAATTACGATTATGAGTTATACATGTGATTGTGGACATAAATTATTGATTGATGTTACAGGGATAAAACATTGTTGGTGGACTTTTAACATAGAGAAGATAATAGACTTTATAGTCTATTTGACTCTTCTAATGAATTGCTCGTTCCGCTACAACTATGGTTGAAATTTTTTATCATCTACCATATGTTCTAAATCTCTGATTTAATTCTGTTGAAGGCTATTGATAATTTATTTATCTTTAGTCATAATATTCTTTACTGGGCTAGTTGTGCTCACCCTTCTGTTTCACAATTCCTTTCAGGTAATAAGAGTATAGCTGGGTCGACCGGGGGTAACAGGAGAATAGAACGGTGGTCATCATTTAGTAGTTATATTTGGTGAATCATCTAGGGTGAAGCGAACCCAACATTGGAAGGGTGTTTTATCACTATCATACAAAATGTCTAACGACACACAACCTCGTGTCATCATAAGACAATGATGTGCTCATCCACTTGCTGAGTATATTTACAAGCATTACCTATACAATCTTGGTGTTTGTTTGAAGTATAATTCTCAATTAGAGACAGTGGAGATAATGATATGTCAAGAGAAGACTCACAATTGAGAAGAATATGATAGTAATCTTCTCATTTTTCTTTGGGGTCTATTGGGTCAACCAAGGATAATTCTGTGGCCATATGATATCTATCATAACCTAGAAGCATGACCTCCCATGTACGAAGGTTTTCTTGAGCACTTTCTAAAGATTCTAATTTCTAAAACAGTTTTTGACTATACCTTTATGTAAGGTATCATTGTGACGTGCTATCCAAGGTTGGGACATGAGTCACAGTTGGTATATATTTGTATCCAAACTCACAGCTTACGTGTTGTCGTATTTTACACGACAATTGTAATAATAAAATTGTAGTTATTTTCTGTACCATGTATTTGGCGACTCAGAATGGGCGTTGTATACCTATTTTGGGGGTGTCACAGTTAACGGTAAAACTTCCGCCGTTATTTTTATAAAAATATTTCTGTCATTTTCTAACTCCGACAATAATTTTATTGTGTGGTCCACCAATGATTCTGCCGTCGTACGAATATTCCCTGTTAAAACGAATATTTCCCGACCAATCGAATATTTATAACAACTTGCATACTTTATAAAATTTATAAATATTACCCACAATTATAATATTATATCAAACCATACCATAATATTAAAAACGATATTTCGAAAAAAAAATATTTATTTATGAAAATTGGGGTCTTACAATATATGTATACAAATTACACCTAAAATACTATATATTCTTTAAAAAATTTAATTGGAATAAATACTATACGTTTTTTAAAAGTAACAAGAAAAAAATTAAAAATGTCCAATATTCCGGTCGGACAAACCTGTCCGCCAGGACTTATTGTAAAATGAATAGAGAATAGAGGGGTAATGATGAGTCTAAAGAAATAAAATATTTTCTTCATTCTTTAATTTAAGTCGTTTTAGAGTTGCACAAAAGTATTAAGAAAATGATTGTATAACATTAAATATAATATTAATTGTCTATATTATTTTTATATTAGATAAAAAGAATATTATTTATTGGACAAAAAATAGTGAGAGAACTAAAGTTATATTTAATACTTGGGTAATATTAGAAACTAAACAATTAATAATTACTTAAAATACTCAAATGAGGACAATGGCGGCAACCGACGACGACAATAGCAGCAACCGACGATGACAATAGCAGCGATACTAATACCAACGTCTTAAAGATAAACAAACTAATAATAACACCAATGTCTTAAAAGAAATCAAACCAATACTTGCACAAAATTATGAAATATGAACTATGTTACTTATTTCTTAGTGCACTAATTACAATAATATGCTAATGCTAGTTCATGGGCTGAAATTAATTTATTACTGTTAAATAACATATAATTAAATATGTATTTTTTCTAGCCTTTATATGCTTATTTGTAGAGCATGATCAATAATCCAAAATGTAAACTGATAATGTTATTTACAATTCTGTAAATTAATATATATATATATATATATATATATATATATATATATATATATATGGTAAAAATAGAGATACACAGTCGTGTAACTTTTAAAGTTACACGGTCTACGATCGTAGACTGATTTCACTCTATGATCGTAGAGTAGTCTATAGATAGTAGAGTGAAATCACTCTACGATCGTAGAGTAGTCCACGATAGTAAAGTGAATTCAGAAATCGTAGAGTGACTACTCTACGATCATAGAATGAAATTACTCTACTATCGTAAACCTTGTAACTTTAAAAATTACACGACTGTACACCTACATATCCATACTGCTGGCTTCTGATGTGTTTTTCTCTTCACCCGGCATTCGAACTCTCTCTCTCTATTTCAAGAAAATGTTGCAGGAAAATGTTGCAAATAATTAAAATGGTTTTAGATATATGTTTCAAATATTTGTGCGTGCATATTTCTGAAGTAAACAGTACTGGACTTGTGTTGGAGCAAAAGACAAATAAAATTAGACTGTCAAAATGGTCTAGCAAATACTACTGCATTTTTACACACACCAACTCTTACTTTATTGATAGGTAATTAATTGACCAGCGACCCTGGGCCAGAGGTATTCCTCAACTTAATTGGCTTCAGCAAGCCAATTTTTCCCTCCTCCCGCTCCCCCTCCCCCTCCCTCACGCCCACGCGCACCCCCTCCCCCTCTCCCTGACCATCCCCCTGAATTCATACACCCTCATCCTCCTCCTTAGTATTGGAGTCGAGATCATCATCTTCATCATTTCCTCCTTGAATATGCAAGTTTCCACTTTTCAATTTAGTAGTGGTGGTGCAATCAGAAGAGTTGACATTGTTGTCCTTGATTAGGTAAAGATGCAAAAAGAAGAAATAAGTGCCCATAGTAGCGAAAACGTAGAGAAACTTGGCAACAATGGGGCCGAAAAACGGTGCAAAATGGTGAGCACAGGCGAAGAGGGTGGCCGCATACAACAACCATATCGCGTATTTGTATTTGTTTGGTGTTTTTTCATGTCGATGCGACAACAACCATTGATACGCCGAGGAGCAACAAACAGTCCCAAAGAAGCAGAAGCAGATGAACAAGTTGAAAGCTACGGCGGAATAGCCGCGATCTCGAGCGTCTAACTGGCAGATTCTGGTAACACAAAAGGAAGCCATCAACATATGGGCATACGCTGGCGGAATTTTAGCAATCACCTGTGATATTGCTGCAGCAGCACCCATTTCTATTTATTTATTTATTGGACGAGTTTTGGTTAGTGCATTCAGGGTTGTTTTATAGTTGGTATTCGGAAACTTCCCAGAAATTTACAAATCATTATATATATATATATATATATATATATATATATATATATATATATATATATAAAGAAATGATCAAGTAAGGGATCCTTTATTTTCTTAAAATGAGGGATTTTTTTTTTATTTTTTTTTGCTCTTTTTTTTAAAACAATTAAAAAAAAAGTTTAATATTTTATGGAATTGAAATTTTTTCATAATACAATGTTTTGGGCGTGTTTTGAATACCTATACTAAAAAGTGGTGGTACAGTCTGTCCTACATGTTTTGTTATACGTACCCAAAACACTTTATTATGAAAAAATTTCAGTTCCATAAAATATTAAACTTTATTTTTTAGTTGTTTTAAAAAAAAAGTAAAAAAAAAAATCCTTCATTTTAAGAAAGTAAGGGATCCCTTACCTGATCCTGACCGTATATATATATATATATATATATATATATATATATATATATATATACTCTTTCCGTCCTAGGATAAAAGTCCTGATAGATTTTTCACGTATATTAAGAAGAAGAATGAAATGACAAAAGTATCCATAATAATATGTTATTAATTATTTTTAATGTAGATGAGAGAGTGACTTTCTAGCTTTTAAATATGGAGAGAGAATTAGAATAAGAAAGTACGATATATTTAATACTATAGATATGATAGAAAAAAATATGTAAAAGTTTAGTTATTAAAAGAAAATAGACATTTAATATAGAATTATTCAAAATAATAATAAAGATTTTTACCATAATACGGAGGGAATAATATAAAGTAGGTTCCTTGAAGCTGTCAAAAAGGGTTAAAGTAACATAGTGGATTGCTTCGAAAAGACGGCAGTATCCTATATGCCATTTTATTCTATTAAATTCAATTTTAGAATAAATTATTTACCGAAAAAATTTAGAGTTTTATACTCTCTAATAACAATATATTAAAAATCAACAGATTTAAAATTCAATATGATTAATAAAATATTTTTATTATGATAAATAGTAATAAATACAAAATTTGTCTATGCAATTGAAATTTCTTGATTTTCTTCTAAATTATTCTGGATTGATATGTTAAAATTATATATTGTAAGTGTACAGTGTTGAATTGAAGAATTGATAAGTACAGGTCGAACTCGCATAAATAAATTAATTTTAATGTTTTTTTAATATCTATTTTAGGCGAATTAGAAATAAAGATTGAGAATTGGTTAAATAGAATATGAAAAATAATAATGAACAAACAATCTAGGAATCTGAATCCATTAAATAATAAACATAACATATAATTCAATCTTTTCTATTTTTATAACTCAACTATGATTTTGATCTCTCTTTTCTTTATAGACTATGAAATTTAAGTAATTTTATAATTAACGTGGGCAAGTATAGACTATGAAAATTTAAAGATTAACTATAACCTATCAAAACTTCTTTGAGCAAGTATGTATTATGAAAAATTCATATCTTAACAATAATCTATCAAAACCTTTTAATTAATTTAATATCACATAAGAACTATAAAATGAAGGTATTTCAATAACGAAACATGAAGGCAAAATCAAATAAACATAAAAGCATAAATAATAGAAGAGAGATGAAAAATATTATCATGAATAATTATTTAATTTCATCTTCTTCCAAGATTAAAGAAATTAGTTAGACATGGAAACTAATTAAACTAACTAAAATAAAGAAAAGAAGAAGATTAAAAATAAATAAGAAAACTCCATTTAATTAACGGTCATCCCATGAACGTACAATGAAGAAGTAATTTAATTTACTCTTACTCCTAACCTAAACTAATACAATACCTAATAATCTTCCCTCTAAAACAAAAGACCTATTTATAGGAAAAATAAATTTGTGCTCTAATTTAAATTCATTGAACTTGTACACTTTTGTTCCTTTTTTCTCACTTCTTTTCTTCTTGACTTCAATCTCTATATGATAATCCTCCAAAAGTCCTTTTCCATATTTAAAAGTCGGATATAAATCCTTTATTTGCTCCCCAAAAAAATTAAATGTTATTTTCTACAAAACAAAATAAAATGTATTATTTAAATAAGTTAAACATGCATGTAAAATAATAATTATGGGAATATTAAAATGTATTAATTATGTGTCTATCATTTATATTTATACATGTTAAAATGATATTTTCACATGAGTTTCTCTCTCATAAAGGTGGGATCCACTCACTATTAATGCGAGAGAGATTATGTAAAAATATCAATTTTTTATATAAAAAGATCAATTTTTTTATTCAAAATACGTAATTATATTTTTTATGTGGAAATATCGATTCCCTTATTCAATATATGTAAATGTAGGACCTACGTGTAGCTCTTTTATCAATACTTTGGTAGCTTTCGCGGTAACTAAATTAAAGCCTTTGATCTCATTTAGGTAGTGTTCACTTAGAGCTGAATGGTTGAATCGCTAACTCATTCAGTGCGTTTGTTTTGAATAAAAAATCGTCTGAATGACTGAATCGGTCAGATTTTTGGGCTGAATGGTCAAGTACAATTTTTTTGGCCGAATGACTGATATATGAAATATTTTATATTTAATTTTTTTTACAATATTAACTATTATATTAAGTAATATTAAATAAATTTATACCAATTTTAAAATTTTTTCAATGGAATAAAATAATAAAATTTGTTATTCAGATGTTTCAAATTTGTCAATTATCAAACAACTTTTTTCATTCAGTATTCAGAATTCTGCTTCATTCAGCTCATTCAGATTACTTAAACATTCAATATTATTTTCATTCAATTTTATCAAACACATCCTTAATTTGGTTAATTTTAGCTCATAAGGAAAATAGAGTATTTCATTAATGACAATTTTAGCATTTTATCATTTTTATTGATGAGTATTTCGAGGTTTTATTATTTCCACAATCAAAACTATGTTATATCCGATTAGTCATAAAATCAAATTTATATATAGGAGGATAATTATAGTTCTTCATATACTACAACTAAATTACATAGCATAAAATCATCTAAAAAACAAAATTCATAAGTCTGCTATATGAATTTTCTTTCAGTTTATTAGATTCCCCTCTTCTATTATTTTGGATTCAATACATCCATGACAGACGTTTGATCTGACAATGTTTTTTCTACAACAGATTTCCAAAGCTAATTGACGGGAAATGGGTAACGTTTTATACAGATAAATAGATCCTTTGATATGGTTGAAAAGTGGGATTGTGATATTTAATTTCATAGCTGTTAATTCAAAAATTGTTTTCTTAGTTTGGAATTTGAATGAGATTAATATACTACTAATAATAAGAGAGACGATAGAAAAAAAAGGTTCTTTTAGTGTTTTCATATATATGGTGAAGATTATTTTTTCCGGAACTCCATTCTTCTAATAGGTCGTATTTGAGTAAGTTCTATATATTCATTCAAAAGGCAACTCAAGTCTATTGCTGGAAATGGTTTCTGTTATTTGTTTATGTAATTAATGGGGATGGAAGAATCGACTTCATTTTGCACATATGTCCTTTCTCTTTGCAATAACGTTAACTGCATTTAGGATTTTTGCTTGATTCTACTTGGGATATAGTTGTCTTGCTTTTGGCTAATTATTTCCTTTCTCTTGGGTCACTTTCGTTTCCTTTTACTCTTTCTTACCATGAGTTAACCAGCTTGAATCTTATAAAAAAGTCAGGTTTTTTTTAATCAATATTTGATTTAATTGTATGGCTATCCAAAGACTCTTGTGCATCATGGTCATCCTTGTGAACTTCTATTGAGCTTTGTGTTAATGAGTTGTTATTATTGCACCATGCAAAGTTGTTATTATTTCATTTAGGTTTTTATGTCTCTATGACAAGACACTGAGAATCTGGAGGACATTGTAATCCCTTGTTATCGGTTCAAACTTTGTGGATGTCTCATGTACTTGTCCATGGGTTCTAGCATTGTTATTTATGTTGTCAATATTGTTGTCAAAGTGGTTTCTAGCAAGTTGTTTGTTTGTTTTCCCTGTTTAACTAACAACTTTTTACACTGATTTTCAAGTATGCAAATGATTGGTGGTGATAAATGTTGCTCTACTCTTTTGAAGAGCTTCCTTCATGTTGATCTTTGAGTCTCAATTTAGCAAACTTCATGACATCATCGATAAGTTTGCTGAGTGTGGTCTTCGCTCTCTGGCTATTGCAAAACAGGTGAATTTAGTTATATTGTAGTTTTCATTTATTGAGTTAACGAATTTGGTCCACAGATGACACAAGTGTAGAACTGACACTTTCCTGATCTCATGCTATTCTTTCTTCTTGGTAGCAGGCAGTGCCAGAGAATATTGACCATGCTATTCTTTCATATTGGCCATCTCTTTGATAATATAGGACAATTACAGTTTGTGTTAGATATTTTCTTATGTTCTTATAGTTATAGTTGATGGATCATGGATGTAAAAGTAGATTCCTTATCTTCATCATGCAAAGTGGTGGGATTGCTCTTTGTTTGATAAAGTTGGTGTACTTGTTCTTTTGGTAGTTGACAAGGTATTACTACTTTACATTGTTTAATTCTCTTTTTCCTTAATTTCAGGTTGATGATAACATATGTAAGTTTGCGAAGAAGGGTCTAACACCTTCACAAATTGGTGTTATTCTTCGTGATTCTCATGGGATAGCTCGAGTGAAGAGTGTCACTGGTAGCAAGATTTTGCTTATACTCTTTCCGTTTTCTTTTCTTTTTCCATGTTTTTTGTTGTTGTAAAGGTCGCCCACATTCCAGGTGCCCTTTTCTCATGTGCCTGATACACCAATATTGATCATCATCTTCTTCTTGTGTTTGTTGTAATTAAATACTTTTTTTTCTCACTCTCTATGAATTGATATTTTCTCTAATGATTTTAGATTCAAAAGAACATAGAGTACAATTCACATCAACACATAGATGCTCGTTCCAAACCAAGGTATTCTTGATTTTAGATTTTTTTTTCTGTCATGCTGGTAATTATCTTATTTCTCTTATCACTATCTTGGTTTGTCATATTGTGGGCAAGGAAATCGCGCCTTGCTCGCTTAGGGTTTCGTGTTGGCTGAGGAGGAGAGAAATCCACGAAGAATACGGAATTGATTGGTTGATTGTAGAGGGGAGAACGACAGGTGGGCGATTACTCCAACGACGCGTGGCAGAACCCCTAGAATCCGGAAACCGTGTTAGGGTTATTGGGATTCCAAGAGCCTTCTTCGGTTCTTCGAGTTGAGAGAGTGTTCGAATCTTGTTAGTGCTTTTTAGGTGGAATATCCGAGCCTTAAGCTACTAAAAGAGTCCGAGTCTTGTGTCCGGAGAGCAGTCCCCTTCCAAATAGAATGGAAGGGGTATTTATAGGGTATTCTGAAAAGTAGTCATGTGCAAGGCACATGCCTTCAGGAAAATTTCAGAAATACCCTTTAGTCTTTAGAATAATGCCCATATTGCCCTGTCCTTCTAGCCACCAATCCAATCCCTCAATCAATTCCCAAAATGAGCCGCCTCCACGAGTCTTCCGCCTCGGGACACGTGGAGGCTTCTCCCGGTCTAGCATATTTATTTCTGACTTTTTCATCTTCATTCCATTAGGTTATGCGAACCCTAACTTGCACATTTAATGAGGTCGTGGAACCCTAATTGTGCATTTAATTTAATTAGGTCATGTGAACCCTAATTTTGCACATGGGCCCACATTTGCCCCCTGCGCGAGAGTCGCATTTCCAAATAGATGATCGCGCAAGAACACTTTCAGCTTTTAGACGATTCTGCGTGACTTCACTTCACGGGTCTTGAAGACCATGGTCCTAGTAAAAGGAAAAATACTCGTGAGCCAAACCCTTGGATTTGTTTATTTATTTATTTTTTCTGGAAATTGAAAACAAGAAAAATAATCAAATAGCATTCAATAAATAAAAGAAATTTTTATTATTTTGGGTATACAAAATCTTTCTTTTTTTATCAAACCAAATAAAATTAAATCTCAATTTTTTTTTGGAAATCAAAGACTGGATTTTATTTTGGAAATAAAATCAAATCTTTCTTTATTTTGAAAATGAAATCAAATATTTTGGATTTTGGAAATAAAATCCAATCTTTCTTTATTTTAAACCCCAAATCTTTATTTATTTGATATATATATATATATATATATATATATATATATATATATATATATATATATGTATATATGAGCCATTTTCGAAAATCATCTCTTCTATTTTGAATAAAATCAAGCTTTAATCTTATTCTTCTCTTGGGAATAAAATCAAGCTTTAATCTTATTCTTTTCGAAAAAATATAAACTTTTTACTTATCTTTATTTTGGAGAAGTAAGAAGTCTCTATTCATAATCCCTCGCCGCATGTCTTGCTTCTGATTAGGTGAAAGATCAGTCATTCATCCCAAGCAGTTGATTCGATAGAGCAACAGGATCTCAAAGGTATGAGGGAATAATCCATATCTGTTCGAGCCCAATAGGGCCGAACCTTAGCCTCTGTTCTTCTTTTTCATCATATTTTTTTTTGAAGGAGACAGCCCCCCTAGGTGGAGGCGGAACCTTATAGGGCGCCGAAGCTTAGGGCTGAGCCCCCTTTTTTTTTTTTTTTTTTTTTTTTGAGGAGAGATCCCGCTCTAGGTGGTGGCCGAACCCTATAGGAGCCGAACCCTATAGGGCGCCGAACCCTAGGGGGCCGAACCTTTATCATTTTTTTTTTGAAGGAGCAGCCCCTAGGTGGTGGCCGAACCCTATAGGAGCCGAACCCTATAGGGCGCCGAACCCTAGGGCTGAGCCTTTTTTTTTTTTTTTTTTGAAGGAGCAGCCCCTAGGTGGTGGCCGAACCCTATAGGAGCCGAACCCTATAGGGCGCCGAACCCTAGGGCTGAGCCTTTTTTTTTTTTTTTTTAAGGAGAGATCCCGCTCTAGGTGGTGGCCGAACCCTATAGGAGCCGAACCCTATAGGGCGCCGAACCCTAGGGGGCCGAACCTTTATCAATTTTTTTTTTTTTTTTTGATCTTCCGAGCCCTAATACCTTGAGTACATCTTGGTTTTTTCCTCGGATAATGAAGTGTGGCTTTACATTTTTCCTTGACGAAAACGCGAAAAGAGAAAAATTGATATGCTTGCATGCTACGAAACCACTCCAGATGACCGCACCTCTAGGGGGCGAACCCTAGGGAGGCCGAACCCTAGGGGGCCGAACCCTAGGGGGGCCGAACCCTAGGGGGTGAACTCTAGGCAGAAATTCACGTTTTTGGACGAAAAAATGAAGTTCGGGACGACAAGCCTCTACTATTAGAAGCGTCATTTGGAGTTTTGGGGCCTATAATATATCAAAACGACCGTATCGACGAGCCCTTCAAAACTCATTGCGTTGCCATGACCTATGCTGTTTTAAGTCCAAAAAAGGCTCCGAAGGATGGATTTTGGCTGTCCGAAGTTTTTTTGAAAATTTTCGGGAATTTTTTCTTGCATAAATGTACTCCTTCAATCTTTCTGACATTGTTTCTTCTTGTTTTCAGGTGTTTTGAAGCTCAACTATTGGACGTTCGCTCCTTATTGCTATGGTGAGTACTTCGTGTTCATATAGTTTACTTGACATTCTTGATATGCTTTCCCTACAATTGTTATAATGAACTTCCCCTTGCTTGTAGGCCTTCTCTCCCGAATGCTCTGCAGAACTAAGAACTCCCAATGAATCCCCATTCATCACTGATTGGGGGAGAGCCCCCTTCTTTGGTCCTTCTGACGTCTTTTGGGATAGAGTTAGAGACTATGACCGTACGAGTTTTCCACCCCCAGAAAAAGAAGGCTTGTTTCTGTATGCCCCAGCTTCTGGAGGTTGGGATGACTTTCCTCATGCCGATTGTATTCCCCGCCTATGCATAGAGAAGCAAGAGTACCCATTCAGTCCCCTTCGCTTCCTGTCAGATTCATCTGCTCGCATTCAAGGATGGCAAGATTGGACCGACGAGATCCTTGACAACGCTGAATATGTGGAAATACTGAAGAATGCGAGTATCTTTCGTTGTGTTCAACTGTGTAGAGACCTACGAATTTACCAGGATCATAACGCACTTACTGTGTTGATCTCACGATGGTGTTCCTCTACTTGCACATTCATCACTGCCTGGGGGGAATTCACCCCTACTCTAGAGGATGTTTATGCCCTCTACCAGTAAGTTTTCTTCTTTTATTCCTTTCATTCATTCTCATTTTTTTATATATATATATATTTATTTTTATTTTATTTTTATTTATTTATTTTTTGAATCTCGTCTTGTAGCCTTCCCATTGTTGCTTCGAACTCCTGCGGCCCTTCTAACATGTCCACTAGAGATAACGAATGCGTTGCCTACTTGATGGAAGCCTTCAGGCAATCTTCCCACTTCACTTCCCGCTTCAAGGGTGATACGCTCCTTCCGGATTTCGAGAGTTCAGGTCGGCAAAAGAATTCTTGGTTATCCTGGGTGCGCTATTTCTTCCGTGATTACAAGACCAACCAGTGGAACAGCTCAGTTTACGATAAGTCTGTTCTTGCCTTCCGTGAAGAGACTTGCCCCTTTCCTCTGGCAGCTTATCTAGTTATGTGGTTGTCCCGTTTCATCTTCCCTGGGTCTCCCATAGACGGTCCTTCTGCCCGTATGTTTAGTTTGGCGGCGTTGTTATCCCGAGGCTCGGAGATTCCCCTTGCTCCTCTCTTCCTAGGGACCTTATATCGTCGCCTAGACGAAACAACCCTTGCCATGAAAGAATCTGTTGGGAGGTAATCACTTTCATATTTTATATTTAATTGTCATTCAAACTGCCTTTCTTTTCCTTCAACCTTTTCTATAATATATATATATATATATTTGTTTTTTATTTACTCAGGTATGATGTCAGTTGCTTCATTCCATGCTCCTTCCTTCAGATCTTTCTTTTCGAGCGCTTTCCGGGCTATTCCGATCTTGAACATCTTTCTACAAGAAAGAAAAAAAATCTCATTCTCTCCCACCACGCAACATCATTCCTCGCATGCTACGCTGGATTGATCACCGTTCTAGTCCTGACAGTACGGATTTGCGACATTTCCTTGATGATTATTCATGCTTCACTGCTCGTCCTTATACCGTCGTTTCAGGGGGTTGCGGTCATCTACCTCACTTCTACAAGCATAAATTTCGTACCTTCTCCAACCTCAGCAGAAATAGTTTGAGTGGCTCCGCACTGTCTTGGTTCGTTTTCCTTCGGTCCACAGAGCTTCCATATTTCCTTGAGAATAATAGTTTTGGTACTGTACTATATTCTCCTCACAGGGTCATGAGACAATTCGGATACGACCAGGAACGCCCTTTCGGTCACACCTGCCGGGAGAATTATGAGGATGTTCTTCTCAATTTCGTCTCTACTTCCTCCTCTTTTACATGGGCATTTCCGAGGCCATCAAGTGATCCCCATAGACCCCTTCCTTTTGTCATACCAGATGACTCCCGAAGCGGGCGATATACCGCTGGAGAACGTAATTACTGGCAAGTCAACCTTAAAAGATGGGAGGATGATACCTTGATTTGTTCATTGCCGGTCTCTATTTCACAACGTCTTCAATGGGGCCGGCTGCTATGCTCTCCCAAACCCAATGTTCGCTCAGCACTTTGGCCAGCCAGTAGCCGCTTGGCTGAGCGTGACATTTTGATGCCTAAGTCGTCTCCCCCTAAGCAGATCATTCCATCACAGGTTCCCACTACTTCCAGGAGTCTTCCACCACGGGCTCCATTTCGGGTGTCCTCTCTAGCTCCTCCCCCGGGATCCTCTGATGTCGAGGAGATGAGAGTTACTCGTTCTAAAACGAGAGCAGCTACTACTACTGATTCTGAGATAGCTCCTCCTATTGCTTCTGCCGTGGTTCCAGTCAGTCGTCCTCCTATCAGGCTTATCATAAAGCCATTAGCAAAACGCCCTCTCGATAATGTTGATCCTAGTATCCCGGCAGCCGAGGATCCGATTAAGAAGCGTCGTAGAAATTTGGTAATTTGTCGTACTATTCTCAATTTTCTTTCATCCCTTGTATTACTGCTTTCACATATCATTGAGTAATTATTTCCTTTATTATTATTATTATTTTTTTTTTATTATTTTAGGTTACCATGGTTGATGAAGATGATGATGATGATGTTCCTCTTGGGTTAATGTATAGTACTTCAAATGAGGCTTCCTCGGCGGCTTTCGCGGCGGCTTCCGCGGCGGCTTCCACTAATCGTGACCCCGTCCAACCGATCCTTGTTGATATTGAGTCATCTACTCCTCGCGACGATTGTGTTAGTCTGGATGCTAAGGATACTTTGTCTGATGTAAGCTCGAGTCCTGCTGTGGGTGATACAGCAATTTCTTTAAACCTTCCTATTCATCCTCCCCATGATGAGTCTGAAGATGTTGATGAGACTCTTACTTCCCCGAGGGAGAATCATTCTGAAACTATTGGTGATGTTCATCCTCCCCAGAAGGATTCTACCGAGGTGGTGATTGCTCGGGAGGGCATTGTTAATAGTACTTTGGATGGGTTGAATGACATTCCCCTTTCTGTGGCATCTCCCGACTCCTTTTCCATTGACTATATTGTGAGTATCCTTCCTTAATCCATGAGTGATTTGTCTTGAAGATGAATTTCATTTGCTCTCTTTTTTTTTATAATGTATTGTGCTTTGACATCTTGTTTTCAGAACGAGAGAATGAAAGATTTGCCTTTGCCCGTTGAGGCACTCGCGTTATTTGCTGTTCTCCATTCGGATAGTGACCTTGGTTATCCTCCAGGTGACCAAGGCTTCGAGGAATCCTTAGCTGTACAACATCTTTCTGCTCCTCCATCCCTGGTCTCGACAAATTCTATGGTGGCCTCTAAAGTAGCTCCTGCTAGAGCTTCCTTCAATCCAAGTGGGGATCTTATTTCTTGGAGGGGTTTCCAGATATCGTCTTCTAGTCAGGAAAGTCTGGAGCGTCTCCTAGCTCGGTTCCCGCAGATTCTTAACCGGCTGATTATTAAGACAACTTCCACCCAAACCCTCTTTCTAGATCAGCTCGCAGGCCTTATTCTTGGATTGCATACTCTTTCTTTATATTCCTTACGAGTTGAGGACTTGAAGAAGTTTAGCGATGATGTAGATGACCTTGCAGCCGTAGGTGTTGATATGTCTCCTTTTCGTGATAGGTTGGATCTTCTCAAGTCGAGTTTTAACCTTGTTTCACTACGTTCGGAGGTTGCTGTACGTAAATGTGAAGATGAATCCTTTTCAGTGCAGCTTTCTGAGCTTGGTGATGCCGCAAACAGATTGAAGAGCCAGTCTCAAAATTTAAGAGGCCAGCGTCGGGACTTACAAGCAAAACTTCAGGAGGTAGAGCGTCAGTGCCGGGACTTAGAGGCAAAACTTCAGGAGGTAGAGCGTCAGTGCCGGTACTTAGAGACGACTACCCAACAGGTTAGGGAGCTGAAAGCTGCAAATCTTAAGATTCGAGATGCTGCCGTTGCTGACTTGGAAGCTTTAGTTGTGCCTCCTCTTCATTTTGATATGTCGTGGCCTTTAGATCATAACTTATTGTAGTAGTTTATTTTTTCAATTTCCTGTTTCAGAAACTCATTCACACATATTTCATTTATCAGAACGTGGTTTCTTTAACTTTGTTGATTGCCTTTAATTTGAATGATTCCTTAAAACTCAATTTTTTATTATTGAATCTCAAGTTATTCAAATTAATATTCCAAGACAACAATAGATGTTATAAGAAAACATGAATTTTGTCAAAGATACATATATTTCTCACAAACCAACACTTGAATTCATACTCTCTTTTTTTTTTTTTAAATTAAACATTCGCGTATATGTGAAAGTTTGTCAATTTATTGCTAAAAAATTGCTTTTGACGGAAAGCATAACGTTTCATATAATAAATCTTGCTTTTATCGAAGAAAGCAAAACGTTTGCCACTTTTTAGAGATAAAGTATAACTTTCTTGCTTTTATTGAATAAAGCATAACATTCTTCACTTTTAAAGATAAAGCGTAACTTTTGGGTTTGAGGGCTTATACTCAGGTGCCTCAGTCACTTTTGAAGTTGAAAGTGTAACTTGCGAGGGCTGTTAGTCAGGTTCCTCGATCACTTTTGAAGTTGAAAGTGTAACTTTCGAGGGCTGTAAGTCAGGTTCCTCGATTACTTTTGAAGTTGAAAGTATAACTTTTGTGATGCTCTTCTCATGTGTAATATTTCTTTACCCATTTCAAGTTTAATGGGCCTGAGACAGCATCTGATCCCACACGAGATATCTTGCAATATCCGCTTTCGGAGATCTCTCGTACCCTATACGGGCCTTCCCATTTGGGGTAAAATTTGGTGGTTGGGGTCCCCCTCATAACTTGAGTTGCCGTTTTGAGGACCAGGTCTCCCACCAGAATTTGTCGTGGTACCACCGCGGTGTTGTATTGTCGTCGCAGTCTTTCGTGGTACCGTTCAAGCTTTTCTTTAGCCTTGTCTCGGAAGTCGGCTAAGGCCTCTAGGGCGGCTGGTCGGCTTTCTTCCTCGACTAAGCTTCGAAGTCTCATTCGAGTCGAAGGTATTTCTATTTCGGTGGGCAAGATAGCTTCTTCACCATAAACCAAAGCGTATGGGGTTTCGCCTGTAGGTTTTCTTTTTGAAGTTCGATATGCCCATAATGCTATTGGTAGTTGTTCTGCCCATTTCTTCGGATGATCGTCTAAGGTTTTTGATAAGATTTTTATCAAGGTTTTGTTTGTCGCTTCTGCTTGTCCGTTGCTTTTCGGGTAGTAGGGTGATGATTTATAATGTTTCACCCTGTATCTTTCCATCAGACTTTTGATGTCTCTATTGATGAAGGGGGTTCCATTGTCGGACAAAATGATCTTCGGGATCCCGAAACGGCAAATGATGTGCTCCTTGATAAAGTTTGCCACTGCTGGTCCCGTAGCCTTCTTCAAGGGTATGGCTTCCACCCACTTTGTGTACATCTCGGTGGCAGTTAAAATCCATATGTTGCCTTTAGAATTAGGGTGTACAGGACCTATAAGATCCATTCCCCATGTATGAAAGGGCCATGGTGTTGCTAAGGTGCGCAAATCCACGGCGGGAGCATGTATCAGGTTTCTATGTATTTGACAAATATGACACTTTTTGACAAATTCTAGACAATCTCCTTCCATCTTTGGCCAATAGTAACCATGATCGATAAGTTGTTTGTACAACTTGGTTCCCCCTTGATGTTCATCCTTGTGCATTTGATAGACCAAATCTCTGGCTTCGCCTAGTTCTAGACACCGTAGGGGCTTGCCATTGAAACCTCTTCTGAACAATTCTCCATTTTGTAAGAAGAATCGTTGCGACTTCCTCTTTATTATAATTGCATCCTTCTTTTCGGTTGGAAGAATCTCGTTTTGTAAGAAGTTCACATAAGGAATTCGCCAATCCACTATATCATCAATGAAAGCACATTCATCCTCCCCAGGGTATTCTTGGCATGAAACACAGTGGCGTTGTAGGGCATCTGCTGCCTTCTTCATTTCAGGCCAATAATACCCTTGGCGTTGCAACCTACGATACAGACCTATGTCTGCAAACCCGCAATTCTCTTCATGCACCTGATGCAAGACTTTACTTGCTTCTTGTTTCCCCAAGCATCGTGTCAATACACCATCTGCTTCTTTGTGATACAAGACACCTTTGATGATGCTGTACTTTTGTAGCTCTACAATTGGTATTGTTCCTTCCTTAGTTTGCAATTGATGGGAGATGTCATATCTCCAATCGTCTATCATGTCTTTGGGGAACAAGTTTAGCACCGTGGTTGGGAGGGTTCTCTTCATTACCTTCACATTCAAGTCTTCTCCTTGAATATAGACTCGAGATGCTACTGTTGCTAGTGCATCTGGTTGTTTATTCTGTCCTCTTGGCACATATTCAATCACCACCTTCTTGTAAGCTTCCATCATCTTTTGTGCTACAGTTCGATACGGCGCCAAGATGGGTTCTTTCACTCCGAATTGACCTTTTATCTGCTGCACTATAAGGTTTGAATCTCCTTTTACTTTAAGATATTTGGCTCCCAATTCTTGAGCCGCTAATAATCCTAGTATGAACGCCTCGTATTCTGCTTCATTATTTGTGCAAGGGAAGTCCAATTTGTACGACAAGGATATTTCATTTCCTTCTTTGGTGGTCAACACCACTCCTGCTCCGCCTTTACCTTCTGCAAATGATCCATCAAAAGCCAAACTCCACCATTCTGGATCCTCATCCATCAAGTCGATTGATTCCACTTCTCCACCCGGAAGATCCTCAGAAGGGGGCTCATATTCTCCGTTTGGAAATTGAGCTAGCAGGTCTGCCAAGGCTTGACATCGGATTGCCTTTGGTGTTACACACTTGATGTCATATTCTGAAAGAATCATCATCCATCTAGCAGGTCTTCCTACTAATGCTGGCCTAGTTAATAGGTATCTGATCGGATCAGTTTTTGTTGCAATCATTACTTCGTGCGCTAGAAAATAATATCGCATTTTCTGCGCAATGAACACCAACGCTAGGCAATGCCTCTCTACTTGTGAATACCTGGTTTCCGGTCCTCTGATTATCCGGCTAATGTAATATACAGGTTTCTCTTCTCCATCCACCTCTTGCGTGATCAATCCTCCTATAGACTTCTTGGTAGATGTGATATACAACTGCAACGGCATTCCTCTTTGTGGCACTACCATCGTTTGTGCCGAAGATAAAATTCTTTTTACTTTCTCAAAGGCCTGTTGTTGGTCTTGCCCCCAGTCCCATTGTGCCTTTCCTTTTAGTAATTTGCCGAAAGGTTCTGTGACTTCGGCTAATGCTGGCATGAATCTTCTTATGTACGAGACCTTCCCTAGAAAGCTCTTCAACTGCTTTTGCGTCTTTGGTGGGGGCATCTCTGTAACTGCTTTCGC
Organism: Panax notoginseng; assembly: GCA_016801055.1. Taxonomy (NCBI): domain Eukaryota; kingdom Viridiplantae; phylum Streptophyta; class Magnoliopsida; order Apiales; family Araliaceae; genus Panax; species Panax notoginseng. The sequence continues at coordinate 226,681,415 of CM029016.1, forward strand.
CTTGCCTGGGTCCACTTCTAAACCTCTGTTGTGCACCAAGAAGCCCAAGAATTTTCCAGCCGTCATTCCAAAGGCGCACTTTTTCGGATTCATCCTCAACTTATACCTTCGGCATCGCTCAAACACTTTCCTCAGGTCCTCCACATGAGTTGTTGCCTTCTTGGATTTCACTACCACATCGTCCACATAGTCCTCCACTATATCATGAATCATGTCATGAAACATAGCATGCATTGCCCTCTGATAAGTTGCCCCCGCATTCTTCAATCCGAATGGCATTACTACATAGTAAAAATTCCCAAACGGGGTACGAAAGGCTGTCAACTCTGCATCTTCCATGGACATCTTTATCTGATTGTAGCCCACAAACCCATCCATGAAAGACATCATCTCATGATTAGCCGTTGCATCTACCAAGGTGTCTATGTTGGGTAATGGGTACATATCCTTCGGGCATGCCTTGTTCAAGTCTCTGAAATCGACGCATATTCGTAGCTGTCCATTTGATTTCTTTACCGGTACGATGCTGGAAAGCCATGTTGGATGTTGGATTGGCTTGATGAACCCTACTTCCAGTAACTTTTTGATTTCTTCCTTTATTTGGGTTTCGACCTCGGGTGCATAGTTGCGAGGTGCTTGCTTCACTGGCTTCATTCCTGGGCTTATGTTTAGATTGTGCTCCACAAGATCTTTGTCAATTCCGGGCATCTCGTCGTAATTCCAAGCAAAGACGTCCTTATACTCTCGCAGTAGTTGTATGAGCTCCTCTTTCTGGTTAGCCTCAAGCTCCTTGTTGACATAAGTTGGTCTCGGCGTTCCTCCATCTGTTGCCAAATCAACTTCTTCTAATTCATTTTGTTGAGGTTTTGGCCTATCTTCAAAGCATTCTGGAGCTGGTTCTACCTTCTGTTGTACAACTTCTTCTCCTTCGTTATTGTTGGAGTGGGGGACACCTCCTGAGCTGTTGGGTTTGAACGCTTCTTTGGGCTCTTCCCCCTTGCACCGTCATAATCGAAACACTACCTTTCCGTCGGGTTTTACAATCCTCTCCCATTTTGTCTTTTGGCCATCCTCGGACTGTGCTATCCGCTTGGCATTTATTATATTTCTGGCATCTTCAGGATTTGCTGGCCTTTTCTTCTCTTCTCTTCCTTCCTTCTCCAAGTCCACTACGACTGGCTTCATATCTTTGGAACATTCTCCATGTTCCGAGGTCTTCTTCTTTACTTTTTCTGCAGGTACAAACTTATCTTCCTGCACTTCTTTCCAGCTTGCTAGTCTTAAGGAATCAGGCCTCGCGATCTGGTTCTCTCCCTCTTCAGCGACATCATCGAAGAAAGTTGCTTCGGTGATGTGTGCCTCCTCTGGTCCAAAGGGATTCCGAGTTGCTGGTACCTTCACTTCTTTCCCTTTCCAGATAGCTTTCAGGCACTGATGAAAGACTGAGGGTACCACCCCATAGTCATTTTGCCAAGCCCTTCCCAGCAAGATATGGTATGCTGCATCTACCTCTGCAACATGGAACATTACAGGCCCTCGGATTTTTCCAACTTGTATGTCTACCTTGATATGTCCCAGGGTTCTCGTGCTTTGGTTAGCGAATCCTGTAATGTTTGTTTGTTCCTTCACTATCTTCTTCTCTGTCAGGCCTAACCGTTTGAACATGGTGTAGGGCATAATATTTACAGATGCTCCATTGTCAATGAATGCCCTCCGCACTTCGATGCCATTGATTATCGCTGTCACATACAGTGGTCTGTTGTGCGGGTATCTTATCTCTCTATCAGCTTTAGAGAAAGATATCTTATTTGCTTCCTCCTCCATTGTTTTCACAAATCCTTTGCTTATGGCCATGCAAGTCTCCTGTGTCTCGGCGGCCTTAATTATTGCCCTGGTTGCCTCAATCCTTGCTTCCTTGGCCAACCCTATCTGATCGAAAAAATTTCTGAATTTGGCCCCATTCATCAATGCTGTCACTTGCAGGCCTGGGTCACACTCCTTTTCTTCCACCATCATCTCCACTTCTGGGATTATGTTGTGGATAACAGTGTTGCATGTTTCTTTTCCCTTGTGATTTGGCAGTGGCTTGTCATGAACACTGCTTTCCTTTCCCAGTTCAATCTCCCCATTTGCCAACTTCTCGTGGAATATCCTACGCAGGCTATAACAATCCATAGTTGAGTGTCCCGCGTATTGGTGGAAAACACAGAAGTCTGGCCTTCTCTTCATCTCCTCCGTCACTGCAAATCTAGGCCTTGGGGGTTTCACCACCCCATGTTCAATCCATTGCTCGTATAGGCCTCTGAATGCTTTCTCACTGCATGTGATAGCCTCCGGGACCGACTTTCTTGCATATTTATCTCCAGGCCTTCCTTTGCTTCGTTCAACATTTTTCTCATGCTTCTCCCTCTTGCCCCCTTGTGGTTTTGACTGAGAGTCAGCCAAAGCCACAGTTGCTGTTCTCTTGCCCCTCCATGTAACCGTCGCATGGCTAGTGGGCAGTGTCATGATTCCTCCCAAGTCTTGTGCGAAAGCTGAGAGGGTCGCGAAGGAATCACAAGCCTTGGTAATGAGGTGGGGCTTGAAGGAATCTAAGGCACCATTGTTGCAAATGCTGACCAGGTTCTTTTCTTCAATCGGCTCTGCACACTTCTGTGCCTGGGCCCTGAACCTGTCAACGTAATCTGATAGCTCCTCATTTGGCTTCTGCTTGAACCGCATGAGTTCTACAATGGTTACCTGTTTCTGCACATAGAAAAATTTCTTAAAAAATTGTAATTTGAGGTCATCCCAATCATGGACTGACCCCTTCTCCAAATTGTAGTACCAACTAAAGGCACTATCTGTCAAAGTTTTGTTGAATTCCCGCATCAACAAGTTGTGGTTGTTCACTTCATCATATCCCAGCCACGGAGACATCGACTCTACAAACCTGGCAATATGTTCCCTGGCATTTCCTTTCTCCCCGTTGTATTTTGGAAATTGCGGGGGATGCTCGATATATCCTACCGGGTAAGGTTGCCTCCGAATGTGTGCTGGGTAAGGCGGAGTAAAGTCCAACTCCGAGGGTCGAGATGTCTGCCTACGAAGTTGATTGATTACATCGATCATATCATCCTTCGTCACATACTGGCTCGTGGTGTGAACTCTCTGGGGTGTTGAGATATACTGTGGTATCGGCGGTGTGTATGGTAGAGAGATTGGTTGGTGCACACTTGCGTCATGCAAAGTCGGCACTGGTGGAAGTTGCTGGCTCACTCGTTGGACATCGCCTGGAATGGTTGGCATTTGCACCTGTGAAATTGATGGGAGAGCAATTGGGATGATGTTTGTCTGAGGTTGGCTTGCTTCCAACCTATATTGTGGCATGTCACCGCTGTGTTGGGCCTCCAAGTTGATTATTGGAACCGATTGACTTTCCGTCAAGGGCGATACAATCTGGTTCTCTTTGTTGTTGCTGCCATTGTTGTTGTCTTCCACTCATACCTGTCCCCCTTGCGAGCTTCCTGGGAACATGGCCTTAAACGTAGGAATCTGCATCAACTGCTGGCGGAAGTTCCCCATCTCCTCTTGCTTTCTTTGCATTTCCAGCATCATGGCCATCATCATCCCTTGTCCTTCTCGTGCTTCCTTCAATGCCTTGAGCATCTCCAGTTGCACAGCATTCGTCTGGTCTCCACCTGCATCCTCGCCTTGCCTTCCTGCGTTGGTTTGTTGTTGATTAGTCATATGTGGTGATGTCGAACTCTCTTCTGAAACGTCTTCAACAAGTGGTTGGTCAAAATCCAGGTTTGTGCCTTGGAATGCTTGAGATACTTGTCTTGGAACTGGATCCGGCGAGGTAATGCTATCTGTTGGTGAAGCAGCTCTTCCTGTAATTCTCCCACTTCGAGTTGTGGGCATACCCTTCACGAATTCTACACCTCCCCAGCAGAGTCGCCAAATAAATGTGGGCAAAAAAATCGCGCCTTGCTCGCTTAGGGTTTCGTGTTGGCTGAGGAGGAGAGAAATCCACGAAGAATACGGAATTGATTGGTTGATTGTAGAGGGGAGAACGACAGGTGGGCGATTACTCCAACGACGCGTGGCAGAACCCCTAGAATCCGGAAACCGTGTTAGGGTTATTGGGATTCCAAGAGCCTTCTTCGGTTCTTCGAGTTGAGAGAGTGTTCGAATCTTGTTAGTGCTTTTTAGGTGGAATATCCGAGCCTTAAGCTACTAAAAGAGTCCGAGTCTTGTGTCCGGAGAGCAGTCCCCTTCCAAATAGAATGGAAGGGGTATTTATAGGGTATTCTGAAAAGTAGTCATGTGCAAGGCACATGCCTTCAGGAAAATTTCAGAAATACCCTTTATTCTTTAGAATAATGCCCATATTGCCCTGTCCTTCTAGCCACCAATCCAATCCATCAATCAATTCCCAAAATGAGCCGCCTCCACGAGTCTTCCGCCTCGGGACACGTGGAGGCTTCTCCCGGTCTAGCACATTTATTTCTGACTTTTTCATCTTCATTCCATTAGGTTATGCGAACCCTAACTTGCACATTTAATGAGGTCGTGGAACCCTAATTGTGCATTTAATTTAATTAGGTCATGTGAACCCTAATTTTGCACATGGGCCCACACATATGTATCCATATGATCCGGCCATCTAGGATGAGATAATCCACTCAAGAAGTAGTGCTTTTAGGTTGCCCCAATGAAAGCACAATCATTTGATAGATGGACTAATCATGAAAAGAAATTTGTTTTGTGATTTTTTTAAATATTTTGTTAAAATTTGTTTTTCCAGTGGCAGAAGCTAAGGACACCATTTACTCACTCGATAACATCCCTCACGATTGGCTTTTTTTACAGTGTGCGGCTGTGGTGAGGCTTAAATTTTCTTTTGTTATAAATCATCCAGAAACAGCGATATCATATAGATTTACTTTGCTCAAGTGATTTGGTTAGTAAATAGTACTATACTGGTAGTTTGCAAATAATTACAAGCTTTATAAAAGTAATCTGGTTAATATGCTTGTCTGGCAAAATGTGAGGATTTGTTGGCATGATTCAGCAAACCCCAGGCTAGCATGATTATAGTATCTTTAGATTTGAGGATATAACTTGAAGGGTTTTCCATCATATAGAGTGTGTTTGTGTATTGGTCTGAGTTCTGTTTGTAACAATGTATGTTCAAGGTTGGTTTTCTGTAGATTTAGGAGGTTTCAGGCTTCAAGCCAAGTTGAAATCTTTAAAATATTGTATTGGGTATTGGGATTAGGCTTCCAAACAAGGTATTGGGTACTGAATGAAAGGAATAAGTGCAATAGATTTGAGCTGATATTACTGTAATATTTAAGTATGAGCGCTTTTGTCATTAATATAACATGTACATAATTTCTTTTTTGGAAGATTGTTTGTGATCCCCCCCTGTATATGATTCTTACTTGGCTGTTTTCTCATTGCAGTGAATCCACCACTGCTAGCACACTTGTGGCGTAGAGAGGATATTTGGTAGAAGTTGGGGTTTTTGTACTTGAATGTTCCCTTGGACCCGATTTTCAATTATCTTCATTAGTAGGATGATTTCATGGAGACTTGAGTTTGTGGAGGAATCCTAAAAATATATTAGATAATTTTAATTATGTTTTGCACTTTTAAACTTCTTGTCTGGCTTGAAATATTTCTAATTGAAATGAAATGGTTTGAGCCATGTTTCTTGAACCATTCATGAGTAACATCTTTTTTGCTTAAAGATTAATTTGATGTATTTTTGTTAGGATAGCATGTAATTATCGACTACAAATTCTAATATCTAAAACATTTTCAAGTCAAAAACGTTGTGGAATCACACTATCTACAACGTTTTTGACAAATACACAACGTTTTTAGAAGAAAAAACGTTGTGTAATGTGAAAATACACTCTAAAAAACGTTGTGTAATGTGTCAAATTACAATGTTTTAAAAATATTGTGTATTTGTGTTTAATAGATGACACTGCTAACCACAACGTTTCTGGGAGGGCTATTACAACATTTTTTAAGCGTTATCTATTAACTTTTTTCTACTAGTGATACATGTTACATGTATGTACATTAATATATTTGAAATATCTTGGAATATGTAATGGTTAGGTTCATGTACATGAATTTGGTTATCTAGTAATTATTATATGGTAGCTCTACAAGTATCCTAAGAGACCTATAAATAGCAATGTACTTTGTTCATTTGAAGCATGTGAAATCAAAGTGCTCTTGAGTGTTCTCTAAAATTATATTTCACTTCCTCTATAATTTATCATCTTCCATATATAAATTTTCAACAAGTGGTATCAAAGCTAAGTTTAATTCGAAGGTTTAGAGAATGTTAAACTAAAGTGGCGAAGGCAAAATCGACGACCCAAAAAAGGTGACTTGGTGCTATTAAATAGTTCCGTTGGGCGAGTGCAAAATGTGCGCGTTAGAGCTCCGGAAGACAATTCTAGCAAAGGTCCTAGTTGAGGAAAATATTGAAGAAGTTTGTGAGTTAAAGCACGTCACAATGGTCGCCATATTGATAGCGTTTTGGAGAGGTAAATTATAAAAAAACTGATGTTTCCTAGGTTTGGTGCCAAATTAGTGTTAACAAATTACAATGTTTGGAGTATTAGGATTCGAGTATTTTTTGGAGAATGCAATTTATGGCAAGATGTCATTACAAATCCAGAAAAATGTGTTTCGAAAAAAGTTCAAGAAATGAAAGAAAAAAGAACAAGGAAGATTTTGCAAGGAGTAATGCATGAAGAAGTTTGGATACATGTTGTGAGTTTTGATTCTCTACCTCAGTTATAGAATGAACTTGAATTGATTTACAATAATTATAAAGGTCCATCGTTACCTAAAGAGTATTGGTTTTTGGAAGAAGATGAGAAACTCGTAGAAGAAATTGATGAAGTTGAAGAAAGTAAAAATGAAGACTTTGAAGACATGTTGGGAAGCAAAAGAAATAGTTCATGACGAAAATAAAGAATTTGAAGACACCGTAATTGAATCATTTTTTGAGAAAGAAGAAGAAAAAGAAAGCGTTGAAAAAACTGTCGAAATTGAAAAAATAAAAGAAGTGATTGTTGACGAAAAGGATGAAAAGAAAGAGTTTGAAATTTTGGAAGAGCATGAGAACAATATTTTAAGTATCAAAAGTAAGGATTTGGGATTTAGAGTGATTGGGGAAGAGCTTGGAGATATATTTGACCATGTGGCTCTATGTTTTCCTCCAAGATATGAAATATTCCAGCTCATGGTCGTCATGGGCGGACCCAGAGCAAGGGCAGGGGAGGCACATGCTCCACTGAATTTTCACCTCTTTATATATATATATATATATATATATATATATATATATATATATATATATATATATATATTACTCTTATTAATATATTTACAAATTTTAAGGCATAGTGAAACAAAATAAGTAGAGTACTACAGTTATATTAGTACACTACTATTATGCTATTGAAAAAAATAATATACTACTATATTGTTAAAATAAAATACTAAGAATTTAAATATTTTATTGTCTTGATCAATTTACTTCTCCTGAATATTAAGAAGGTAAAATTAAAAACAGAGGAGTTAGAGTTACTAAAAATTGTGAAAGATTTCGGTTAGAGTTTCTATAATTTACCCGAATTTTCCAAGAAAAAAAAATAGTGCCTAATAAATATTTCTATATTATGCAGATGAGTGCTCTCATTTCATTAGTAGTAGTAGTATAAAATTCGAGATCAACATCATTATATTTATTTTCTCCCAATAATGTCGCCAACTGTTGTGGAACAATCCACCAGTCACTTAATCAAATTTAAACATTTTAAAGTATATTAAAATGTTTTATCTATCATATTAACAAGATGGTAACATATTCTTTTTTTCAGTAACATAATAGTAGTGTACTGATATAACTATAGTACTATACTTGTTTTGTTTCATTAAGCCTTAAAATTTGTGAATATATTAATGTTGTTGATATATGATATTTTTATAACTATTAAAAATGAGGTTATCATACAATAATTTTATGTAATAAAACCTCGAAAAATATTATTGTAAACAATATTTGAGGATTATTTAATTTTGTGATTCATTTTATTAAATTTTTATTCTTAAATCGCCCTTGCTCATGGTAAATCTTTATACTGAGAGATTTATTCATTGGTTGAGACAGCTCAGTGACCGTGCTAATGATCTGAAAAATGTAGAGATTATATAGGTAACTGGATGGATTGATGAATACCAATATAATCTGATTGGACTTGGTGTTAATGAGTCTTTAGCTCAAGTTTGTTCTGAGAGTGGTCCAATGGATCCTCTCATGAATGCGTATGTTGAAAAAATGCAAGCCATAACACAAAAATGGTACTTGAATATACTTGAGGCTGACAAGTTACAACTATCTAAGAAAACTGATGATGGGAAGCTATATGGACCAGTTGTTGTTGATTTGTTTAGAATCCTTGGAGAGCAAGTACAAATTATTCGATAAAACAATACTGATCTCATGTTATACAAAATTGCTTTGGTTATCATCCGGGTGATGATTGTTTTTCAAGCAACTCAAAAGAAGAGGTTGGAGGAACCAACTTTTGACATTGGCCTAGAATCTCTGTGCGCTATAATTAACAACAATCTTCGCAACTATGATCTAGTAATGGAGCTAAGTACTAGCACAATTGAAGCCCTTCCACAAAACTACGCTGAGCATGTCAATTTGGCAGACACTTGCAAAGGTTTTCTAGAGAATGCCAAGCTATGCATCAAACGATTAGTGTTATATATTTAAGTATGTCAAGAAAATTATTCGTGTCATTGACATCAATGGAGATGACAAAAGAGTTTCTAGCGTTTGAAGGAATCGAAAGATTAAAAGGCACGGTTTTGAGACATTGCGAAGAATAAATTTAATTTACGGGAGGCCTTGTTAACTAAACCAAATTAATTCAAGAATGTTCATGAATTAAGTAAATACATACATATATAATATCTAAATACATAATAGATATATGTACATGAATATTTTTGAAATGTCTTAGAATATGTAATAGTTAAATTCATGTACATGAATTTAACCATCTAATAATTATTACGGTAACTCTAAAAATATCCTTCAGAGTTCTATAAATAATAATATATTTTGTTCATTTGAAACAAATAAAATCAAAGTGTTCTTGAGTGTTTTCTAAAATTATATTTCACTTACTCTATAATTTATCATCTCCCATAAATTTTCAACACACCCCCCCACCCCATGAATTCATACACCCTCCTCCTCCTTAGTATTGGAGTCGAGATCATCATCTTCATCATTTCCTCCTTGAATATGCAAGTTTCCAGTTTTCAATTTGGTAGTGGTGGTGCAATGAGAAGAGTTGACATCGTTGTCCTTGATTAGGTAAAGATCCAAAAGGAAGAAAGAAGTCCCTATAGTAGCGTAAACGTAGAGAAACTTGGCAACAATGGGGCCGAAAAATGGTGCAAAATGGTGAGCACAGGCGAAGAGGGTAGCCGCATACAACAACCATATCGCGTATAATTTGTATTTGTTTGGTGTTTTTTCATGTTGATGCGACAACAACCATTGATACGCCGAGGAGCAGTAAATAGTCCCAAAGAAGCAGAAGCTGATGAACAAGTTGAAAGCTACTGCGGAATAGCCGTGATCTCGAGCGTCTAACTGGCAGATTCTGGTAGCACAAAAGGAAGCCATCAACCTATGGGCATAAGCCGGTGGAATTTTGTCAATCACCTGTGATATTGCTGCAGCAGCACCACCCATTTTTATTTATTGTTCGAGTTTTGGTTTAGTGCACTAAGGGTTGTTTTATAGTTGGTATTCCGGAAACTTTCCGGAAATTTACAAATCATAATATATTATGATATGTTAGGACGCACATAAACTAGTATTAATTAATGACTGATCAAAACAACCTAACAGAACACGTAAACTGTGTTGAGTCTTTGGAGTAAATGCCGAGAAACTACCATGCATGCAGAGTATTGAATAATTGGGTTTGGGGGTGGGAGTGGGCGTGGGGGTGGGCGTGGGCGTGGGCGTGGGGGGTTCAATTACCAGGACTTTCCTTGAACCATCAAGGAGAAGGTAACTCACACCCCTTGGAAGCTGCCAAGAAAAATCAAATAATCCTATATAATTTGCCCTATATATATATATATATATATATATAATCATATATTCTATAATTTGAACTGTAATAATACACTGGATATCCCATTAGTCATAAAATCAAATTTATATATAGGAGGATTATTATAGTTCTTCATATACTACAACTAAATTACAGAGCATAATAAAATTAGCGTAAAATCATCTAAAAAAACAAAATTCCCGGGTCTCCTGGGTGAAATTTCACCACATATCCTAACCGTTTGACGACATCGTAATTATTGTAATTATTTTGTTCTATAATTTTATTATATTTCTTTTGATTGTAAATATAAAATGACATAAAATTTTCAAATTAAGTGTGTTACAACAGTTGCAACTAAAATGTGTGGATCGTAAGCCCAACAAGAAGAGGCTAGATGAAAATGTGTACCCAATCGAGTAATGACATTGAGAAATGATATATCTTACAATTTTATATATCGACTTTTTTTTGTTACCAATTATATGAATAACTATTAGTCATAATATTTTTAATTATATATGTAATATATGGTGGACCAATCGCTTGCGTCGTTAAAAGTTTGCTCGAATTTAATTTGAGAGTGAATCGAGCTGAAATTGGACAAAAATTCAAACCCGAAATAAAATTCGGAATGAGTTTGGTTTTTAGGTCATTCGGCCCACTATAGGCCCAACAAAGTATAATGTTAAAAACATATAAATATATGAACCATTTATATTAATTATTATATATTTACAATCTCAATTTATATATATATATATATATATATATATATATATATATATATATATATATATATATATATATATATATATATATATATATACAGTTCGTTTCTACTGCATACTCTTTAATTTAATATATCTTACTCACCGTTTTTAGTTACGGACCGGGCAATCGTTTGGTCCGTCGCTATAGAATAGATAAACGGTTTATATGTTATAGCGACGGTTCAATGCGTCGCTAAAAGCTAAACGGACCGAACTGTCGTCCGGTTCATCGCTAAATCCGTCGCTGAAGATGGTGAGCAAGGTATATATATATATATATATATATATATATATATATATATATATATATATATATATATAGAATGAAATACGGACCCTATTTTTTTTTTTTTGCTTTTTTTTTTTAAAACAACTAAGTTTTTTTTTAAATATTTTATAGAACTGAAATTTTTCCATAATACAGTGTTTTGGTGTGATTTGGATACATGACATGTTTCGTTATATATATCCAAATCACACCCAAAACACTGTATTATGAAAAAATTTCAGTTTCATAAAATATTAAAAAAAATTAGTTGTTTTTAAAAAAAGTAAAAAATAAATAAATAAATGCGGACGATACTAAAATCCGAGAATCCGGACTGGAACCGGACTCTCTCTCCCTCCCTCTCTCTCTCTCTCTCTCTCTCTATATATATATATATATATATATATAGTCATTACTTAAATTTAAGTATTGTTAATGTTGATCTTTTTTTTGAGTTTGCTCATAAATAAATTTTAAAACTCGTGATCACATACGAGCTGAACTTTAATAACATATTATAAATTTAAATGAGTTGAACCCTAACTATAACCCAAACTCATTAATAGTTGAATAGGCTGAGAGCTTGTACAGCCTCAAGTCCCGGCTCACTTAGTCTTAGCCTAATTGACAGTCCTATAATGAACAATAATTATGAATAGTTTTGGAAGTCCTTTTTCCCCTTGTTTCCCGCTGATTCAATTTGGCCTCTTTTATTCTTTAAGGTACCATTGACATTGACTACAAATGTGGTGATAGCCCTAGGGACCTATCTATTTATCTCCTCCCTCCTCCCACCCCCCCCCCCCCGCGCCCCTGGTTTTTACTTGAATAAAATTTATTTATTATTTATAAATTTTTAAAAAGTATTAGTGATTTAGTTTATATCATATTATATTTATATTAAATTATTTATCTTTCATTTTTTGTAATAAATTTTGAAATATAATATTATGATTATATACTCATTTTAATCCATCAAACAACACATTAATTACAGTTTTTAATCTACTGTCAAGTGCTTTAAATAAAAGTAATTCCACATGTCATAATTTTAAGTTGGGGGCAATAAACGGTTCCAAAAAGTTTTTGTTACCTGTTTTAATTTCCATTAAAAGAGTTGCTGTTTGGTTCGACGCCAGCCCTGTCCAAGTAGTAGAAAGTAGAAAGTAGAAACCAACCAACAGAGCTGCTATTAATGTAGCTACCTAGTAGTAGTAGCTACTCTCCCTACTTCCACCCTTTTTTAAATGTCGTGTTTAAAAATTTTAATTAAATATTAATTATTTAATTTCTAATATTAATTCAAATATTAAATATATCATTGATTATCTCACTATTTTCTATTACTAATATCTACTCCTTCCGTTCCATAATAATTATCGCTTTAACTTGATGCACATGGATTAAGAAAGTCATTTAGTACTATCATTTATTAATTAAAATTAGTGTGAAATTTCATCACTACCTCTTTATGGAAAGTTGAAAACTATTAATACAAAGGAAAAATTTCTTGGAACAATGAGAGAAGGTAGGGGTGATATAGGAAAGTAAATAATTGTTTCTCCTAGAAAGTTGTAAACGACAAATAAATTAAGAAAAAAATTTCCTTTTAAAACGGCAGTTATTATGGGATGGAGGTAGTAATAAATAATAATACTCTCTTATTCCAATGTAAAAACAATATAAACATTTAAAGTTGTTAACTAACAAACATAGTATTAATTATTTTTCTTAATGTGTTCACCTTAGACTGTAAAATGAACAAACAGTTTGAACTCAATTCGTACTCGCTCGACTAGAAATATAAATGGGTCAAATATGAATAAATTTTAAAGTTCGATAAATTACTCAAACCTCTTCAAATTATAATTTTCTATTGATACTCCGATCATATTCGGTCGAAAAGTTTAAATTACTTGGACTCGATTCGAAATCGTGCTCGACTCGGTAGCTAAATAAGCTTCAATCAAACATTATTTTATACTCGATAAATTTTATAAACCAAATTTAAACAATTCAATACTCGGATCGACTCGATTCATTTACACCCTTATATCCGCTTAAAGGTTATATCTATAAAATTCTTAAATGATGTTATAGTATAAAATATTTTTATGATATCTATATTTAACTAAATATATATAATAATAACGCATCATTTTAAATAGTTTATGCAATTAAATATTTAAGACTCGTGTTATTATTTTCTTCTTCTTTTTTGACCGACACACACACATGACTCGATCAGCTTTAAAGTTGGAACCTAAAATCTCTGGTTATGAACTAAAACTTACGCAAGAGAAGCGTAAGATAGCAAATGAGTAGGAGTAGGAGATGGAGACGATGAATTGAAGTGATTGATCTTGTCCTTGTCCTTATCTTTTTACTGTGCCATGCATGCTGCTGCTACATCTCACATTCTATTAACAAAACAACAAAAAATAAAATAAAATAAAATAAAATCCAATCCAAATTAGTATTTTTACTGCTCACAAACAGTTAATACTCAATATATTCAACTTCTACATACATACATACAAATTACATAATTAATACATAGTACCACACTAATTATAACATAAAAAATCAAAATAAATATCACCCCACCAATACAAACACCAAACAACTGTCATTAGAATCCCATAATTCCTAGCTTTGAATTTTTCCATAAAAGGTTGGAACATACCAATTACCATACTTACATACATACATGCATACACATAACTATTCTCTCTAAAACTTTACACTTCATTCATTCATTCATAAGTTGCTAGCTATATATGAAGAAGTTGCATGTCAAAATGGAGCCGTGGACGTTCTTTGTAGGGTGTGATTTTGGGGAGCTTGAGCACTTGCTGCTACACATAACTGCATACCATACAAATATTTATTTATTTATTTATATGCCAATAAACAATAATAATAAAAGGCACAAAATTAACAAAGTTTGCTAATTAGGAAATACGCCCCATAACATTCAAGTGTGTTGGAAAGCTTGATTTGGAAACCAACTATAAAAGTATTTCCCATTTAAGGGGTTTGTCTTTTTTGAAAGCTCAAACTGATCGATCTACCACCTATAGTAGTGTGTGTGTGTGTGTATATATATATATTATATTACCTGTTGTTGCTGTTTTTTGAGCCTGTCATTTTCTTCCTTTAAGATTTCCCGTTCTATGATAAGCTCATTTGTATAAGCCTGTAATTAACCACCATTCACCCAAATGGGGAAAGTATAAAAAACAAAGCCACATGCACAAACAAAGATTTTATCACCAATCTTAGCCAAACAAAATATATAATTTACATTCATACTTCCACCAAATGGTCAAATCTCACGAGAATATAGACCAAACTGATTCATTTGATCAAATCAAGACCGGATACTTAACCGATTTCCGATTCAATCAGTTGAACCAACCGGTCCGGACCGTGTTTCAAAATCGTGGTCCAAGGCACTTTATAAAAGTGCTCTTAATCTTTTCTGGATTTGCCCTGGACCAAAGTCTGACTAAATTAATCAAGACTTTGACCAAATCTGTCCCATAATTAATTAATATCATTTTTAAAACTTATTTTATAGTAATAAATAAAAATATTATAAGAGAAATTACTTTATATAAATTTTGCATATAATTTCTGAGATGTTAGTCCAAGTGTTTGGACATATAATAAACGCATTGCTTCAATTTTAATGCATTTTATTTGAGCATCAAATATTATATGATGTAAATAAAATAAATTTTGTTTAAAATAAACTGTTAATAAATGAACAAAATTTTGAAATACATTTAAACTTTTAAACTCATTAAACGCTATGTAACCAAATATGTACAGAATTTTTACTTATTATATATATATATACATATTTTGGGCGATATTCTTTAGTCCACAAGTTAAAAGTAGTAAAAAGGAAAGCAGGTACATTCCTGTTTTCTAGCCCTTGACCGAGCAGCTGACTCACGGTTCTTGATCATCCTCTTGTGTCTCCGGTCGCCGGTATTCTCATCGGAATCCGGGAACCTTTTCTTTCCGATCAATACAACAGAGCCATCATAGGGTACGGCTGTGTTAAAAGAACCCGCATTTGAAATGGGCACTATTTCCTGAGGCTCAAAGTGGAAGTCTTGACCGGGGTTCAAGCTCAAGACGGTGTCCGGGGGCGGCGGAGGAGAGCCGTAGGTGGCGGTGGAGGAGGGGAGGTTGGTGTTGGGTGGGTTATGCGAAAAGGGTCGGGCCAAAAAGTCTTGCAGATTAAAGTGTCGATCTTGTAGGCCATGAGAAGCTGGTAGAGAAGAGAGGGTGATGTCATTCCAAACTTCTTCCATACTTTTAGGGTTTGAAAATGGCGAGGGTGATGAAGAAGAAGAAGAAGAAGAAGATGAAGAAGAAGTTGAGGAGGATATTGAAGATATTAAAAAGCAGTTCTTGTTCTTGTTATTGTTATAATCTTGATTATTATCAGTGCCACCTGATGACCACATTGGAGGATCCGCAGAGACAGACAGAAAAAGAGAGAGAGAGTGGGATTGTATTTTGTGATTTGTGTTGGAGATTTTATAGACAAGTGTCAATTAAGGGGATGAGAATGAGGCATAAAAAAAGTTTAAAAAAAATAACCCATGATATTATTTGTAATTGAGAACATGACTCGTTCACATTTTGTTTGTACGATGTGCAGCCAATTTTGACCTACTACGAGCATATCTCTATAAGGCTGCTGCCTTGATGGAGTGTGATGGGGTGATCATACATTTTTGTGGGTTAGTTTACTGTTGTTGGTTAGATCAGGACAGGATAATATTGTCTTTTTTTTTAGTGAGGTTACTATAGTCTTTAAGTTTGTCCACTCAATCTAAGTATAAACTGTGTGTTTGCTGAGTGAAATGATTTAGCTATATATATAGCCTTACATTGTAATGTTGAAGGAATGAATAATGATGAATCACGATTTTTTACCTAATTTTTGATTCTGTCTACATCTTTCCTAATATTACTTCTCCCTCTCTCTCTGAATCTCCTTCCCAACCCACTATTTCCTTATGTTATTTAGCTGAAGTTGATCTCAGTAAAGGATTTGATACTCAAATCCTTACAATCTCCAGTGGTCATGGCGTGCATAAATCTTAAATTATATTTACTTTAGGAACACAGATCTTGTTTGATCAGATTATATTAAGGAACAAAAATTGGTAGACTATAATTGCGAGTATAAATTTTAATATATTTAAATGGTAGAGATGACTGAAGAAGATGAATGAAAATGGAGATGCTGAAAAAAGAGAAGTAGCTGAAAAAGAAGATGAAGGGTCAGGACTGCTCTAACCGATATAAAAAAAATCAGAACGACAAAAAAAAATTGGTCAGAACAGTAATAAAATAACAACGGATAGAAATTAAAAATGTAAATTGAAAAATATATAAATATGTACAATTGTAAGTATTTTGTTAATAATAGTTTGTATTTTTATTAAATTTAATAATAGTTTTTTTGAATTCATTAATTATTTTAATCTTTTTATATTATAATCCACGTGATAGTCCACAGAATAGTTCATCTGCTGAAAGAATTGAAGACTAAAGAATATCTGTTGATACTATATAGACTAAATATAGTTCAAATGATAGTTCATCTGCTGGAGATGCTCTACCACTTAGTTTATCCTTTCCTAAAAATTCCACCTTTTAATTTAGCATTACATTTTCTTTACCTATGTATTGGAATAGAACATTTGGGTTTTTAACTTTTTTACGCTAAAGTAAAAAAAAGAGTCTAAAATGGGTAATTTTCCATTGTGGTTGTTCAACTTTAAATATTACCCCATTAAATTT
The DNA here is from genome assembly GCA_016801055.1 of Panax notoginseng. Lineage (NCBI taxonomy): Eukaryota > Viridiplantae > Streptophyta > Magnoliopsida > Apiales > Araliaceae > Panax > Panax notoginseng. The sequence goes on from CM029016.1 coordinate 226,698,454, forward strand.
AAAAAAAATAAAATTAATACACTGAACTTTTTAAAATTTATTAATTAGACCTTTTCGTTAATTTTTTAGACGGGCGTCAAATCCCTTCTCCTAAATTTTTCAAAAAAAAAAGATATGTCTAGGTTGGTTTCGAACATTGCTTCCAATGTGGATTGAGTGGGAGAAAGGAAACAATAATTAGACATGCAAGGAAGAAAGACAGATCGAGTGGATTAGGGCTCAAAATGGTACTGTTGTCTGAGAAGAAAGTGTCAAAGAAGGTGGGGGTCAAGCGATAAAAAGCGATGAGGGTTTCTTTGCAAAAGCTTGATTTGGATCATGTAAGTTTGAAATCTTTGTTTAATGTTGTTAAGTGAAATGATTTAAACTAATATTATTGTGGTTTAAAATATTATACAATATTGTTTGATTCTTGTGTACCTTTTTGTTGAAAGCGAAGTTATGGTGAGATTTTCCTACAAAAGTTATACTAGCACTGATTTAAACTAATATTATTGTGGTTTAAACTATGAAACAAAGTATATTTCGTCGACTTAACAGTGATGCAAGTGAACGATTCATTGGGAAGTAGTTTAAACAAAGTGTATGAGGGGTTTATATATTTAAATAGTGGGAATTGAATACTATTTTTGTGTTGTTTGTTCATTAGGAAACTCTGTAATTTTTTTAATGTATACATTTGTTTATTGAGAGTGGGGCTGACTGATTAATTTGTTTAATTTATACATTTATTTATTAAGAGTAGAGTTGATTGGTTAATTTTTTTAATTGAGAAAGGGGATGAGGCTGACTGATTAATTTTTGTGATTACTTTGTTTATTAAGTTAATGGTCATGGTGTTGAGTGTACCTTATGTTTTATGCAGCATGAACTACTTTACAATTGATTGTTCCATGGAGGTCAGCTTGTTACTAATAAGGAATATGTTTATGAGGGTGGAAGAAAAAAAACTTATGAAGGGGTGGATGCAGACTACATTAATATCGTCAAGTTGAAGATACCTAAGAAGCTAGGATATAAAAATGAGTTTGTTTTGTACTTCAAAATGGCAGGGTATAGTTTAAAGGATGGTATAAAACTTATTTATTATGATAATAGTGTAAGACTTTTAGTTGAAGAAGCACTAAAAATTGGGAAGATTGATATATATTGCATGTGATCATGAGGATAATGACTAATAACCTGCAGACTTTGACAATGTGAATGCACAACATGGGGAATCAGTGGGGGGATGTGTTTGATGTCACTGTGGATGCATCAATGCATATAGAGGATAAAGATTCAAGTAATGATCAAGTGAGAGAAGATGATCACGAGCAAGATGAAATGACATCTGAGGACACTGATGAGGAAAGTGATAATGATTTAAGTAATGGTACTGATGATGATGGGAATGAGGAGTTGATAAATATAAAGAAGAGAAAACAAGAGAATAAAAAAATAAAAGAACAAGAGTTGGTTGTGCAATGTAAAGTAAACACTAATGAAGAACCAATTGATGTTGACTTAATATAAGTTGAGGAGGCTCCACCTATTCCTAGTTGTCAACCTGAGGCCTCCAGTAGTGGTAAAGGTAAGGCCTCATCCAAATCAATTAAAGGTAAGGAGGGTTCAAAATCAGCTAAAAATAAGGCTAAAAAACCAACATTTGATGAACCAAATGTTCAGGTTAGAACACAAGAGTGCATTAGGGCAAAAAAGCTAGGAAACCTAGAAAAACCAAGACTGGAGAAGTTTAAGAGGTTGAAGATGAACCAATATTTTCTGATGATGATGATGAATTGCAGTTTGGGACAAAATGAATGAAGCCTTAGGTAGAAAATGAGCCAGATTCTGATCTTGAAATTCTTCTAAGTGATGATTCTAGTAGGAACAGTGAATAAGCTAGGAAGGAGATGAGTCATAGAGGAAAGAGAAAAGGGTTCTTCCAATATATAATCCCAACACTCCAATTAGCAAGATAAAATTTGTACTTGATATGACATTCACTGGAGTTGAACAATGTAGGGAAGCTATTGTGAATTATGCAGTTGATTATGACAAGGGAATCCATTTTTCTATGAATGAGAAAACAAGAATAAATGCCAAAAACTGTCCATTGGGGTTATGTGCTAGTTATGTGTCAAGGGAGAAGGTGTTTCGAATTAAATTTCAAGAATGACAACAACTGTAGGTGGAACATCTCATGTTGCAAGTGGATTTCCAAGAATTGCAGTAGGTGGAAGTGGATCATATGATGGTGAAAGTGGAACTCCAAGAATGCCAACAAGTGAAAATGAAAATGCAAGTAAATGTACATAACAATACGCTACATAATGGTATTTATCTCTATGTACATAACAACAATACAGATATATAAATATGTATAAAATATCAAACAACAAGCAATGAAAAGGCAAGATTTTTTTTTACAAATCCTACAAAACTAAAAATTGGTCAACTGGAGAAAACTCCATTAATTGCTGCAAGACCAACCTGGGATTTAGGCTCCAAAACCCACTTGACAATCTCAACTTTTTAATTTGAAGAATAACACAATGCCCAAAAGGTTTCATACTTTAATTTGAAGAAGTTAAACTTGCACTGTAATTTTTGTTTTATAAAAAGAATTGGAAAATTTACCAAACTTAACACAAGCACTGTAAATACCAATATAAATCAAATAATTAAAATCATAAATCAAAGCTTATTATACATTGAGATGATAACAAAGCTATTACAATGGTTCCACAAGTTAATTAGGGTTATTTTTGGGGGAAAGTAGAATTGGAAAAACTTACCGATCATGACAGAGGCAGCGACGGGGACTGTTAACGGCGAGCTACTCAGGGCGACGACAGGAGGAAGAGGGAAAGAAGAATTTCGCGCGGGTGGAAGAAAAAGAAAAAGTTGAAAAATTAAAAGAGGTCTCTTTATAGAAGACTCATTCTCGACGGTAATGCCGTTGAGAGTACTCCCGTCGCGAATGACTTAATATCGACGGCAAATCCTCGTCGCCAATGACCTAGCTCGTTGCCCTACACCCTTCACGCGCGCATGCAGCGAAAAAGATGACACCATATATGAGGGAAAATAGGTTATTGTCAACAACATACACTAACGACGGATGTACCGTCGCCATTGAGGTCATTATCGACGTCGATTGGCCCGTCGACATTACCCCCGTCGCCTATGACAACCCAGTTTCTTGTGGTGAAAATGGACCATCAATATAATTTATGACTTGATGGTACTTGTGGAATTTGACTTTGAATATCTTGTATAATTTTTGGATAATCTTCTTTGAAGGTGGATGTATAAATATTAATCATTACTATGTATATGTGACTTGATGAGAGTTATTGGTATATTTTGCTAAGAAATTTGTGTTTTGATTGGTACTTGTGTTTTGAAGGTGGATGTAGGAATATTAATCAGTATTGTGTTTTGGTTGGTTTTGTACAATTTTTGGGCAATCTTCTGTGAAAGTATTTTTCCAAACAAATTGACTCTATGATTTTTCTCTACAATCTTTGATGAGCTTTACGATATCAGAGTATATACAGCTTTAGCTCTACGATCTCAGAGTAGACAACTCTACGATCTTCGATGAACTCTAGTACTATTTCAGAGTAGACAACTCTACAATCATAGAGTTCGTCAAAGATCATATAGTTATCAACCTTGAGATAGTAAAACAAGTTTAAGACCGTAGAGTCTGAAAGATATCATAGAGCTCATTGAAGATCCTAGAGCTTATGAATAGTGTCAAAATCACATTCTAACCATGACAAATATTTTCAAAACATGACCATATTCTGCATCATCTATTACAATCCATGACAATGAAAATACATAATTCATTAACTTCCTTAAAACATCATCCATTAAAATCAATTAACTACCATTACATCATGCAAATCCATGTAAAAACTACAACCAAAGTGGCAGTCCATGACAATACACTGCACATAATGAGTTTTGAGTTTCTGTCCATAAGTATATCAACTTCCGTTTCCTATCAACATCATCTATATATTACAATCCATGACAATGAAAATACATTATTGATCAACTTTCGTAAAACATCATCCATTATAATCAATTAACTATCATTACATGTACATCATGCAAATCCATGTAAAAATTACAATCAAAGTGGCAGTCCATGAAAATACACTGCACATAATGAGTTTTGAGTTTCCCCCTTTAAGTCTATCAACTTCCATTTCCTTTTTCAAGTGTTTCCTTTCTCAAACTTTTCAATTTCTCCTTAAGCTTTGTATTTTTATCCATCAGTAAGCTCGTGTCCTCAAGTGGTTTATTCATCCCACTCGTTCCTTCATCTTCATTAAAAGAACTTCAACCCATTCAAAATATCCATAATATCTCCCATGTTCCTATTAAAATTGGTATCACAAGTTTATATTGTTGTGTATGTGTGTTGGAACAAAACAGGTACAATTTTTCGGGAATTCTACAAAACAGCAAAAATCCAGTTTTCAGTTTTCTAAAATCAGCGACCGCAAGCGGTCGCTAATAGCTATTAGGGACAACTAAGCATTTGAGGGTATCAGCGACCACCTGCGGTCGCTGATAGCAGTCACTGACACGTGGACCACGTCAGTCTTCGCCCTTGAACCATGCTGACTCATCTTAGCGACCGAAATGACGAATTCGGTCGCAGATATTTCGATCGCTACTACTGGTCGCTGATGTGCATTTCAATGACCAGATTTTATGCGACACCTATCAGCGACCGTATGCGGTCACTGATAAGGAACTGCGACCGACTGCGGTCATTGATAAACCTTTTTCTTGGTGATAATTGCATATCTTTAGCTTAAGTGCGAAGGTAAATTGATTAACATGGTTATAATTATTTTTTATATAAATTCTGAAATGATTATATATTTCGTTGAGATATGAATATCTTTGGCCCGTAGTGCAAAGAAGACCTGTTGTTAAATATTTTTGGCATGTAGTGCAAAGATGACCTGTTGTTGAATATCTTTGGTCCGTGGTGCAAAGATGACATGTTGTTAAATATCTTTGGACTGTAGTGCAAAGATGAACTGTTAATGAATATCTTTAGCCCATAGTGCAAAGATGAGTTTATTAGTATGATTATGAACAAGAACTATAATTTGGTATAACCATAATTGTGACAACCCCAAAATAGGTCCATTCCACCCAACCCATTCTGAGTCGTCAAATACATGGTACAGAAAACAACTACAACTTTATTACAACAATTGTCGTGCAAAATACAACAACACATATGCTGTGAGTTTGGATACAAATATATACCAAATGTGACTCATGTTCCAACCGTGGACATCACCTCACAATAACACCTTACATAAAGGTATAGTCAAAAATTATTTTAGAAATTAAAATCTTTGGGAAGTGCTCAAGGAAACCTTCGTACATGGGAGGCCACGCGTCTAGGTTATGATAGATATCATATGGCCACAGAATTATCCTTGGTTGACCCAATAGACCCCAAAGAAAAACGAAAAGATTACTATCATATTCTTCCCAATGGTGAGTCTTCTCTTGACATATCATTATCTCTACTGTCTCTAATTGAGAATTATACTTTAAACAAACACCAAGATTATATAGGTAGTGCTCGTATATATACTCAGCAAGTGGATGAGCACATCCCTGTCTTATGATGACACGAGGTTGTATGTCATTAGACATCTTGTATGATAGTGACAAAACACCCTTCCAACGTTGGGTTTCTTCACCAAATATAACTACTAAATGATAACCACCGTTCTATTCCCTTGTTACCCCCGCTCGACCCAGCTACACTCTTATTACCTGAAAGGAATTGTGAACAGAAGGGTGAGCACAACTAGCCCAGTAAAGAATATCATGACTAAAGATAAATAAATTATCAATAGTCTTCATCAATAATAAATCAGAGATTTAGAACATATGGTAGATGATAAAAATTTTCAACCATAGTTGCAGCGGAACGAGCAATCCATTAGAAGAGTCAAATAGACCATAAAGTCTATTATCTTCTCCATGTTAAAAATCCACCAACAATATTTTATCCCTGTAACATCAATCAACAATTCTTGTCCACAATCACATAAATAACTCATAATCATAATTGTAGTTCTAAATTCCTCTTCTCATCCAGAACAAAGATAATTTTCATCACTTGTCTTTACCTGAAACATCAAAGATCATGGTTATACCAAATCACAGTTCCTGTTCATAATCATACTAATAACTTCATCTTTGCACTACGGGCCAAAGATATTCATCAACAAGTCATCTTTGCGCTACAGGTCAAAGATATTCATCAACAGTTCATCTTTACATTACTGGCCAAAGATATTCAACAACAGGTCATCTTTGCACTACGGGCCAAAGATATTCATTAACAGACCATTACAGACCAAAGATATTCATCTACAATTCATCTTTGCACTACAGACCAAAGATATTCCTCAACAATTCATATTTGCACTACAGGCCAAATATATTCATATCTCAAAGAAATATATAATCATTTCAGAATTTATATAAATAATAATTATAACCATGTTGATCAATTCACCTTTGCACTTAAGCTTAAGATATTCAATTATAAATTCAATGGTCATGATCATACCAGTCACAATTCAACTTTGCACTACAGGCCAAAGAGAACCCTAGTCATGATCATACCAATAATCTACCCATCTTTACACTCCAGTGAAAGAGAATTTCAACATCAGGGTTATAAAAATGTTATATATGATGATAAAAATAATATGATCAACATATAATTTTAATCTCAAGAGTAATATTCGTAACTCATGAATAGTAAATCGTGAATAGTAACTCATGAATAGTAACCCCGACACAAAAGATAAAAATTCCACAATAAAATCCATACCAATATTTTGGTATAATGATATTGAAAGAATAACATTACTTAAATTTATAAACAATTTATTTTAATTGTTTACACTTTACTAATTAATGCATTTAATCATCATAAAATGCCAACTCTTACAATTTCATCATCAATAACCAAAACCCTCATCAAAAATCTGCATATACCTCATATAGGATTCTCAAGCCATAAAATCCTATTTTTCCAATTTTCTTTCTTCACAAAACATATTTAATTCATTTACTCATAACTAGACCATTTTCATGAAAAATACCAAATCAATTCCAAAAATATTTCTTTTCTGGAATTTAGCATAATATAGTCCCATATTGAACATATATTTTTCTCAGAATTTTTAAAAGTCATTTACTATTTTTCATATGGCCAAAATAGCCGAATATTTAGACATTTATCAAAAATTGTACTTTTGTCTAAAAATTCTGAAATTTACAGAGTATACTTCTATCATATACATGTACTCCCAATAAAAATTTCATCAATTTTGGAGTTAACCACAAGGAATTATAAGCGGTTACTTTTAAAATAGCCTTTTCTCATAAAATTCATAACTCTCAATCTATACATCCAAAAATCACCATTTTTGGACACAATCAATAAAACTCATCAAAATATCATTTCAAATTTTTCCAGAATTTTTGAAGATCAGAAAAATTACGAAACTGAAAATCATAACAACCCTTAAAATTCATTACTATCCCTTACTATCCCTTACAATCCCTTACAATCCCTTACCTCAAAAGAGCAGTACTTCTGATCGGTATAAGGCTGAAGGAAACTTGCACTGATGAATAGCAACTCACCAAGTATCTAAATACTCACAAAATACACTCAATAATCTAGAGAGAGAAAGAGAGAAAGCTTATGTTTCTGGTGTTATTTTCAATTCTAACTTAGCCCTCTATTTATAGGAAAATTTTGGTAGGTTTGACCTGCAACCTGATGGCTTTACCTGCTACTATTCCCACCCACCACATTTGAAATATAATTCAGCACATTTCTTCACCAACCACAAGTGGAGCCCACCAATTCTAGAATTTTCCACCAAAATGATAAACTCCGAAAATTCAACAATTTCTGAACCAGTCATCTCGTAAAATTCATAATAAATCATACGTTCATTTTTAACGGTTCAAAATTTGTGGGCATATACTCAACTTATATATGTATAACATATCCAAAAATTACCACGATCCAACGGTCGGATTAAAAATTATAACCCCCGCAAAATATCTCAAAAATCCTGATTTTTAATACCTCCATTCCGACAAAAATACGGATAAAAACCTCAACATTAACTCCTTCATTTTTAACCACAAAAATATATCCCTCGTTTATATCCACATAAAATAAATATTTCCTTATCATATGAATCAATAATTAATTATTCATAAATAATATTATAGAATCACATTTATGACAACCAGGCCGTTCCCAGGAAAGAGGGGGCTTTCCAATAAGGATTTCTCCTTACTAGCGCGCAATTAGATGACCAAACCTCTCCTTAGACAGAACTTTCTAGATATTGCCAATAATGTTATCTAATAATATTATTCAAATAATATGAATTATTGATCTGATAATAGAAAATACTGTGCAACAACAATTATTGAAACAACAATAATATAAAATATCAACGCAGCAATTATTGAATCAATAAAATAAAATATTGAACAGTAATTACTGTAACAATTATTGAGTAGTGCCTTCTTACGTAAGAATCAATAATTTCAAAAATACTGTGCAATACCGTGTGCTACTGTGCAATAACGCGTATTACTGTATTTTAACCACCGGGTATTCCAACAGTGTTAACGGTAACAACTACGTCGTTATTTGTAAAAACTCAAATTTGTCGTTTTCTTCATCCGACAGTTATTCGTTATGGGGCCCACAAATAGCTGCGCCGTCGTACGAATATTCCCCGACAGAAAGAATATTCCACGACCAAACGAATATTCCCCGACAACAATGATTATTTTATAACCACTTGTGTATTTTGAAAAAAAAATTTATATATCACCCTTAACTTTAACATTTATCAATTTAACCATTTACTGAATAGAAAAATTGAATACTTTTATTTCATAAAATTCGGGGTCTTACAATCTCCCCTCCTTATGAAATTTCGTCCCCGAAATTTACGTACCTGGTATTTCAAGGAGTTGAGAATACCTTGCTTTCATTTCAGATTCCATCTTCCTTATCATCATGATTTCTCCATTGCTCATCTTCTGTATTTCAGATATCTTTCTAGAATACAGCTTCAAAACAAGGGTTAATTTAACAAATTAACATATCACATAATATCTCGATATTATGACTGACCAACAAATAAGCTTAGGTAGGACACACTAGCGAAGGATTTACTCATCCCTCCCCTCCTAGTTATATTCCCCGATCTCCGCCAAAGATCATATCCCTAAGCTCTGATACCACCTGTGACAACCCCAAAATAGGTCCATTCCACCCAACCCATTCTGAGTCGTCAAATACATGGTACAGAAAACAACTACAATTTTATTACAACAATTGTCGTGCAAAATACAACAACACATATGCTGTGAGTTTGGATACAAATATATACCAAATGTGACTCATGTTCCAACCGTGGACATCACCTCACAATAACACCTTACATAAAGGTATAGTCAAAAATTGTTTTAGAAATTAAAATCTTTGGGAAGTGCTCAAGGAAACCTTCGTACATGGGAGGCCACGCGTCTAGGTTATGATAGATATCATATGGCCACAGAATTATCCTTGGTTGACCCAATAGACCCCAAAGAAAAACGAGAAGATTACTATCATATTCTTCCCAATGGTGAGTCTTCTCTTGACATATCATTATCTCTACTGTCTCTAATTGAGAATTATACTTCAAACAAACACCAAGATTATATAGGTAGTGCTCGTATATATACTCAGCAAGTGGATGAGCACATCCCTGTCTTATGATGACACGAGGTTGTATGTCATTAGACATCTTGTATGATAGTGACAAAACACCCTTCCAACGTTGGGTTTCTTCACCAAATATAACTACTAAATGATAACCACCGTTCTATTCTCTTGTTACCCCCGCTCGACCCAGCTACACTCTTATTACCTGAAAGGAATTGTGAACAAAAGGGTGAGCACAACTAGCCCAGTAAAGAATATCATGACTAAAGATAAATAAATTATCAATAGCCTTCATCAATAATAAATCAGAGATTTAGAACATATGGTAGATGATAAAAATTTCAACCATAGTTGCAGCGGAACGAGCAATCCATTAGAAGAGTCAAATAGACTATAAAGTCTATTATCTTCTCCATGTTAAAAATCCACCAACAATATTTTATCCCTGTAACATCAATCAACAATTCTTATCCACAATCATATGAATAACTCATAATCATAATTGTAGTTCTAAATTCCTCTTCTCATCCAGGACAAAGATAATTTTCATCACTTGTCTTTACCTGAAACATCAAAGATCATGGTTATACCAAATCACAATTCCTGTTCATAATCATACTAATAACTTCATCTTTGCACTACGGGCCAAAGATATTCATCAACAAGTCATCTTTGCACTACAGGTCAAAGATATTCATCAACAGTTCATCTTTGCACTACTGGCCAAAGATATTCAACAACAGGTCATCTTTGCACTACGGGCCAAAGATATTCATCAACAGACCATTACAGACCAAAGATATTCATCTACAATTCATCTATGCACTACAGGCCAAAGATATTCATCAACAATTCATATTTGCACTACAGGCCAAATATATTCATATCTCAAAGAAATATATAATCATTTCAGAATTTATATAAACAATAATTATAACCATGTTGATCAATTCACCTTTGCACTTAAGCTTAAGATATTCAATTATAAATTCAATGGTCATGATCATACCAGTCACAATTCAACTTTGCACTACAGGCCAAAGAGAACCCTAGTCATGATCATACCAATAATCTACCCATCTTTACACTCCAGTGAAAGAGAATTTCAACATCAGGGTTATAAAAATGTTATATATGATGATAAAAATAATATGATCAACATATAATTTTAATCTCAAGAGTAATATTCGTAACTCATGAATAGTAAATCGTGAATAGTAACTCATGAATAGTAACCCCGACACAAAAGATAAAAATTCCACAATAAAATCCATACCAATATTTCGGTATAATGATATTGAAAGAATAACATTACTTAAATTTATAAACAATTTATTTTAATTGTTTACACTTTACTAATTAATGCATTTAATCATCATAAAATGCCAACTCTTACAATTTCATCATCAATAACCAAAACCCTCATCAAAAATCTGCATATACCTCATATAGGATTCTCAAGCCATAAAATCCTATTTTTCCAATTTTCTTTCTTCACAAAACATATTTAATTCATTTACTCATAACTAGACCATTTTCATGAAAAATACCAAATCAGTTCCAAAAATATTTCTTTTCTGGGATTTAGCATAATATAGTCCCATAGTGAACATATATTTTTCTCAGAATTTTTAAAAGTCATTTACTATTTTTCATATGGCCAAAATAGCCGAATATTTAGACATTTATCAAAAATTGTACTTTTGTCTAAAAATTCTGAAATTTACAGAGTATACTTCTATCATATACATGTACTCCCAATAAAAATTTCATCAATTTTGGAGTTAACCACAAGGAATTATAAGCGGTTACTTTTAAAATAGTCTTTTCTCATAAAATTCATAACTCTCAATCTATACATCCAAAAATCACCATTTTTGGACACAATCAATAAAACTCATCAAAATATCATTTCAAATTTTTCCAGAATTTTTGAAGATCAGAAAAATTACGAAACTGAAAATCATAACAACCCTTAAAATCCATTACTATCCCTTACTATCCCTTACAATCCCTTACAATCCCTTACCTCAAAAGAGCAGTACTTCTGATCGGTATAAGGCTGAAGGAAACTTGCACTGATGAATAGCAACTCACCAAGTATCTAAATACTCACAAAATACACTCAATAATATAGAGAGAGAAAGAGAGAAAGCTTATGTTTCTGGTGTGATTTTCAATTCTAACTTAGCCCTCTATTTATAGGAAAATTTTGGTAGGTTTGACCTGCAACCTGATGGCTTTACCTGCTACTATTCCCACCCACTACATTTGAAATATAATTCAGCACATTTCTTCACCAACCACAAGTGGAGCCCACCAATTCTAGAATTTTCCACCAAAATGATAAACTCCGAAAATTCAACAATTTCTGAACCAGTCATCTCGTAAAATTCATAATAAATCATACGTTCATTTTTAACGGTTCAAAATTTGTGGGCATATACTCAACTTATATATGTATAACATATCCAAAAATTACAACGATCCAACGGTCGGATTAAAAATTATAACCCCCGCAAAATATCTCAAAAACCCTGATTTTTAATACCTCCATTCCGACAAAAATACGGATAAAAACCTCAACATTAACTCCTTCATTTTTAACCACAAAAATATATCCCTCGTTTATATCCACATAAAATAAATATTTCCTTATCATATGAATCAATAATTAATTATTCACAAATAATATTACAGAATCACATTTATGACAACCAGGCCGTTCCCAGGAAAGAGGGGGCTTTCCAATAAGGATTTCTCCTTACTAGCGCGCAATTAGATGACCAAACCTCTCCTTAGACAGAACTTTCTAGACATTGCCAATAATGTTATCTAATAATATTATTCAAATAATATGAATTATTGATCTGATAATAGAAAATACTGTGCAACAACAATTATTGAAACAACAATAATATAAAATATCAACGCAGCAATTATTGAATCAATAAAATAAAATATTGAACAGTAATTACTGTAACAATTATTGAGTAGTGCCTTCTTACGTAAGAATCAATAATTTCAAAAATACTGTGCAATACCGTGTGCTACTGTGCAATAACGCGTATTACTGTATTTTAACCACCGGGTATTCCAACAGTGTTAACGGTAACAACTACGTCGTTATTTGTAAAAACTCAAATTTGTCGTTTTCTTCATCCGACAGTTATTCGTTATGGGGCCCACAAATAGCTGCGCCGTCGTACGAATATTCTCCGACAGAAAGAATATTCCACGACCAAACGAATATTCCCCGACAACAATGAATATTTTATAACCACTTGTGTATTTTGAAAAAAAAATTTATATATCACCCTTAACTTTAACATTTATCAATTTAACCATTTACTGAATAGAAAAATTGAATACTTTTATTTCATAAAATTCGGGGTCTTACAATAATCTTTGATGTTTCAGGTGAAGACAGGTGATAAAAATTATCTTCGTCCAAGATGAAATGAGGAATTTTGAACTACAATTATGATTATGAGTTATTCACATGATTGTGGACAGGAACTGTTGCTTGATGTTACGGGGTTAAAACATTGTTGGTGGACTTTTAACATGGAGAAGATAATAGACTTTATGGTCTATTTGACTCTTCTAATGGATTTCTCATTCCGCTGTAACTATGGTTGAAAATTTTTATCATCTACCATATGTTCTAAATCTTTGATTCATTACTGATGAAGGTTATTGATAATTAAATTATCTTTAGTCGTGATATTCTTTACTGGGCTAGTTGTGCTCACCCTTTTGTTTCATAATTTCTTTCAGGTAATAAGAGTTTAGCTGGGTTGAGCGGGGGTAATAGGGGAATAAAACGGTGGTCGATAGCTGTTGAGGTTTCCCTAAAACAGTATAAAAAAAATTTTATTGAGAATTTTAGATAAGTGTGTCATATTTTTATACGTCATTTAACTATTGATTTTGGTGAACCGAATAGGGTGAGGTGAACCCAACTTTGGAAGGGTGGTTTGCCACTATCATACAAGATGTCTAATGACCTACGACTTCGTGTTATCATAAGACAGGATTGTGCATATCCACTTGTTGATTATATCTACGAGCACTACCTATATAATCTTGGAGTTTGGTTGAAATATAATTCTCAATTGAAGACCATGAAGATATTTATATGCCAAGAGAAGACTCGCCATTGGAAAGAACATGATATTAATCTTCTCATTTTTCTTTAGGGTCTATTGGGTCAACCAAGGATAATTCTCGAGTCATATGATATCTATTATACCTTAAATGCATGGCTTCCCATGTACGAAGGTTTCCTTGAGCATTTTTTAAAGATTTTAATTTCTAAAACAGTTATTGATTGTACCTTTATGTAAGGTACCGTTGTAAGGTATCACTGTGAGATGTTATCCAAGTAAAGGGATAAGAGTTACAGTTGGTATACACTGCATATGTGTTATCGTATTTTGCACGACAGTTGTATGAGAAAGTTTGTAGTCGGGGGACGGAGTGATGATCCGAGATGGTGGCTATAGTAGTCCTCACTATTCTATGAAATAATGTATCAATAAATGTAATGAGGACTCCATTTGAGTTTGAATACTGTCAAGAAGAAAATATTCGTGTAAAAACTCTCAGCTACGCTTTTGTCGTATTGTATAAAAGAAGTTTGTATTTGATTTTGTACCGTGTATCTGACGACTCAGAATGGGTGATGTATATTTATTTTGGGGGGCGTCACAAATGGTATCAGAGCTTTGGGATATGGTCGCTGGCGGAGATCTGAGTCTAGAACCAGGAGAGGAGAGACGAGTAATATACTTCGCTAGTGTATGACTTACCTAAGCTGAAATTTCTTACTTGATAAATTGACAAATCGTGATATGTTAATTAACCCTTGTTTTGAAGCTGTATTCTACAATGATATTTGAAATACAGGAGATGAGTAAATGGAGAAATTATGATGACCGGGGAGATATAATCTGAAATGAAAGCAAGGTACTCTCAACTTTTTGAAATACCAGGTACGTAAATTTTGGGGACGAAATTTCATAAGGAGGGGAGATTGTAAGACCCTGAATTTTATGAAATAAAAGTATTTAATTTTTTTATTTTGATAAATAGTTAAATTGATAAAAGTTTAAAGTTAAGGGTGATATTTGAAAATTTTGCAAAGTAAGCAAGTTGTTATAAAATATTCGTTGTGTCGAAAAATATTCGTTTAGTGGGAGAATATTCTTTTTGTCGAAGAATATTTGTGCGACGACACCATCATTGGTGGACCCCACAACGGAATAACTGTCGGAGTTCGAAAATGACAGAAATAATTTTTTATAAAAAATAACGGCGAAATTTTTTACCGTTAAACTGTTGAAATACCCGGTGGTAAAAGTACAGTAATACGCGTGGTTGCATAGTAGCACACGGTATTGTACAATATCTTTGATTATTGATGCTTATGTGAGAAGTCACTCAGTTATACTCAATTATTGCTATAGTAATTGCTGTATAATATATCTCATATTATTGATTCAATTATTATCACAGTATCATCTGCATAATATTTTATATTACTAAATCAATAATTGAGACGACAAAGTTATTCATATTACTATTTATAATATTGACGATGTCTAGAAAGTTCTGTCGAGGAGAGGTTTGGCCACCTAATTGCTCACCAATAGGGAGAAATCCTTATCGAAAAGCCTCCTCTTTCCTGAGAATGTTATGGTTATTAAATATTGTGAGTTATAAGATTAATGATGAATAATTATTAATAGATTAAAAATGTGTTGATTAAAGATAACTGATTTGAAAGTTGTATGCACACAAGCCAATTATGTTTGATGATAAAGCATATTCTTTATAACAATCTTAATCATTTATTAATAAAAAGTATTAATTTATTAAAGGCTTTTAATTATCTACATGATGTTGTTTTATAATATGTGATAAACCCATAGTTTTATGCAATGCTTTTAGAATAATGATGATGATCATTCTAATGAAATCTAAATTTTTAGAAAGCTTAAAAACTAAAATAATTTCCAATCGTTGGATTACTAAATTGGGGATTAGTTAATTTGGATAGATTGGTACATACGTTGCTTGTTCATTGGATGAAGATGATTGATCTCATGATCATTTGTGTGGAGACACTAAAGCAAATATGTAGGTGGCTTGCTAAGAAATACCTAATGGAGTTTTACTTGCCTGTCAATAGGAATTCCTGTAGTGATTTTGCTGGAGAATATTCGTTTGGTCGTGGAATATTTTACTTGCCTGTCAATAGGAATTGTCGGAGAATATTCGTTTGGTCGTGGAATATTTTGCTGTCGGAGAATATTTGTATGACGGTGCAGCTATTTGTGGGCCCCATAATAGAATAACTGTCGGATGAAGAAAACGACAAGTTTGAGTTTTATAAATAAACAGCGTAATTATTACCGTTAACACTGTTAGAATATCTGGTGGTTAAAATACAGTAATACGCGTGGTTGCACAGTAGCACACGATATTGCACAATATTTTTGAATTATTTGTAAGACCCCGAATTTTATAAAATAAAAGTATTCAATTTTTCTTATAATTACTATTCAGTAAATGGTTAAATTGATAAATGTTAAAGTTAAGGGTGATATATGAAATTTTTTTCAAAATACACAAGTGGTTATAAAATATTCATTGTTGTCGGGGAATATTCGTTTGGTCGTGAAATATTCTTTCTGTCGGAGAATATTCGTACGACGGCGCAGCCATTTGTGGGCCCCATAACAGAATAATTATCGGGTGAAGAAAACGACAAATTAGAGTTTTTATAAATAACGGAGTAGTTATTACCGTTAACACTGTTAGAATACTCGGTGGTTAAAATACAGTAATACGCGTTATTACACAGTAGCACACGGCGTGCTAAGTCTGCTTCGGCGTGCTAACATTTTCCTATAAATAGAGGGCTAAGTTAGAATTGAAAATCACACCAGAATACATAAGCTTTCTCTCTTTCTCTCTATATATTATGAAGCATATTTTGTGAATATTTAGATACTTTGAGAGTTGCTATTCAGTGCAAGTTTCCTTCGGCTTTGCATTCCAGTCAGAAGTGCTGTTCTTTTGAGGTAAGGGATTGTAAGGGATAGTAAGGGATTTTAAGGGTTGTTATATTTTCCAGTTTCGTAATTTTTCTGACCTTCAAAAATTTTGAAAAAATTTGAAATGATATTTTCATGAGTTTTCTTGATTGTGTCCAAAAATGGTGATTTTTGGATTTATAGATTAAGAGTTATGAATTTTATAAGAAAAGACTATTTTAAAAGTAACCGCTTATAATTCCTTGTAGTTAACTCCAAAATTGATGAAATTTTTATTGGGAGTACATGTATATGATAGGAGTATACTCTGTAAATTTCAGAATTTTTAGATAAAAGTACAATTTTTGATAAATGTCTAAATATTCGGCTGTTTTGGCCATATGAAAAATAGTAAATGACTTTTAAAAATTCTGAGAAAAATATATGTTCACTATGAGACTATATTATGCTAAATCCCAGAAAAAAAATATTTTTGGAACTGATTTGATATTTTTTATGAAAATAGTCTAGTTATGAGTAAATGAATTAAATATGTTTTGTGAAGAAAGAAAATTAGAAAATAGGATTTTATGGCTTGAGAATCCTATATGAGGTATATGCAGATTTTTGATGAGAGTTTTTGGTTATTGGTGATGAAATCTTATATGTTTGGCATTTTAGGATGATTAAATACATTATTTAGTAAAGTGTAAACAATTAAAATAAATTGTTTATAAGTTTAAGAAATATTATTCTTTCAATATCATTATACCGAAATATTGGTATGTATTTTATTGTGGAATTTCTACCTTTTTGTGTCGAGTTACTATTCACGAGTTACTATTCATGAGTTACTATTCACGAATTACTATTTACGAAAAAAATTGGTTTCTTTTTCTAACCAAATTATAGTTGATTTACGAATATTACTCTTGAGATTAAAACTAGATGTTGATCATATTATTTTTATTATTATATATAACATTTTTATAACCCTAATGATGATATTTCTCTTTGACTTGAGTGTAAAGATGGGTAGATTTTTGGTATGATTATGACTATGGATTCTCTTTGGCCAGTAGTGCAAAGTTGAATTGTTGATTGGTATGATCATGACCATTGAATTTATAAGTGAATATCTTTAGCTTAAGTGCAAAGGTGAATTGATCAACATGGTTATAATTATTGTTTATATAAATTCTGAAATGATTATATATTTCTTTGAGATATTAATATATTTGGCCTGTTGTGCAAATATGAACTGATGATGAATATATTTGGCCGTAGTGCAAATATGAACTGTTGAGGAATATCTTTGGCCTGTAGTGCAAAGATGAAATATTGATGAATATCTTTAGCCTATAGTGCAAAGATGAATTCTTGATGAATATCTTTGGCCCGTAGTGCAAAGATGACATGTTGTTGAATATCTTTGGCCAGTAGTGCGAAGATGAACAGATGTTGAGATAAACATGACCAACTGGTGATACAAATGAATATCTTTGGCCGTAGTGCAAAGATGAAGTTATTAGTATGATTATAAACAGAAAATGTGATTTGGTGTAACCATGATCTTTGATGTTTCAGGTAAAGATAGGTGATAAAAATTATCTTCGTCCTGGATCAGAAGAGGAATTTAGAACTACAGTTATGATTATGAGTTATTCATATGATTGTGGACCAGAATTGTTGATTGATGTTACAGGAATAAAACATTGTTGGTGAATTTTTAACATGGAAAAGATAATAGACTTTATAGTCTATTTGACTCTTCTAATGGATTGCTCGTTCCGCTGCAACTATGGTTGAAATTTTTATCATTCACCATATGTTCTAAATCTCTGATTTATTATTGATGAAGGCTATTGATAATTTAATTATCTTTAGTCATGATATTCTTTACTGAGCTAGTTGTGCTCACCCTTTTGCTTCACAATTCCTTTCAGGTAATAAGAGTGTAGCTGGGTCGAGCGAGGGTAACGAAAAAATAGAACGGTGGTCTCTAGCTATGGATGTTCTCCCGAAGCAGTATAGAAAAGTTCATTTAGTAGTTTTATTTGGTGAATCCAATAGGGTAAGGTGTACCCAACGTTGGAAGGGTGGTTTGCCACTATCATACAAGATGTCTAACGACATACAACCTCGTGTCATCATAAGACAGGGATGTGCTCATCCACTTGCTGAGTATATATACGAGCACTACCTATATAATCTTGGTGTTTGTTTAAAGTATAATTCTCAATTAGAGACAGTAGAGATAATGATATGTCAAGAGAAGACTCACCATTGGGAAGAATATGATAGTAATCTTCTCGTTTTTCTTTGGGGTCTATTGGGTCAACCAAGGATAATTCTGTGGCCATATGATATCTATCATAACCTAGACGCATGGCCTCCCATGTACGAAGGTTTCCTTGAGCACTTCCCAAAGATTCTAATTTCTAAAACAGTTTTTGACTATACCTTTATGTAAGGTGTCATTGTGAGGTGATGTCCACGGTTGGAACATGAGTCACATTTTGTATATATTTGTATCCAAACTCATAGCATATGTGTTGTTGTATTTTGCACAATAATTGTTGTAATAAAGTTGTAGTTATTTTCTGTACCATGTATTTGGCGACTCAGAATAGGTTGGATGGAATAGACCTATTTTGGGGTTGTCACATTATTGATTCTTACGTAAGAAGACACTACTCAATAATTATTACAGTAATTACTGTTCAATATTTTATTTTATTGATTCAATAATTACTGCGTTGATATTTTATATTATTGTTGTTTCAATAATTATCACTGCACAATATTTACCATTATCAGATAAATAATTCATATTATTTGAATAATATTATTAGATAGCATTATTGGCAATGCCTAGAAAGTTCTGTCAAGGAGTGGTTTAGTCATCTAATTGAGCGCCAGTAAGGAGAAATCTTTATCGAAAAGCCTCCTCTTTCTTGGAAACCACCTGATTGTCATAATTGTGATTCTGTAATATTATTTGTGAATAATTAATTATTAATTTATATGATAAGGAAATATTTATTTGATGCAAATATAAATGATGAATTTATTTATGTGGTTATAAATGAAGGAATTAATGTTGAGGTGTTTTATCAGTATTTTATCGGATTGGAGGTATTAAAAGATCAAATATGTGTTCTTAAAGTCGTATTGTGTGAGTTATAAATTTAATCCGACCGTTAGATCGTTGTGATTTTTGGATATGTTATACATATATTAGTCGAGTATATGTCCACAAATTTTGAACCGTTAAAAATTAACGAATGATTTGTTATGAATTTTAAGGAGTGTTAAAAATCATCCGTTAGTGGGTTTCAGGTATTTTTTGTCCGGAATTTGGAAAAATTTAAAGCTACAAAGTTATAGAGAATTCGATTTCGTGTGGAATGGATATAAAATTCGTATTTTTCTGATGAAAGGGCTATTTATTATGAATTACTGAAGTTTTAAAAAATAAAATAATTTTTATTAAAATTGGGTGGAACCCACTTTTGGTTGGTGTTGAAAACATGTGCTAGAATTTTTGTTCAAGGGTGATGGTTGGTTTTGGTTAGTTTTGGTAGGTGTAGGAAAATAAAATAATAATATTATTTTATTATTTTAGTCTCCTTTGGCGTTCTAGCATTTTTTTATAAATAGGCGCTTAAGTTAGAATTGAAAATCACACCAGAAACAAGTTTTCTTTCTCTCTATATTATCGAGCGTATTTTTTTGAGTATTTAGATACTTTGAGAGTTGCAATTCAGTGAAAGGTTCCTTCGGCTTTACATTCCTGTCAAAAATACTGCTCTTTTGAGGTAAGAGATTTTAAGGGTTATTATGTTTTTCAGTTTCGTAATTTTTTCGACCTTAAAAAATTTTGGAAAGATTTGAAATAATAATTTGATGAGTTTTCTAGATTGTGTCTAAAAATGACGATTTTTGGATGTATAGATTAGGAGTTATGAATATTATGGGAAAAGACTATTTTAAAAGTAAACTCTTATAACTCCTTGTGGTTAACTCTAAAATTGGTGAAACTTTTATTTGGAGTACATGTATATAACTGAAGCATACTCTGTAAATTTCGGAATTTTTGGATAAAAGTACAGTTTATGATAAATGTCTAAATATTCGGCTGTTTTGGCTATATGAAAAATTGTAAATAAATTTTAAAAATTTTGAGAAAAATATATGTTCAATATGGAACTATATTATGCTAAATCCCATAAAAAAAATTTATTTGTATTGATTTTGTATTTTTCATGAAAATAGACCAATTATGATTAAATGAATTAAATATGTTATGTGAAGTAAAAAAAAATTAGAAAATAGGATTTTATGGCTTGAGAATCCTATATGAGATATATGCAAATTTTTTATGAGGGTTTTGGTTATTGGTGATGATATCTTATGAGTTTGACATTTTAGGATGATTAAATGTATTATTTAGTAAAGTATAAACAATTAAAATAAATTATTTATAAGTTTAAGAAATGTTATTCTTTCAATATCATTATACCGAAATATTGGTATAGATTTTATTATAAAATTTCTACCTTTTTCATGTCGGGGTTACTATTTATGAATTACTATTCATGAGTTACTATTCACGAGTTACTATTCATGAGTTACTATTCACGAGTTACTATTCACGAGTACTATTCATGACAAAATTAGTTTCTTTTTCTGACCAAATTATCGTTAATTTATGAATATTGCTCTTGAAATTAAATACAGTTGTTGATCATATTATTTTTATTATCATATATAACATTTTTATAATCCTGGTGATGAAATTTTCTCTTTGACTTGAGTATAAAGATGGGTAGATTATTGGTATGATCGTGACTATGTGTTCTCTTTGGCCAGTAATGCAAAGTTGAATTATTGACTGATATGATCATGACCATTGAATTTATAATTGAATATCTTTAGCTTAAGTGCAAAGGTGAATTGATCAACATGGTTATAATTATTGTTTATATAAATTCTGAAATGATTATGTATTTCTTTGAGATATGAATATCTTTGGCCTGTAGTGCAAAGATGACCTGTTTTTGAATATCTTTGGCCCGTAGTGTGAAGATGACCTGTTTTTGAATATCCTTGGCCTGTAGTGCAAAAAGATGATCTGTTGTTGAATATCTTTGGCCTGTAGTGCAAAGATGATCTATTGTTGAATATCTTTGGCCAGTAGTGCAAAGATAAACTGTTGACGAATATCTTTGGCCCGTAGTACAAAGATAAATTTATTAGTATGATTATGAACAGGAACTGTGATTTGGTATAACCATGATCTTTGATGTTTCAGGTAAAGATAGGTGATGAAAATTATATTCGTCCTAGATAAGAAGAGGAATTTAGAACCACAATTATGATTATGAGTTATTCATATGATTGTGGTCCAGAATTGTTGATTGATGTTACAGGGATAAAATATTGTTGGTAGATTTTTAACATGGAGAAGATAATAGACTTTATGGTCTATTTGACTCTTCTAATGGATTGCTCGTTCCGCTGCAACTATGGTTGAAAAGTTTTATCATCTATCATATGTTCTAAATCTCTGATTTAGGCTATTGATAATTTAATTATCTTTAGTCATGATATTTTTTATTGGGCTATTTGTGCTCACCCTTTTGCTTCATAACTTTTTTCAGGTAATAAAAGTGTAGCTGGGTCGAGCGGGGGTAACAGGAGAATAGAACGGTGGTCTCTAACTATGAAGGTTCTCTCTAAACAGTATAAAAAAAATTTTATTGAGAACTTTGGAATAGTGTCTTGTATTTTATACATCATTCAGTTGTTATATTTGGTGACTCATATAGGGTGAGGCCTACCCAACTTTAGAAGAGTGATTTGTCACTATCATATAAGATGTCTAATGACATACAACCTCGTGTTATCATAGGATAGGGTTGTGCACGTCCACTTGCTGAGTATATTTACGAGCACTACCTATATAATCTTGGTGTTTGGATGAAGTATAATTCTCAATTAGAGACAGTGGAGATAATGATATGTCAAGAGAAGACTCATCATTGAAAAGAATATGATAGTAATATTCTCGATTTTCTTTGGGGTCTATTAGGTCAACCAAAGATAATTCTGTGGACATATGATATCTATCATAACCTAGACGCATTGTGACGCCCCCAAAATAGGTATACAACACCCATTCTGAGTAGCCAAATACATGGTACAGAAAGCAAACTACAACTTCAATAATACAATTGTCGTGCAAAATACGACAACACATACTGTGAGTATAAATACAAATATTGTCTTCTAGACAATATCTACACTTAAATAAGTCCTCAATACAATTATTCAAACACTATTTTACAGAAATAGTGAGGACTGCTAAAACATCTTTCTAGAACCATCACTCCATACCCCGACTAGATCCTGCTATGTTTTCACCTCCTAAGAAGAAAAATGGAACAAAAAGAAAAAGGGTGACCTCAACTAGCCCAGTAAAGAATATTATGACTAAGATAATATACAACAAATTATCATTAGTATTCAACAGCAAAAAATCTGATAGAATATAATCGACAACAAGTTTTAGATCAACAACTGCAGCGAAAACAACAAACTATTAGAAGAGTCAAGTAGAGAATGAATTCTACTATCTTCTAAGATTTAAAAGTCCATCATCAATATTTTATCCCTGTAACATCAATTAATAATCATCTTTATACAAATATTCATCTTTGCACTACAGGCCAAAGATATTCATTTGTATCACCTGTCTGTCATGTTCATCTCAACACCTGTTCATCTTTGCACTACATGCCAAAGATATTCATCAAGTAATCATACATCTTTGCACTACAAACTAAAGATATTCATTAATATCATCATTTAGGACTGAGGATGATGAAAAATATCTTAAAGAGAACGAATCCAGTGAGACAAAAGGACAAATAGTAGGGATTCGTATAACAGTTTATCCAAGATCAATAATACTTCATAATAATCAATTGTGAAGCAGAATTTAAAAATAATGATCAAAACACGGATACAATCAAAGATAGTAACCATAATAGACATCTTGGATAAAAAAGAAAAATTTTATTTTTTGATGAATAGTGCCGTATTCGTGAATAGTGCCGTATACGTGAATAGTAACGTATACGTGAATAGTAACCCCGACACAAAAAGTTCTAAATTTGATAAAAAGTTCATATCAATATTTCAGCATAATGATATTGAAAAAAATAATATCATTAAGAAGAAAATAATATCCCTTACCTCAAAATATCAGTACTTCTGGTCGGAATACCAGTATAAGGCTGAAAGAAACTTGCTCTGATGAATAGAAACTCTCAAAATATCTAAATACTCACAAAATACACTCAATAATCTAGAGAGAGAAAGAGAGAAAACTTGTTTCTGGTGTGATTTTTAATTCTAACTTAGCCCTCTATTTATAGGAAAATGTTAGCACGCCGAAGCAGACTTAACCAGCAACCTGATGGCTTTACCTGCTACTATTCCCACCCACCACATTTGAATAAAAATCTCATCACATTTCTTCACCAACCAAGAGTGGGGCCCACCAATTCTAGAATTTTTCACCAAAATGATAAACTCTGAAAATTTAACAATTTCTGAAAAACGGTCGGATTAAAAATTATAACCCCCACAAAATATCTCAAAAACTCTGATTTTTAATACCTCCATTCCGACAAAAATACTGATAAAAACCTAAACATTAACTCCTTCATTTTTAACCACAAAAATATATCCCTCATTTATATCCACATAAAATAAATATTTCCTTATCATATGAATCAATAATTAATTATTCACAAATAATATTACAGAATCACATTTATGACAACTAGGCCGTTCCAAGGAAAGAGGGGGCTTTCCAATAAGGATTTCTCCCTACTGGCGCGCAATTAGATGACCAAACCTCTCCTTAGACAGAACTTTCTAGATATTGCCAATAATGTTATCTAATAATATTATTCAAATAATATGAATTATTGATCTGAAAAGGAAAATACTGTGCAGCAACAATTATTGAAATAACAATAATATAAAATATCAATGCAGCAATTATTGAATCAATAAAATAAAATATTGAACAATAACTACTGTAACAATTATTGAGTAGTGATTTCTTACGTAAGAATCAATAATTGGTGCAATACCGTGTGCTACTGTATTTTAACCACCGGGTATTCCAATAGTATTAACGGTAACAACTACGCCGTTATTTATAAATAACTTATATTTGTCGTTTTCTTCATCCAATCGCTTTCCGTTATGGGGCCCACACAAGGCTGCGCCGTCGTACGAATATTCCCCGACAGCAAGAATATTCCACTACCAAACGAATATTCCCCGACAAAATGAATATTTTATAATCACTTGCTTATTTTGTAAAATTTGCACATTTCTCCCATAACCAAAGTATTATATCAAATTAACCCCTTATTATTCACAATAATATTTAGAGAAAATTTGATTTTATTCATTAATAAGCCTGGGTCTTACAACCTCCCCTCCTTATGAAATTTCGTCCTCGAAATTGACGTACGTACCTGATATTTCGAAGAGGTGAGGATACCTCGCTTTCATTTCTGATTCCAACTCCCAGGTCATTTCTTCAATAGCATGGTTTCTCCACAAAATCTTAACTTGTGGTATAACCTTTGTGCGTAGGACATGCTCTTTCCTATCCAAGATCTTAACAGGTACCT
Source organism: Panax notoginseng (assembly GCA_016801055.1). Classification (NCBI taxonomy): domain Eukaryota; kingdom Viridiplantae; phylum Streptophyta; class Magnoliopsida; order Apiales; family Araliaceae; genus Panax; species Panax notoginseng. Next base: position 226,724,025 of record CM029016.1, read on the forward strand.
CCTCGTACGTTAAATCTTCAGCTATCTCGTTTGGTTCTAACTCAATAATGTGGTTCGGGTATTTAACATATTTACGAAGCATAGATATGTGAAAAATATTATGAACACGAGACATGCTTGGAGGTAATGCGAGTCTATATGCCACATTTCCAGTTCGCTCAAGAATCTCAAATGGACCAACAAATCTTGGATTGAGCTTTCCTCTCTTCCCAAATCTTGTAACTCCCTTCCATGGTGCAACACGTAACAATACATGATCCCCAATATTAAATTCCACGTCCTTCCGATGAAGATCCGCATAACTCTTTTGTCGATCCTGTGCCGTTTGTATATGTTGTCGAATCGTTTGGATCTTCTCTGTAGTCATGCGTACCAACTCTGGTCCCAACAATGTTGCTTCACCCACCTCGTCCCAGCATACTGGAGAACGACATTTTCTTCCATACAATGCCTCGAATGGAGCCACACCTATGCTCGCCTGATAACTGTTGTTGTAGGAGAATTCCACCAATGGTAGGTATTTATCCCAACTCCCTTTGAGATCTAGGACACAGAGTCTTAATAGATCTTCATGAGTTTGAATAGTCCTTTTTGATTGCCCGTCCGTTTGAGGATGGTATGCTGAATTAAATCGTAAATCCGTGCCCATAGCTTTCTGCAAGCTAACCCAAAATCGTGAAGTGAATCTTGGGTCACGATCCGAAACTATGGATACTGGCATGCCATACAATATCACAATCTCGTTCATATACATACTAGCAAGACGTTCAAGGGAATAAGTCTCACGTATCGGTAAGAAATGAGTAGACTTGGTTAATCTATCAATAATAACCCAAATCGCATCTATGCCTTGAGAAACCTTAGGAAGACCTGTAACGAAATCCATGGTAATCTGATAAAGGAAAATACTGTGAAGCAACAATTATTAAAACAACAATAATATAAAATATTAGCGCAGCAATTATTGAATCAATAAAATAAAATATTGAACAATAACTACTGTAACAATTATTGAGTAGTGCCTTCTTACGTAAGAATCAATAATTGGTGCAATACCGTGTGCTGCTGTATTTTAACCACCGGGTATTCCAACAGTATTAACGGTAACAACTACGCCGTTATTTATAAACAACTTACACTTGTCATTTTCTTCATCCAATCGCTTTCCGTTATGGGGCCCACACAAGGCTGCGCCGTCGTACGAATATTCCTCGACAGCAAGAATATTCCACGACCAAACGAATATTCCCCGATAAAATGAATATTTTATAACCACTTGCTTATTTTATAAAATTTGCACATTTCACCCATAACCAAAGTATTATATCAAATTAACCCCTTATTATTCACAATAATATTTAGAGAAAATTTAATTTTATTCATTAATAAGCTGGGGTATTACACGCATGGCCTTCCATGTACGAAAGTTTTCTTGAGCACTTTCCGAAGATTTTAATTTCTAAAACAGTTATTGACTGTACTTTTATGTAAGGTGCCATTGTGACATGCTACCAAGGTTAGGATAAGAGTCACAGTTGGTATATATTTGTATCAAAACTCTCAATATATGAGTCGTTATATTTTGCACGACAATTGTAGTAATAAAGTTGTAGTTATTTTCTGTACTATGTATTTGGCGACTCAGAATAGGTTGGATGGATTGGACCTATTTTGGGGGCGATACAACAAGTGATCCTTGGACTTGAGATCATCATAGTATCTTGTGTATGATGAGTTATTGTAAGACCCCGAATTTTATGAAATAAAAGTATTCAATTTTTCTTATAATTACTATTCAGTAAATGGTTTAATTGATAAATGTTAAAGTTAAGGGTGATATATGAATTTTTTTCAAAATACACAAGTGGTTATAAAATAATCATTGTTGTCGGGGAATATTCGTTTGGTCGTGGAATATTCTTTCTGTCGGGGAATATTCGTACGACGGCGCAGCTATTTGTGGGCCCCATAACGAATAACTGTCGGGTGAAGAAAACGACAAATTTAAGTTTTTACAAATAACGGCGTAGTTGTTACCGTTAACACTGTTGGAATACCCGGTGGTTAAAATACAGTAATACGCGTTATTGCACAGTAGCACACGGTATTGCACAGTATTTTTAAAATTATTGATTCTTACGTAAGAAGGCACTACTCAATAATTGTTACAGTAATTACTGTTCAATATTTTATTATTGATTCAATAATTGCTGCATTGATATTTTATATTATTGTTGTTTCAATAATTGTTGCTGCACAGTATTTTCCATTATCAGATCAATAATTCATATTATTTGAATAATATTATTAGATAACATTATTGGCAATGTCTAGAAAGTTCTGTCTAAGGAGAGGTTTGGTCATCTAATTGCGCGCCAGTAAGGAGAAATCCTTATTGGAAAGCCCCCTCTTTCCTGGGAACGGCCTGGTTGTCATAAATGTGATTCTGTAATATTATTTGTGAATAATTAATTATTGATTCATATGATAAGGAAATATTTATTTTATGTGGATATATATGAGGGATATATTTTTGTGGTTAAAAAATGAAGGAGTTAATGTTGAGATTTTTATCCGTATTTTTGTCGGAATGGAGGTATTAAAAATCAGGATTTTTGAGATATTTTGCGGTGGTTATAATTTTTAATCCGACCGTTGGATCGTGGTAATATTTGGATATGTTATACATATATAAGTTGAGTATATGTCCACAAATTTGGAACCGTTAAAAATGAACGTATGATTTGTTATGAATTTTAAGAGGTGGCTGATTCGGAAATCAGGTTATAAATCATTTTTGGTGGAAAATTCTAGAATTGGTGGCCTCCCATGTACGAAGGTTTCCTTGAGCACTTCCCAAAGATTCTAATTTCTAAAACAGTTTTTGACTATACCTTTATGTAAGGTGTTATTGTGAGGTGATGTCCACGGTTGGAACATGAGTCACATTTGGTATATATTTGTATCCAAACTCACAGCATATGTGTTGTTGTATTTTGCACGACAATTGTTGTAATAAAGTTGTAGTTGTTTTCTGTACCATGTATTTGACGACTCAGAATGGGTTGGATGGAATGGACCTATTTTGGGGTCGTCACAGTTGGTATCACCTTTATGTAAGGTGTTATTGTGAGGTGATGTCCACGGTTGGAACATGAGTCACATTTGGTATATATTTGTATCCAAACTCACAGCATATGTGTTGTTGTATTTTGCACGACAATTGTTGTAATAAAGTTGTAGTTGTTTTCTGTACCATGTATTTGACGACTCAGAATGGGTTGGATGGAATGGACCTATTTTGGGGTCGTTACAGTTATACTTTGACTTATTCCTTAAGACCCTTAGGGTATATCAAAGGTGTGACGCCCCCAAAATAGGTATACAACACCTATTATGAGTCGCCAAAATACATGGTACAGAAACAACTACATCTTTACTATTACAATATAAGAACTGTGAGTTTAAATACAAATATTATCATCTAGACAATATCCACACTCAAATAAGTCCTCATTACAATTATTGATACATTATTTCACAAAAATGGTGAGGACTACTAAAATAACTTCTAGAACCATCATTTCATACCCCGACTAGTACTCGCTACATTCTCGCCTCCTGAGAAAAATGGAACAAAAAGGAAAAGGGTGAGCTCAACTAGCCCAGTAAAGAATATTATGACTAAGATAATACAGAACAAATTATCGTTAGTCTTCAACAGGGAAAAATCTAATAGAATACAATAGACAACAAGTTTTAAATTAATAATTGCAGCGGAAACAGCAAACCATTAGAAGAGTCAAGTAGAGAATGAGTTCTACTATCTTCTAAGATTTAAAAGTCCATCATCAATATTTTATCCCTGTAACAACAATCAATAACCATCTTTAATCAAATATTCATATTTGCACTACAGGCGAAAGATATTCATTTGTATCACTAGTCGGTCATGTTCATCTCAACACCTGTTCATCTTTGCACTACGAGCCAAAGATATTCATCAGTTAATCAGTCATCTTTGCACTACATGCCAAAGATATTCAGTAATATCATCATTTAGGACTGAGGATGATGAAAAATATCTTAAAGAAAACGAATCCAGTGAGACAGAATAACAAATATTAAGGATTCGTATTTCGATTTATCCATGTCCAAAAATACCTTATAATTAATCATAGTGAAGTAAAATTCAAGAATGATCAAAACATGGATACAATCAAAAATAGTACCCAGAATAGATATTTTGGACGAAAAGAAGAAAATTTTATTTTTCGGTGAATAGTAACTCGTGAATAGTAACCCCGACATAAAAAGTTCTAAATTTGATAAAAATTTCCAACCAATATTTCGGCATAATGATATTGAAGAAAATAATATCATTTTCGAATAAAATAACATCTCTTACCTCGTAAAGACAGTACTTCTGGTCGGAATACCGGTATAAGGATGAAAGAAACTTGCTCTAATAAATAGAAACTCTCAAAGTATCTAAATACTCACAAAATACACTCAATAATCTAGAGAGAGAAAGAGAGAAAACTTGTTTCTGGTGTGATTTTCAATTCTAACTTAGCCCTCTATTTATAGGAAAATGTTAGCACGCCGAAGCAGACTTAACCTGTAACTTGATGGCTTTACCTGCTACTATTCAAGCCTACCACATTTGAATAAAAATCTCAGCACATTTCTTTACCAACCAAGAGTGGGGCCCACCAATTCTAGAATTTTTTACCAAAATGATAAACTCTGAAAATTTAACAATTTCTGAACCAGTCATCTCGTAAAATTCATAATAAATCATACGTTTATTTTTAACGGTTCAAAATTTGTGGACATATACTCAACTTATATACGTATAACATATCCAAAAATTACCACGATCCAACGGTCGGATTAAAAATTATAACCCCCGCAAAATATCTCAAAAATCCTGATTTTTAATACCTCCATTCCGACAAAAATACTGATAAAAATCTCAACATTAACTCTTTTATTTTTAACCACAAAAATATATCCCTCATTTATATCCACATAAAATAAATATTTCCTTATCATATGAATCAATAATTAATTATTCACAAATAATATTACAAAATCACATTTATGACAACCAGGCCGTTCTCAGGAAAGAGGGGGCTTTCCAATAAGGATTTCTCCTTACTGGCGCGCAATTAGATGACCAAACTTCTCCTTAGACAGAACTTTCTAGACATTGCCAATAATGTTATCTAATAATATTATTCAAATAATATGAATTATTGATCTGATAATAGAAAATACTGTGTAATGACAATTATTGAAACAACAGTAATATAAAATATCAACGCAGCAATTATTGAATCAATAAAATAAAATACACAGTGATTACTGTAACCATTATTGAGTAGTGCCTTCTTACATAAGAATCAATAATTGGTGCAATAAAGTGTGCTACTGTGCAACAACGCGTATTACTGTATTTTAACCACCGGGTATTCCAACAGTATTAACGGTAATAACTACGTCGTTATTTATAAACAACTTATATTTGTCGTTTTCTTCATCCAATCGCTTTCCGTTATGGGGCTCACAAAAGACTGCGCCGTCGTACGAATTTTCCCCTACAGGAAGAATATTCCATGACCAAATGAATATTCCCCGACATCAATGAATATTTTATAACCACCTGCTTATTTGAATTATTTGCACATTTTACCCATAACTAACCTCATTAATCAATTTAACCCTTACTATTTCAAAATAATAAATAGAGGGAATTTAAATTTTATTTATTAATAATTTGGGGTTTTACAACCTCCCCTCCTTATAAAATTTCGTCCTCGAAATTGACGTACGTACATGGTGTTTTGAAAAGATGAGGATACCTCGCTTTCATTTCCGTTTCCAACTCTCAGGTCATTTCCTCAATAGCATGGTTTCTCCACAAAACTTTAACTTGTGCTATGACCTTCATGCGTAGGACATGCTCCTTTCTATCCAAGATCTTGACAGGTACCTCTTCGTACGTTAAGTCTTCAGCTATCTCGTCCGGTTCTAACTCAATAACGTGGTCTGGGTCTTTCACATATTTACGTAACACAAATATATGAAAAATATTATGAACATGAGACATACTTGGAGGTAACTCGAGTCTATAGGCCACATTTCCTACTCGGTCAAGAATCTGAAATGGACCAATAAATCGTGGATTGAGCTTTTCTCTCTTCCCAAATCTTGTAACTCCTTTCCATGGAGCCACACGCAATAATACATGATCCCCAATGTCAAATTCCACGTCCTTTCGATGAAGATCCGCATAACTCTTTTGTCGATCCTGTGCCGTTTGTATACGTTGTCGAATCGTTTGGATCTTCTCTGTAGTCATTCGTACCAACTCTGATCCTAGCAACGTTGCTTCTCCCACCTCATCCCAACATACTGGAGAGCGACACTTTCGTCCATATAATGCTTCAAATGGGGCCACACCTATACTTGCCTGATAACTGTTATTGTAGGACAATTCCACCAATGGTAGGTACTTATCCCAACTCCCTTTGAAATCTAGGACACAAAGTTTTAATAGATCTTCAAGAGTTTGAATAGTCCTCTCTGATTGTCCGTCCGTTTGAGGACGGTATGCCGAACTAAATCGTAAATCTGTGCCCATAGCTTTTTGCAAGCTAACCTAAAATCTTGAAGTGAATCTTGGGTTACGATCCGAAACTATGGATACTGGCATGCCATGCAGTCTCACAATCTCTTCTATGTATATACGAGCAAGACGTTCAAGGGAATAAGTCTCCCGTATCGGCAAGAAATGAGCAGACTTGGTTAATCTATCAACAATAACCCAAATAGTATTTATGCCTTGAGAAACCGTGGGAAGACCCGTAACGAAATCCATGGTAATGTGTTCCCACTTCCATTTCAGAATCTCAAGTGGTTGCAATGGACCCTTTGGCACTTGATGTTCCGCCTTTACACGTTGACAAGTTAAACACCTCGAGATAAACTTTGCAATCTCTCTCTTCATATTATTCTACCAAAATGTATGTCGAAGATTACGATACATTTTGGTACTTCCAGGATGGATTGCAAATGGTGTATTGTGTGCTTCCATTATGATCTTGTACTTCAAATCAGAATCGTTAGGAACAGAAAGTCTGGAGTGGACTCGAAGTATTCCTTCTTCATCGATTCTTGCTTCTGGAATAGCACCTTCTTGTACTTTCTTCTTCATACGCATCAGCTCCGGGTCTGTGGTTTGAGCAACTTTAACTTTATCAATTAAAGTTGGTTCTATGCGTATACTTGACATCATCGCACTCGTTCCTGCATATGATCTTCTACTCAACGCGTCAGCTGTAAGACCCCGAATTTTATGAAATAAAAGTATTCAATTTTTCTTATAATTACTATTCAGTAAATGGTTAAATTGATAAAAGTTTAAAGTTATGAGTGAAATATGATTTTTTTTTCAAAATAAGCAAGTGGTTATAAAATAATCATTGTTGTCGGGGAATATTCGTTTGGTCGTGGAATATTCTTTCTGTCGGGGAATATTCGTACGACGGCGCAGCCATTTGTGGGCCCCATAACAAAATAACTGTCGGATGAAGAAAACGACAAATTTGAGTTTTAACAAATAACGGCGTAGTTGTTACCGTTAACACTGTTGGAATACCCGGTGGTTAAAATACAGTAATACGCGTTATTGCACATTAGCACACGGTATTGCATATTATTTATGAAATTATTGATTCTTACGTAAGAAGAAACTACTCAATAATTGTTACAGTAATTACTGTTTAATATTTTATTTTATTGATTCAATAATTGCTACGTTGAAATTTTATATTATTGTTGTTCAATAATTGTCACTGCACAGTATTTCCCATTATCAGATCAATAATTCATATTATTTGAATAATATTATTAGATAACATTATTGGCAATGACTAGAAAGTTCTGTCTAAGGAGAGGTTTGGTCACCTAATTGCGCGCCAGTAAGGAGAAATTCTTATTGGAAAGCCCCCTCTTTCCTGGGAACGGCCTGGTTGTCATAAATGTGATTCTGTAATATTATTTGTGAATAATTAATTATTGATTCATATGATAAGAAAATATTTATTTTATGTGGATATAAATGAGAAATATATTTTTGTGGTTAAAAATAAAGGAGTTAATGTTGAGGTTTTTATCAGTATTTTTGTCGGAATGGAGGTATTAAAAATCAGGGTTTTTGAGATATTTTGCGGGGGTTATAATTTTTAATCCGACCGTTGGATCGTGGTAATTTTTGGATATGTTATACATATATAAGTTGAGTATATGCCCACAAATTTTGAACCGTTAAAAATGAACGTATGATTTATTATGAATTTTACGAGATGACTGGTTCAGAAATTGTTGAATTTTCGGAGTTTATCATTTTGGTAGAAAATTCTAGAATTAGTGGGCCCCACTTTTGGTTGGTGAAGAAATGTGCTGAATTATATTTCAAATGTGGTGGGTGGGAATAGTAGCAGGTAAAGCCATCAGGTTGCAGGTCAAACCTACCAAAATTTTCCTATAAATAGAGGGCTAAGTTAGAATTGAAAAACACACCAAAAACATAAGCTTTCTCTCTTTCTCTCTCTATATTATGAAGCATATTTTGTGAGTTTTTAGATACTTGGTGAGTTGCTATTCATCAGTGCAAGTTTTCTTCAGCATCATATCCGATATCCAGTCAGAAGTACTGCTCTTTTGAGGTAAGGGATATTAAGGGATTTTAAGGGTTGTTATGATTTTCAGTTTCGTAATTTTTTTGATCTTCAAAAATTCTAGAAAAATTTGAAATGATATTTTGATGAGTTTTCTTGATTGTGTCCAAAAATGGTGATTTTTGGAGGTATAGATTGAGAGTTATGAATTTTATGAGAAAAGACTATTTTAAAAGTAACAGCTTATAATTCCTTGTGGTTAACTCCAAAATTGATGAAATTTTTATTGGGAGTACATGTATATGATAGAAGTATACTCTGTAAATTTCAGAATTTTTAGACAAAAGTACAATTTTTGATAAATGTCTAAATATTCGGCTATTTTGGCCATATGAAAAATAGTAAATGACTTTTAAAAATTTTGAGAAAAATATATGTTCACTATGGGACTATATTATGCTAAATCCCAGAAAAGAAATATTTTTGGAACTGATTTGGTATTTTTCATGAAAATGGTCTAGTTATGAGTAAATGAATTAAATATGTTTTGTGAAGAAAGAAAATTGGAAAATAGGATTTTATGGCTTGAGAATCCTATTTGAGGTATATGCAGATTTTTGATGAGGGTTTTGATTATTGATGATGAAATTGTAAGAGTTGGCATTTTATGATGATTAAATGCATTAATTAGTAAAGTGTAAACAATTAAAATAAATTATTTATAAATTTAAGTAATGTTATTCTTTCAATATCATTATACCGAAATATTGGTATGGATTTAATTGTGAAATTTCTATCTTTTGTGTCGGGGTTACTATTCATGAGTTACTATTCACGATTTACTATTCATGAGTTACGAATATTACTCTTGAGATTAAAACTATATGTTGATCATATTATTTTTATCATCATATATAACATTTTTATAACCCTGATGTTGAAATTCTCTTTCACTGGAGTGTAAAGATGGGTAGATTATTGGTATGATCATGACTAGGGTTCTCTTTGGCCTGTAGTGCAAAGTTGAATTGTGACTGGTATGATCATGACCATTGAATTTATAATTGAATATCTTAAGCTTAAGAACATGGTTATAATTATTGTTTATATAAATTCTGAAATGATTATATATTTCTTTGAGATATGAATATATTTGGCCTGTAGTGCAAATATGAATTGTTGATGAATATCTTTGGCATGTAGTGCAAAGATGGCATGTTGATGAATATCTTTGGCCTGTAGTGCAAAGATGAACTGTTGTTGAATATCTTTGGCCCGTAGTGCAAAGATGGTTTGTTGATGAATATCTTTGGCCCGTAGTGCAAAGATGGATTTGTTAGTATAATTATAAACAGGAACTGTGATTTGGTATAACCATGATCTTTGATGTTTCAGGTAAAGACAGGTGATGAAAATATTCTTCGTCCTGGGTGCGAAGAAAAATTTATAGTCACAATTATGATTATGAGTTATTTATATGATTGTGGAAAGGAACTGTTGAGTGATGTTACATGGATAAAATATTGTTGGTGAATTTTTAACATGGAGAAGATAATAGACTTTATAGTCTATTTGACTCTTCTAATGGATTGCTCGTTCCGCTGCAACTATGGTTGAAATTTTTATCATTTACCATATGTTCTAAATCTCTGATTTATTGTTGATGAAGGCTATTGATAATTGAATTATCTTTAGTCATTATATTCTTTACTGAGCTAGTTGTGCTCACCCTTTTGCTTCACAATTCCTTTCAGGTAATAAGAGTGTAGCTGGGTCAAGCGGGGGTAACAAGGGAATAGAACGGTGGTCATCATTTAGTAGTTATATTTGGTGAAGAAAATAGGGTGAGGCGAACCCAACGTTGGAAGGGTGTTTTGTCACTATCATACAAGATGTCTAATGACATACAACCTCGTGTCATCATAAGACAGGGTTGTGCTCATCCACTTGCTGAGTATATCTATGGGCACTACCTATATAATCTTGGTGTTTGTTTGAAGTATAATTCTCAATTAGAGACAGTGGAGATAATGATAAGTCAAGAGAAGACTCACCATTGGGAAGAATATGATAGTAATCTTCTCGTTTTTCTTTGGGGTCTATTGGGTCAACCAAGGATAATTCTGTGGCCATATGATATCTATCATAACCTAGACGCGTGGCCTCCCATGTACGAAGGTTTCCTTGAGCACTTCCCAAAGATTCTAATTTCTAAAACAGTTTTTGACTATACCTTTATGTAAGGTGTTATTGTGAGGTGATGTCCACGGTTGGAACATGAGTCACATTTGGTATATATTTATATCCAAACTCACAGCATATGTGTTGTTGTACTTTGCACGACAATTGTTGTAATAAAGTTGTAGTTATTTTCTGTACCATGTATTTGACGACTCAGAATGGGTTGGGTGGAATGGACCTATTTTGGGGTTGTCACATCAGCTACCACGTTTGCTTTTCCAGGATGGTATTGAATAGTGTGGTCGTAATCTTTCAACAGCTCGTGCCAACGTCGTTGCCGCATGTTGAATTCTTTTTGAGTGAAGAAATATTTGAGGCTTTTATGTTCTGAATAAATCTCTACTTTCTCCCTATATAGATAGTGCCTCCAGATCTTTAGCGCAAAAACGACTGCTGCCAACTCTAGATCATGAGTAGGATAATTTCTCTCATATTCTTTAAGTTGTCGCGAGGCATAGGCTATAACTTTCACACGTTGCATGAGAACACATCCTAGCCCTTTGCCTAAAGCATCGCTGTAGATAACAAATCCATCCGAACCAGATGGTATGGTCAAAACAGGTGCCGAAATGAGTCTCCTCTTAAGCTCTTGAAAACTCTTCTCGCATTCCTCGCTCTATATGAATTTGATATCTTTCCGAGTCAGCTGAGTTAACGGGATAGCGATTCGAGAAAACCCTTCCACGAATCTCCGATAATAACCAGCTAAGCCCAGAAAGCTACGTACTTCGGTCACCGTCTTTGGTTGCTCCCAACTTTGTATTGCTTCAATCTTCGCCGGGTCAACAGATACTCCATGTTTTGACACCACGTGCCCTAGGAATGCTACTTCCTCAAGCCAGAACTCGCATTTCTTCAACTTAGCATATAACTTATTTTCACGCACCCTTTGGAGTACCAGCTTCAAATGGTGCTCATGATCTTCACGGCTTTTGGAATATATGAGGATGTCATCAATAAAGACAACAACGAACTGATCCAAATAATCCTTGAATACTTGGTTCATCATATCTATGAAAGCCGCAGGAGCATTAGTCAATCCAAAAGACATGACTAGGAATTCATAATGCCCGTACCGAGTTCTAAAGGCAGTCTTTGGAATATCCTCAGTTTTAACCTTTAGCTGATGATATCTAGAATGAAGATCGATCTTTAAAAAGAATTGTGCTCCTTGTAACTGGTCAAACAGGTCATCAATACGAGGTAACGAATACCTATTCTTAATAGTGACATGGTTTAATTCCCGGTAATCAATACAAAGTCGCATACTCCCGTCTTTCTTCTTTACAAATAAAACAAGAGCACCCCAAGGAGATGTACTAGGACGAATGAAACTGATGTCCAACAACTCTTGTAGTTGGACCTTTAACTCCTGAAGTTTAATAGGAGCCATTTGATATGGGGTTTTAGAAATGGGCTTTGTACCAGGTTCAAGATCAATAAAGAATTCAATTTCACGTTCCGGGGGTAGACCGGGAAGTTCTTCAGGAAATACGTCAGGAAAGTCAATAACAACAGGAATATTATTCAAATTTAACGTGTCTTTATTCAAATCCATAACATGGGCTAAGAAAGCTTGACATCCATTTTTTAATAAACGAATGACTTTATGGCTTGATATAACAGTGATTGATTTTAATGGCTTAGTTGCTTGAATTCGTACAATAGGTTGGTTAAGAATATGAAAATTAACAACCTTACGAAAGTAATCAATTTTGGCATGATGAGTAGTTAACCAATCAATCCCTAAAATCACATCAAAAGCAAGTATCTTTAAAGAGATAAGGTCAACAGGTAATGTGATGGTGCCAACTTGGATCAAATAAGATTTATAAACAGTGGATGTGATGAAAGTTTCTCCTAACGGAGTCTCCACAGATAAATCAAAGTCTAACTTCTCCGGAGTCAAGTTTAAATGTTGAGCACAAGCAGGAGAGATAAAAGAATGGGTAGAACCGGTATCTAATAAGGTATAAACTTCGCATGAAATTATGATTAGTTTACTCGTGATCACCTCGTTTAGGTTCCTCGCATGTTGACCAGTCACGACAAACGCTCTTCCAGGAACCGTTGACTTTATCTTTTCTGGGACAGCTTTTTGAGTCACCATCCCCGCAGGACTTGGTTTCGCTACAGTGTAATCTCGAGCGATATGTCCTTCCATTCCATAATTATAACATACCTTAAACTGTTGTGGGCATTTGGGCTGATATGTCCTTCTTTTCCGCACTTATAGCATATAACCGGTGGTCGTTCTCCTCCCTTGGAACCAGTTGCTGCTGGTGCTGACGTCTTCGTATTGTCATTGTTGAATCTCCTCTTTTTAAAATCTCCTCCCGACTCGCTTCTTCTATTTTCATAGCCACGATTACCACCAGAGTGGTTGCCGTTCTTGTCTGTATTTTTCTTTCTCCGCTGGTTATCATTGTTCTGATGACTGCTGTCACTGATATGATCCTTGTTGTGGTCCCTTAGTTGACCGTACTCGTTATCTCGCTCTAATAATTGAGCCCTGTTGACAACATCTGAATAGAGAGAAAATTTATGAGAAATGAGATATTGACGTATGCCGGGTTTCAAACCTCTCAGAAACATCCTCGTCATACGTTCCTCATTCTCCACCAAATGAGGTGCAAACCTGGACAACTCTACAAACTTCGCCTCGTACTGAGACACTGTCATGTTATTCTGCTCCAGTCTAATAAACTCTACCTCCTTCATATGACGAATACTTTCAGGAAAGTACTTGTCATTGAACAGTTTCTGAAATGTCTCCCAAGACATGCTGAGTGCGGCTGGATGGGTATGCTTCACAGACTCCCACCAGTAGTCTGCCTCGCCACGGAACATAAAGGTGGCGAATGGAACCTTCTGTTCCTCCGTGCATCCCAAAACATCGAATATCTTGGTAATTTGCTTGACCCACGTTTCCACCATGATCGAATCCGGCTTTCCCTTAAATTCTGGTGGTCCCAATTCTTTGAACTGTTTGGCTGTGACAAACCGTGAATTGCTATCATTTCCTCCTGTATTTTGAACAGTCTCCCTCGTCTGGTTTAGCATGAATTGCAAAAAACTTCTAAACATTCCATCGTTCATCATCTGCTCATTGGTGTTGTTCACATGAGGAACATTGTCAGCCTGTTGCACGTTCTCCTCGTTGGTAAGCACCGGTGTCTCCACGGTCTCATCTACTCCACTGTTGACATTCTCAGTCGACATTCTCAAATACTGCCATAAAACAAGGGTTAATTAAATAAATTAACAAATCACATAATACCCCTATATTATGACTGACCAATAAATAAGTTTAGGTAGGACACACTAGCGAAGGATTTATTTGTCTCTCCCCTCCTAGTTCTATTCTCCGATCTCCGCCAGAGATCATATCCCTAAGCTCTGATACCACCTGTGACGCCCCCAAAATAGGTACACAACACCTATTATGAGTCGCCAAAATACATGGTACAGAAACAACTACATCTTTACTATTACAACATAAGAACTGTGAGTTTAAATACAAATATTGTCATCTAGACAATATCCACACTCAAATAAGTCCTCATTATAATTATTGATACATTATTTCACAAAAATGGTGAGGACTACTAAAATAACTTCTAGAACCATCATTTCATACCCCGACTAGTACTCGCTACATTCTCGCCTCCTGAGAAAAATGGAACAAAAAGGAAAAGGGTGAGCTCAACTAGCCCAGTAAAGAACATTATGACTAAGATAATACAGAACAAATTATCGTTAGTCTTCAACAGGGAAAAATCTAATAGAATACAATAGACAACAAGTTTTAAATTAATAATTGCAGCGGAAACAGCAAACCATTAGAAGAGTCAAGTAGAGAATGAGTTCTACTATCTTCTAAGATTTAAAAGTCCATCATCAATATTTTATCCCTGTAACAACAATCAATAACCATCTTTAATCAAATATTCATCTTTGCACTACAGGCCAAAGATATTCATTTGTATCACCAGTCGGTCATGTTCATCTCAACACCTGTTCATCTTTGCACTACTGGCCAAAGATATTTATCAGTTAATCATTCATCTTTGCATTACAGGCTAAAGATATTCAGTACTATCATCATTTAGGACTGAGGATGATGAAAAATATCTTAAAGAAAACGAATCCAGTGAAACAGAATAATAAATATTAAGGATTCGTATTTCGATTTATCCATGTCCAAAAATACCTTATAATTAATCATAGTGAAGTAAAATTCAATAATGATCAAAACATGGATACAATCAAAGCTAGTACCCAGAATAGATATTTTTGACGGAAATAAGAAAATTTTATTTTTCGGTGAATAGTAACTCGTGAATAGTAACCCTGACATGAAAAGTTCCAAATTTGATAAAAATTTCCAACCAATATTTTGGCATAATGATATTGAAGAAATAATATCATTTTCGAATAAAATAACATCCCTTACCTCGTAAAGACAGTACTTCTGGTTGGAATACCGGTATAAGGCTGAAAGAAACTTGCTCTAATGAATAGAAACTCTCAAAGTATCTAAATACTCACAAACTACACTCAATAATCTAGAGAGAGAAAGAGAGAAAACTTGTTTCTGGTGTGATTTTCAATTCTAACTTAGCCCTTTATTTATAGGAAAATGCTAGCACGCCGAAGCAAACTTAACCTGCAACCTGATGGCTTTACCTGCTACTATTCAAGCCTACCACATTTGAATAAAAATCTCAGCACATTTCTTCACCAACCAAGAGTGGGACCCATAAATTCTAGAATTTTCCACCAAAATGATAAACTCCGAAAATTTAATAATTCCTGAACCAGTCATCTCGTAAAATTCATAATAAATCATACGTTCATTTTAAACGGTTCAAAATTTATGGACATATACTCAACTTATATATGTATAACATATCCAAAAATTACCACGATCCAACGGTCGGATTAAAAATTATAACCCCCGCAAAATATCTCAAAAATCCTGATTTTTAATACCTCCATTCCGACAAAAATACTGATAAAAATCTCAACATTAACTCCTTCATTTTTAACCACAAAAATATATCTCTTATTTATATCCACATAAAATAAATATTTCCTTATCATATGAATCAATAATTAATTATTCACAAATAATATTACAGAATCACATTTATGATAACCAGGCCGTTCCCATGAAAGAGGGGGCTTTCCAATAAGGATTTCTCCTTACTGGCGCGCAATTAGATGACCAAACCTCTCCTTAGATAGAACTTTCTAGACATTGCCAATAATGTTATCTAATAATATTATTCAAATAATATGAATTATTGATCCGATAATGGGAAATACTGTGTAGTGACAATTATTGAAACAACAGTAATATAAAATATCAACGCAGTAATTATTGAATCAATAAAATAAAATACTGAACAGTAATTACTGTAACCATTATTGAGTAGTGCCTTCTTACGTAAGAATCAATAATTGGTACAATACAGTGTGCTACTGTGCAACAACGCGTATTACTGTGTTTTAACCACCAGGTATTCCAAAAGTATTAACGGTAACAACTACGCCGTTATTTATAAACAACTTATACTTGTCGTTTTCTTTATCCAATCGCTTTTCGTTATGGGACCCACAAAAGACTGCGCCGTCGTACGAATATTCCCCTACCGGAAGAATATTTCACGACCAAACGAATATTCTCCGACAACAATGAATATTTTATAACCACCTACTTATTTGAAATATTTGCGCATTTTACCCATAACTAACCTCATTAATCAATTTAACCCTTACTATTTCAAAATAATAAATAGAGGGAATTTAAATTTCATTTATTAATAATTTAGGGTCTTACAAAAGGGTATGCTTGGGTATAATAAGTTATACATGGAGATAATGTATGATCAATAAAGAATCTATCGCTTCTAGTAAAAGAAGAGAAATGTCCTATGTGATTCGATAAATGACAACTCAGTAGTCTTTGGCCAAGGCAGAATGAAATTAGAAAGGAGTTTCTAATTTGTATTATTTGGAGTTGTGTATTTAAGAGTCGAAATACATATAATTAAATAAAATAAGATTTGACAGTAATTCCATGTCTTATATTTAATTGGGACATTGTATGGTAGAAGGATTGAATTGTACGGTAACTATTTACTCAAAGGTTCTTTTATGATTAATGTTGAAATCTATATTATCTGAAAAGTCGTTGATCGCTAGGGAGGCTTATCCCTATTATAGAATAAATATTATTTATTTAAATAAGATTAGAATTGTTCTAATTGATTTATTCACAACCGGTTTAATATGGAGAACCTAAAGGGTCATACCATAAAAGGAAGAATAATTATTTAAGAAGTTAATGGCATAATCGTAATAATAAGTTAAGTATATTTAATTTAATCTATGGTGATAGAATAAATTAAATAGCTTAATATTTATTATTTAATATTTTAGAAATATTAAATATAAATTAATAAGAGGAGCCTTATTATTATTTAATTCCTAAAGGAGTTTAGGAATTAATTAATAAAAGTACTCTCATATATTCCTAATAATATTAGGAGACTAATTAATTAAAAGAGTTTAATTAATTATTCCTAATAAGATTGGGAGCATAATTAATTAAAGAAATTTAATTAATTAAAATAAAACTCAATTCCTTAATTATTAAGGAGGGTTGCCTACATCTATAAATAAAAGGAGTCTTATTATGGGTGTAGAGTGGTTGTTGACTTTTTCACAACAGACGTAATTCCAATAGTTGGGAGAGTACGCTCTTTTTCTATGAGAGATAGAAAAATTAGGATTTTGCCAAACACCCATCTTCTTAAATATTTCTTCTTCCTTGGTGGATCACCTCTAGAGGCCAAACACTTGGGTGGCTAACGTTGATCAAAGGAAGGAACCAAACTCGGTGGTTTCAAGTTGAACGCGAAAGGATTTGGAGGTGAACTCGTACCTGAGGAAGCTCGAATCTTCAAGGGTATGATTCTTGTTCTTTATCTTTTCGTTTAATTAATAATTGTACATAAAAGATGATCCGGGTATATGGTTTGTAAAATTTTAAAACTCTATTTTTTCACGTTTCCGCTTATTTTGAGCAATTTGATTGCGTTCTTGAATATTACAAACCTAACATGAATTGTGGTAATTATTTATTCAATTTTTGATATAAATAGAGGGGTTTGTTATGAGGTGTTTGTTATAAGTTTGACTTATTATTCCATGAAGAGATGTGCTAATTTTTCAGATCGTTGGTTGAAGTTATAATAGTAAATCAATATGAATCGTTGGTTGAAGATATAATAGTAAATCAATATGGACCGCTGGTGGAAAGTTATAATAGTAAATCAATATGGATCGCTGGTTTAAAGTAAATCAATATGGATCATTGCTTTAAGTTTTAATATTAAATCAATATGGACCGTCCGTTTAAAAGTAAATTAATCTGGGTCGTTCATGAATTAGTTAATTACTATTCAGTCCTTTTTCCTATAAATGTTCATTCATTCATTATTTATTACGAATTCACTAAAACTCTAGAGAGAGAAACTATAGAGAACAAGAAAAGGAGTATTCTACTATTACACTAGTGCAGTCTCCAAATTTTTATTAAGGTGAGAGGCGTTATTTATGTTGTATTCGTAAGGGATACTATTTTTTATATTCGTAAAGGATGTTATTTTCGTATGGTAAGGGGTATTATTTCTTTCATATTCATGAAGAGAGTTATTTTCTTTCAATACTTTTAAGAGTTGTTATTCCATTCTTTATTATTCTGTTGGAATAACCTGTCTACGCGGATTACTGCATGCATGGTAAAATTCTTCTGTTATTCTATTTTTTATTATTATGTTGGAATAACCTGTCTACGCGCTTCGTATTCATTTTTATTAATATGCGGGAGTAACCTGTCTACGCGGATTTTCGCATGCATGGTGAATGACCCTTCGTATTCATTCTTTATTAAATTATGAAAATGATCTGTCTACGTGGATTACCGCATGGCGGGTGCAAATTCATTTGCAGTTTTGTACATTCTATTATACTCGTATGAGATATCATTTCTTTTGTACTCGTCATGAAATATCGTTTTCTTTTGCATTTTTCTTTTATGAGTATTATTCACGGAGTACTATTCATGAGTACTATTCACGTATACGGCACTATTCACGTATACGATACTATTTATGAATACGAGTTACTACTCATGAGTTACTATTCACGCATTACTATTTACGAGTTATTATTCATGAGTTACTATTCATGAGTTACTATTCACGAGTTACTATTCACGATAAAATTAGTTTCTTTTTCTGACCAAATTATCGTTGATTTATGAATCCTACTCTTGAAATTAAATCCATGTTTAGATTATATTATTTTTTATCATATATAACATTTTTATAACCCTGGTGTTGAAATTTCTCTT
The DNA here is from genome assembly GCA_016801055.1 of Panax notoginseng. NCBI lineage: Eukaryota > Viridiplantae > Streptophyta > Magnoliopsida > Apiales > Araliaceae > Panax > Panax notoginseng. The sequence goes on from CM029016.1 coordinate 226,743,378, forward strand.
TCACTTGAGTATAAAGATGGGTATATTATTGGTATGATCATGACTACGGGTTCTCTTTGGCCAGTAGTGCAAAGATGAATTGTTGACTGGTATGATCATGTCCATTGAATTTATAATTGCATATCTTTAGCTTAAGTGCAAAGGTGAATTGATTAACATGATTATAATTATTGTTTATATAAATTCTGAAAGGATTATATATTTCGTTGAGATATGAATATCTTTGGCCCGTAGTGCAAAGATGACATGCTGTTGGATATTTTTAGCCCGTAATGCAAAGATATCCTATTGTTGAATAATTTTGGCCCGTAGTGCAAAGATGACTTGTTGTTAAATATCTTTGAACTATAGTGTAAAGATGAACTGTTAGTGAATATCTTTGGCCCGTAGTGCAAAGATGAGTTTATTAGTATGATTATGAACAAGAACTGTGATTTGGTATAACCATGATCTTTGATGTTTTAGGTGAATACATGTAATGAAAATTATCTTCGTTCTAAATGAGAAGAGGAATTTAGAACTACAATTATGATTATGAGTTATTCACATGATTGTGGACAGGAACTGCTGATTGATGTTACAGGGTTAAAACATTGTTGGTGAACTTTTAACATGGAGAAGATAATAGACTTTATGGTCTATTTGACTCTTCTAATGGATTGCTCGTTCCACTGCAACTATGGTTGAAAAGTTTTATCATCTACCATATGTTCTAAATCTCTGATTCATTACTGATGAAGGCTATTGATAATTAAATTATCTTTAGTCGTGACATTCTTTACTAGGCTAGTTGTGCTCACCCTTTTGTTTCATAATTCCTTTCAGGTAATAAGAGTTTAGCTGAGTCGGGTGGGGGTAACAGGGGAATAGAACGGTGGTCGATAGCTGTTGAGGTTTCCCTAAAACAGTATAAAAAATTTTTATTGAGAATTTTAGATAAGTGTGTCGTATTTTTATACGTCATTTAACTGTTGATTTTAGTGAAGAATAGGGTGATGTGAACCCAACTTTAAAAGGGTGTTTTGCTACTATCATACAAGATGTTTAATGACGACCCACGATTTCGTGTTATCATAAGACAGGGTTGTGCACATCCACTTGTTGATTATATCTACGAGCACTACCTATATAATCTTGGAGTTTGGTTGAAATATAATTCTCAATTGAAGACCATGGAGATATTTATATGGCAAGAGAAGACTCACCATTGAAAAGAACATGATATTAATCTTCTCGTTTTTCTTTAGGGTCTATTGGGTCAACCAAGGATAATTCTCGAGTCATATGATATCTATTATACCTTAGATGCATGGCTTTCCATGTACGAAGGTTTCCTTGAGCATTTTCTAAATATTTTAATTTCTAAAACAGTTATTGATTGTACCTTTATGTAAAGGTATCATTGTAAGGTATCACTGTGAGATGCTATCCAAGTAAAGGGATAAGAGTTACAGTTGGTATACACAGCATATGTGTTGTCGTATTTTGCACGACAGTTGTATTAGGAAGTTTGTAGTCGGGGGACGGAGTGATGGTCCGAGATAGTGGCTATAGTAGTCCTCACTATTCTATGAAATAGTGTATCAATAAATGTAATGAGGACTCCATTTGAGTTTGAATACTGTCTAGAAGATAATATTCGTGTAAAAACTCTCAGCTACGCTTTTGTCATATTGTATAAAAGAAGTTTATATTTAATTCTGTACCGTGTATCTGGCGACTCAAAATGGGTGATGTATACCTATTTTGGGGGGCGTCACATGTTTGATGGTGTTGTGAGAACTCTGGCTGAGGTGAGACATTTTCAGGTTTAAGGAAGAATCTAATTTCATTGGGAACTCTGGAGTCTAATGGCTGTGAGTACAAAACAGGTGGTGGAGCCATGAGAGTGACAAAGGGTGCACTAGTGATAATGAAAGGTTCTAATTAAGGTTAATGAGAATATTTATCGGTTGATAGGGAGTACAGTTGTATGTGGAGTTGTTGCTACTACAACTAAGGATATTGATGATACTTCGCTATGACATATGCGAATAGGGCATATGGGGGAATGTGGGATGCTGGCATTACATAGAAGAAATCTGTTGAAAGGGGTGAAATCGTGCAAGCTAGATTTCTGCAAGTTTTGTGTCTTGGGAAAACAGTGTAAGGTGCAGTTTAAGCGTGCAGTGAACAAAACAAAGGGAATACTTAATTATGTGCATTTTGATGTTTGGGGGGCCAGTGAGAATAGCTTCAAAAGCGGGATCGTTGTATTTCTTGATTTTTATCGATGATTTTTCGAGGAAGGTTTGAGTGGACTTCATGCGACACAAGTATGAGGTTTTTGGAAAATTCAGGGTTTGGAAAGCTGAAGTGAAAAATCAAACAGGGAGACGAATTAAGTGTCATTGATCAAATAGTGGTGCTTTAGATTTCATTATACAGTAACTTTATTTAACTTTAAATGAAATTTAGTATATCAGTATATATAATCACAAGATCAATAGATCAATGAGAGAATATTTATTATTCTACAAGGCCAGTAGGAGCAAATATAGTATTTGTTTGACATAAATGACTTTAGTCATGATATATTAATCTTTTGTCATTGCCATCATATAGTTCACTCACATTGTTTATTGGGTTATTCCCGTAATTAGGACATATAGTGATTGTGTTTTATTTAAGATTCAGTATGCATGGATTGCAAAATTGAGAATGTTTTGATTCTCAAAGTAATAATTGAATATAAAAAATTGTCTTAAAACAATGTCAAGGGGAAACCATAAGGAAATTATCATATTTACTTCAGTGGGAGCATCTAATATATATGCTCAAGTGTCTACTAGAACATACATTTTTTTGTTTTGCAGCAAGTCTTCTTGGCAAGTTCAGTTAAACCCTAATAACGATCACAAAGTATTGGAAGTTTTTAAGGTATTTAAGTATGACAAGAGATTACATGCTCATATACATGCATGGAAGTTGAGTATACAGATACAGATGAACTAAAATCCACGTCAAGTTTATAGTTGTTGGTGCAGTTGGAGCAATTTATTTGAAATAATAAGTCACGTACAGAGTAAATTACGTGAGTCGTACTAATATGTATGTGAGTGATTTTATGTAACAGTAACATTACTCTAAAATATTACTCTTGTTTGACGCGTTGGTGTTTGGTCTCATCTACTTGTACTGCGATAATTTTTTTGCTGCAAGTTTTGTTAACAATTTTAAATTATCATAATAGTCAAACACGTAAAGATAAATAATTTGACCATCAAGAAAATGCCATATTTATATATATAGTAAATGATAAACTAAAGTTTTTCACCTTGTATCTTTAAGTTGATATGTTGCTAACATCATGTGATGTGTGTTTAGTGGGAATTATACATGGTTTGCTCTAATAATTTTTTTTTATCTCTAATGATTACTTTCATTAATATAAAAGATTATAATGATTGTGTTTTGTACGCAATTAAAGAGACTAAATTACAATTTTTTCTAACCGTTATATTTAACACGTGGGTGTTATATATGCAGACATGTTGATTATATAAAGTATGTGTCAACTCTGAATAAAGTTGGGCATTTAGATTTAGTTTAGACTTTCAGGTATGTCTTGTGATACCTAAGTATATTTTGTGATAATAAAATTAAGACACGCGAACAGATAACAAACGATGAATCCGGTTAGTATGAAATTTATTTTTTAGTAAGTTAATTAATTGATATATATAAAATATTGATACACATAAAGTTTCGTCTATATATCAGCATTCTATTAACTAATTTATTTAAAAATAAATTTCATGCTAACTATTTCTGCCAACGAAGATTCAATTTACGTGTTATCGGGTCACCACACTACTATATTAAATCCATGCTAGTAGAGTTAAGGACCTTTGTGACCATGGTTGAGTCGGTGTCGATTAAAAGATAAAGAGGGAGTAATAAGTAGTGTTTAAAATGTACTATAGCATTGTTGTCACTAATTCTTGGCCCAGTAGTTAAAGAGATTTAAGGACTTAATTTCAATTAATACATAAATTGACCCCAAAATATTTTTTATCTTTGAACTTAAAAAACAATGTTGTCACTTTTGGGGTGTTGATAACCATAAACAATATATATATATATATATATATATATATATATATATATATATATATATATATATATATGGCATGCAGGAGCAGAGTTCCACTGAATATTAAACATGAAACAAACAATTAATGATCTGCCTACCGACTTAAACTCAAAAAATTCAAGTGTGACGCAACATTTGTCCTTAAAAAACTAGTTGGTAACTAAGTTGTGGAGTAACTGATTGGCCAATTAAGAAACTAGATACTAATAGTGTGAGCAGAGTACACAGGGTCTGGTCTAGTCTAGTCTAGTCTGCATAAATGAGACAGGTGTCAGCTCTGTATACACCCACTACTTTCTAAGATTTTCATCATCAACTCTCTCTCTCTCTCTCTCCTGCTTTTTTTTCTTTTTTTTATGATCAGATCAGAAGAAGTAGCTGCTAGTAAGGGGAGATGGGGGAGGGGGGACCCCCACGCACTAGAAACTCTGTATCGCTCACAATCTTGTGTAGTTCCATATGTCAATATTATCTCTCATGCCCTATCTTTCCATCACATCCAACAGTTGAAAGTACCTAAATACATATAAACCAATTCAACTCTGTCTGCACTATCCTTACCTACCCCACCACCTCAATACTGCTTCCTTTTTAGCTTATTTAATACTACTAAGTTAAGAGAATAATTTATTGTGAGAATAAGTTGCTATGTTTGAACAAATAAGTTTGACATACTTAAAGTATATATCTCGTAACATTTCCAACCATCTCTTTAATTATTTTGAAATATTTAAATAGGTGAATTATATCAAAAAAAAATTCTCTAACAGCCTCTTTAAATTATCACATAGATCAATAAACATTCTTTTTACTCTTCAAATCTGTAACCTATTTCTTATTCTTCAAATCTACAACCTACTTCTCACTCTTTAAACCTACAATTAAAGGCTAAAAATATTTATTATGCTTGATAAGTTTGATGTATAACTTATTAAATTGAAAAAAATGATAAAAAACAAAATATAAAAATAATAAATACTACTCTTCAAATTATCTGGTAAGTTAACAAATATCAATTTAAAGAATATTTTTTAAAGAATTTTTTTTGTTACCACTGTTAGGTATCTCTAAGTTATATGCACCTATCCACGGGTCTTTTCTTTGATGTGCAATGTGCATTGAAAATGTTGTATTCGAACTTCTAACTTATTTAAACCTGATCTTTTGTGCATTGAAGATATTATACTTATTTTGAATAAGTCGAAAGGCAATTTTTTTCAATTTGTTTCACATACTTTAACGCCACAGTGCCAGTCTCGCATCAAAAGATGTGAAAAAAATATCTTTACGTAAAGAATTAAACTATTAACAATAATATTAGAAAATTTTTTGGATGAACAAATAGTGAGTTAAATAAATTTAATTTAATTCAAACTTGATATTTGACTCGAGACTTATTCCGAATTCTAAATTTGACTTTCCATCATGACATTTTAACAAACAAGGCCATAAGCATTTTCATTACAAAGCAAGCTTTTGTGCATTCATAGTTAAATAAGTTGCATCTAAGAAATATTTTTAATTTTATCAAATTAATAAATGCATTTAGACTCGAAAAGCCCAACAGTGTAGCCCCTCGTGTATAAATTTGAATATGTATACATGTGTTTGTTCATAAGAATGAATGCCATAACTTGCCCAAAAAATACATATAGTATGTATATATATAAGGATACCAAACTATGAATAATGCTTAAAAATGATACTTCTATATCTCAATTTGTGTAGAGAGCACTGAAATGTGTGGTGAGAGAGAGATGAATGAAGCAACCAAACAAGGTACTACTTGGCTTGCTGCTACTTTTCTATGAAACCAGTATATCAAATTTATATAATAACATATATAAGAGTGAGAGAGTGAGAGTGAGAGTGGGGGTGGGGGTGGGGGTGGGGGTGGGGGTGGATTTTGTTGATTTGACTAGAGGCCAAATCAATCCATCTAGATCTCTGTACATGTCTGTAATGAAATCAGGAAAAACAAGATAAGGGCAAGAGGAAGAAAGAAAGAAAGAAATATGTAGATGCCATGGCATGGCATGGCATGCGATGCCAGATTTTTGAGTCAGATAGATATTCTGATTCTAAACTATAGTACTTGCTATCAACAAGTGTGCGTTGCCAGTGGAAAAGGATCATATACGTGTATTGACCATCGGTAATTTACTTCTAGTTGGATCTATGATCCATTGCCCCGACTTCCAAGGCCACAGCCCACAGGTATATATATATATAGAGAGAGAGAGAGAGAGAGAGAGATTTTTAATTTTAGATTTATAACAACATTACCTATATAATAATACCATTACATAATATTAATATTTTTACATGAAAAAATAATAATTTTATATAAGTTTCTCTTATATTATATGGATGTGAAATTCATCGACTATTCATTAAGAAGGAAAGATTTGAAATGAAATTTGCTAAACACTTGGCTTACAAACTAAAATACCAAAACTACTCTTATAATAATTTCTAAAATATAATCTCAAGTTAAAATTTACTTTCAAAACTAAAAAAAATACAAGTATAGAAAATAAATTCCCTTTCCTTTGCTCTTAACTACTCCCTCTGTCCCATACTATATAATATACGACGTTTTAAAATTGTGCACAAGAATTAAAAAAATAATTATTTAATATTAAATAAAAAATCAATTATTTATAATACTCTTAAATTTCCATAATTTTCATATTTATCTCATTCTTTTTTTCATCTGTAATATTTTCTCATGACAAATAATTTTAAAAAAATTATAATTAATTCTCTTAAATTATATAAAATGACAAATAATTTAAAATAAAATAAAATAATCTAAAACGTCATAAATATATGGATAAGGAGAGGGAGTAATAAGATAGTATCAACTTCAATTATCTTTGATCCAGTACCTGTCCACACAAAAGGTCATTAGTGTTGATAGTACTAGAGTTGAGCCTTGTACATTTTAAAAGCTGCACATATATTGTTACCAAAGAGGAGCAAAAGGAGATAAAAGAAGTGATTCCTTCAATCTTAGTACTCTCTCCCCGTGTCCCCCCTCCAAAACCCCGCCCCCCCCCCCCCCCCAAAAAAAAAAAATCCCAAAAAAATAAATAAAATAAAAATAATATTACCACCTTGGTAAATTTCTATTTTTTCCAAATAAGGGAGTAGCTTGCAAATATAGAATGAAACAAACCCACCCACGAAGGCGTTACAATTTCACAAAAACCACTCCATTCCACCCTACAAAACAAGTGTATCTGTAACATCTACAAAAGGTATGTGAATCTGAATTCAATTTAAATTAGTACGTCGCAAGAAAGAAAATATACGGAAGGGGCGAAAAGCCACAACAAACAATCCATGTGACACATAGAGTTGCCACTGCCTTAAAGGCCTAATAATTTCTTTGATTTTTGTTTTCTTATATAGAAGTTTTTGTTTGTTTTTGCCCCCCCCCACCCCCCACCCCCCACCCCCCACCCCCCACCCCCCCTACCCTAAATTGTTGTCTATTTCCTCTTCAGACATGACAAATCCATCAAACATCTGGAGACTTTCCTTGAAAATACGTGGTGGTGGTTGGCTGGTTACCTTTGTCGTTGAGTTGAGCTCCTCTCTCCCTATCTTGAATATCTTGAACCATCAATGACAAATTTCAGCGCAGTGATCATTAACATGAATTTCCTGCCAGAGTCTTGCATCCAAGACCAGCTTGAACAGCGCCCTCAACTCCAGATTGTTGAAACTGGCTATTAAATTCTCCAGACGATGATCTACTGAACGTCTCAGCATGGTCATTCATACTCTTCTCATCCAATGCAACGCCTTGGAGTTGGCCTGCCAGTATATCATGACTAGACTTGGCAGCCGATGAAGGACTTGATACAGGAAGAAATGGGCCAGGACGCATGATCCATTTCATCCACTCATTTCGTTTCCTTAATTTGTCATTCTGGAAAAGGAATGGATGTATATTTAGACACACTTGATGCAACAAGATAACATTTTAACAGTGTTGTTTCAGATTATTAGTGAATTCAAAGATGACAAGAAAAAGTGTGAATGAAGTAAAAGACTGGTGGGTTGGGAGGGAAGAGAGATATCTCTGCAAAATGATTTCCACCATAATAGTAAGAGGAAAAGAAACTTGTGTGAAATTCTGAAAAATACCTGCACTTCCACAACCGTCGAAGATTGAACAGCATTCAATATGAGCTGAATATTGTCTGTCAAAAGCATAACCTGCAAAAGAACAAATGAATGAAACATGAAATGGAATACTTTCCTACAAGTGCAAGGCTGTCGCAAGTCATGCTTTGAGTAGACTAATGTTGAAAATCACACAAGATATCAAATATTTTGGAATGTCAAAGCTTTTTTAGTTCCGAGACAAAAATACTACATCTAAATCTGTAGAACTAAAACATCTGTTGATTTGCCTCCTCCCTTTAGTCCCTCCAATTACTTGCAAATTGAGAGACGAGCCTTCCTATCTAATCCTAAAATGTATTGCACAAAAATTAAACCTGTTAAATTGAGAAATTTGTACAATCACCGTCTTGTGGAAATCCCTGCTGCTCACATTTGGGGGCTCTTGTGGGCATTCTCCCTAATCTGCACTAAAGGTCTCGCTTGGATGTGTTCAGTAAACTGGATGTAAAATGCAGTTCGGAAGAGAGCAAAATATACACACAAAATTGACTTGAAAAGCAACGGAAAACAAAACAAACTAGAATAAAAGAAAGAGGCATTGCAATTAATAAAGAAGAATCACCAGATACATACGGAGACAAGTAGAAACAGAACAAGTCATCATCGAGACGGGTTAAAAATGCTAATTAAATCAAATACTAACAATTACTAAAGAAACTGTCATTGGAAAGGCAGAGCTTCATAGTGTGATAATTGTACAATTTTAAGGGCATCAAAGCAAATTATGAAGGATCTTCTAAAATAAATTTTTTTAGCAGATGCAGATCTCATCAAAAATTAAATGAAAAATAAGCAAGTTATGTTATCGATAAAAAATTAACTATATCAACAACAGAGAACGTAAATAAAAGAGAAAGTCTTTCATGGGAATAGTGAGTTAGTATATGCATGATCTTCAACATTGCCATATGAAAACTGTCTACAAAATTATGAGGTATCTCAAGTTTGCTCCAGAGAAAAGCTTATTGTTCGCACCACATGGTCATATGAGAGTTGAAGTATTTTCTGACTCAGATTAGGCCGACTCTATAAAGGATCGTCATTCTACTTCGGGTTATTGTTCATTTGTTGGAAGCAATCTCGTTACTTGGCACAGTAAGAAACAATCCGTGGTGGCAAGATACTGAAACCGAATATCTGGCTAATGGCTATAGCCTTGGGTATATGTGAACTAATGTGACTTCGAACTTTGCTAGAAGATTTGAGTATTACAATTAAAAGAACTATGCAATTATTTTAGGATAATAAGGCAGCCATTAGTATTGCAAACGACCCAGTACAACACGATAGAATGAAGAACATTGAGATTGACAGACACTTCATTAAAAAAAAGTTCTTGCCTTTTGTCAAAACAGAGCATCAGCTTGCTGATATTTTGACTAAGGGTTTTAGTAGTAAGATGTTTCATCCACTGTGTTTTAAGTTGGGTATGCGAGACATCTATACACCAACTTAAGGGGGAGTGCTAGAAGATATGATATGGTTTTCATAATTATAGTTGGTCATATCCCATAATTGGTCATATCCCATAATTCGAGATTGCCATAAATATACTTGTGTATATAAACCAATGTTCTAAAAGGCGCTAGGCGGGAGGCCCGGGGGCCTAGGCGATATTTTTATTTTAAGTCAATTTAAATATTTTATTTTACATTTATCCAAACAAAATTATAATATAAAGCAAAACAATCTATAATAAAGATAATAAAGACCTTTTTGCTTAAAATTCAAACACATCCATATTGCCAATGTCAAATTTCAAACACAAGCATGCAGTTGTTCAAAGTTCAAACATATCTTTAACGTATTAGTTTTATTCATAAATAAGATTGTTATTAAATAATAAAATTTAAAATTTCAAGAATTCAATTCAATTTTAAAACTTAAGAAACTAAACATAAATTTAAGAATGATATTGAATTAAACTAAATATTACAAATGTATCATCATTTATATAATTTGAAGTTGGTACAATTCAAAAAATTAGAACTATAATAAAATTATCAATTTTGACTTGATATTGTTCACTTCTTGTTGTGATTTAATATTGTACAACATGCATTATGAATATGGTAAATCATTAAAAAAATAAATATATCAAGATTTGATTTGGTTAGTTATTAAAATAAAATTAAAAACGTCTCCGTCTAAACCCCGCTTAATTTTCTGGAGGAACTTTTTTGCCGCCTTGAGCCTAGGTGAGGCGCCAGGCTAGGCGGACCTAGGCGGGAAGAATTTTTAGAACACTAATATAAACCAAGGTAATTGAGATAAAATTGATCTCAAGGAATTATAGACCCAAACTCTGAGTATTCCTTTCTACAAAAACAAAATTTAATATTAAAGCTTGAGCTTCATCCCAATCCCGTTCAATGCTTCTACATAAGGTTGCTCTAAAAATAGCTCATTAATATTAGGACTATGCCCCCATTCAAAACTATTGAGTTGCCTAGTTAGTAGAAGTCGCATTTATCCACATTTGATATGTATCATCTACCTCTAGCTTGATTATTAGCTCCTCTACCCAGTTCAAAAGTTTGCTAGCACCTTTGTACAGAAATTTTAAATATGATAATTAACAGGTCCAAGAAGCTACATGGACCATAATTCTTGAAACACCTCTTTGGTTCTTCAAACTCCCCATACCCCCAAAAAATAAGTAGAAAAACTGAAGTGGAAAAGATTCAACTGCTTCATATGGTTGTGAATGGTAGCCAATATTGGTGAATACACCGAGAACAAGTGTGGAGAATTGATGGTAAGCTCTACATGTTGGTCAACTTATCAAAAAAATAAATTCTCCACTAGTTTGTGAACAGAGAACTACTAACTAACAACAAAAAGAATATGAATTAACTAAAATAGTTTAGCCATGTGCAAGGAAAACTAAGAAAATAGTGGCTGCAAGCCCAGCCTCCACCGGTAAGGAGCAACATGTTATCAAGAAGTAATGTGTAACACATAGTTCAAATGCAGACTGAAGGTTGTAGCACAAAGGCAAGTGAAGGATGTAGCACAAAGTTTGAGTTAGAGCCAACAACTCTCCCAAGGTTGTTAAGTTCGCTTAATCGACGACTAGTCAGCGTCCAGTCGTCACGGAGGGGCAAGTCGAGGCATCGACTTGGTCTCTGTCACTATGTCTCTCACGACTTAATGAACTAGTTGTCGACGATTTTGGATGACTTGCTCGCTTGCTTTACTTCCGAATCGAAAGACTTGCTAACAGTAACCAAATGGCAAAACTAATCATTTAACAATCGTAGTTGACAAGTTTTATTTAATACACTACTGAACTTTTAATTTTTCGAATTAGATCATTGAACTAATTATTATTTTAAAATTAAGTCATTCTGTCAACTTTTAAGTCACGGCCATTAAATTTTTACCTACATAGACGTTAAAAAGAAAAAAAAACCAAATGACATGGCCTATTTTTATTTTATTTCTCTCCTCACTCCTCTGACTCTCCCTTTATCATCTTCCTCTTACTTTCTCTCTCTTACTCTCGTCTCCCCAATCCTCTCCATAATGAAACCCTTCTCCCCAGATCTCTCTCTACACCACAATATCTCACATGGACCGAAGATTCTCAAAACCCTCGCCTCCATCAAAACCAACGCCACAAGATGGAAGTCCTCCAGCCTGCCGCCAAGTTCCTAGTCGAACTTTCTAAGTCCCAGGACATCGTTGCCGGTGACGGAACCACCACCGTCGTCGTTATCGCCGGTGCGTTGCTGGAGGTCCGACCCGGGTCGAAAATACAAAAATTGTTGTTATACAGTTTCAGAATTCCCCTCCAAAAACTGATATTGAGCAGTCTATTGTTGTTTCAGATTACACCCAGATGGATAGGATATTAAAGGAAGGGAGGAATTACATTTTGGGTATGATTAAGAAGATCAAGGCAACTGGTGTAATGTGTTGTTGATCCAGAAGAGTATTTTGAGGGATGCTGTTACGGATTTGTCACTTCATTATTTGGCCAAGGCGAAGATTTTGGTGATCAAGGACGTGGAGCGTGATGAGATTGAGTTTATTACTAAGACATTGAATTGTTTACCCATTGCGAATATTGAGCATTTTCGTGCAGAGAAGTTGGGATTTGCTTATTTGGTTGAGGAGGCTTCACTTGGAGATGGGAAAATTGTGAAGATTACTGGGATTAAGGAAATGGGTAGAACAACCACAGTGTTGGTTCGTGGGTCGAATCAGTTGGTTCTTGACGAGGCAGAGCGGAGCTTGCATGACGCCTTGTGTGTTGTTAGGTGTTTAGTGAATAAGAAGTTTCTGATTGCAAGGGTTGAGGCGCCTGAAATTGAGCTTTCGAGGCAATTGGGGGCTTGCGCAAAGGTCTTGCAGGGCATGGAAGATGTGGTCACCTTTATGTAGAAGGCTTGATTCCCCTGGTTGTAGTTCTGATCCGGTGGGTTTAATCGTCTAAGGAATCCATTGCTGAAATTCAATTTCTTGCCAATGGTTGTTCTGCTAGTGTTATCAGTGGGATTGGATTATTTTGCTGAGATATTTTTCTTTTCTTTTAAAATGCCACGTAGGAAAAAGCTAACGGTCAATTTAACAGAACTGAGCTTCAGTTAACAGACTGATCCAATTGTAAAATTTTATTTTGTTTAATAGGGTAATTCAAAAAATTAAAAGTTTAGTTGTACATTAAGTAAAACTTGCCAACTATAATGGCTTAATTCATAGTTTTGCCGTAACCAAATTTAATCAAACGACCCATAACCCACTTACCAACCCAATTAAAGACCCAAATTGTTAAAAATAAACAATAAGGCTGGACTTACACGATCAAAAAAGTTAGGGATTTGGAGTTGGGACCTGAAAAAAATGTATAATAATTAGTATTGTATATTTCTATATTTAATTACGTGCTTGTTTGCTTGTTGCTACTTATTACTTATTTGAATTGTAATGAACAATGATTTGCTTTTGTAGTTTTTTTTTAATATCTAAGTCGAAACGAGTTGGTAGCCGATTGCTTAAGCGACCAGATGACTAGTCGCCAATAAACCCTTGGTCGCATACTTGTTTGGTTTGGGTACATATTTGTTTTGGTGGCTCACTTGGTTATGGTCAATTGGAATTTCGAATTGAACAGGGTAAATTAAAATTTGGGTTTGTTCCCAAGTTGGGTGAATCATCGACTTGAACTGACGACGACTAACTACGAAGTCGCACGACCTAGCCACGACAACCAAGTTAAGCTATCGACTTGCACTTTCAACAGTGACCAGACGACTAATTTTCGACTAAAAGCGACGACTTAATAACTATGATATCAAATAACTTTTGTTGTGGAAATATTATTATATTTGTGTTTCTAATAGTATTTGATAGTGTTGAATATTATAAAATAATAATGTCAAATGTACACACACACATACATATATATATAAATTTGCATGTATAAATTGTACAGAGGAAATGACTTGTCGACTTCTGAACGACTAATCGGACGCTTAATCGATTAAGCTCCCCACCACCAACTCGACTTTACGACTTGACAACTACACAACTCCACATTTGAATGATGGAAAAGGATTTATCTAGTGAACTACATACAAAAGGTTAGAAGCCACGTCAACCTATCATTTTGGCTACTTTACAGCTAGGTCTTCTTTTGCACTGATATATTCCACACAATTTGTCAACAAGAAAATTGGCATTAACAAAGCCATATAAAAATTTTATGGTGCATACAATCTTTACATTAATGAACATAACAAATCAAACAATGAGATAGTCTTAAATACCCAGTTCCTATACATATATGTTATGCATGTGAATATAAATATATGTTTGTCTTATTATAATTATATGAAACTAATGAAAATGTTGATATCCCCCCTCCCCCTCCCCCTCACCCTCACCCTCACCCTCAAAAAGTTGATATATATATATATATATATATATATATATATATATTTATTGCAAGCAAGTTAATCCACAAAATTCATTATAGATGCCTAATATATGCAACCAATGTGATGCTCAATGCGTCATTTATCATATTGTGACAGGTGCATAGCTTTATGGCACATACATCTCCAAGGACTGCCACAAGTGACAACTAAGATTTTACCAAGAGAGAGAGAAGCTTCAGTGATTTAATATGCATAACACAAGAAAACAATCACAACAAATCATCCACAGAGAAATGAGAGATAAATTCGCAGGACTAGGTTTATAAACAACAGAATATTATTCCCTATCAACTCACTTTCTTGAAGCCTGCTATTAATTTAATAGGAACCCAGCCCTGGTCATCCATGTTCTGCCTCAAGAATGTATCTTTAACTATATTTTCATTACTGCAAAGCATAAGAGCAAACTAGATTTCAAGTACCCAACACTGATAAAACAAATTTAATTATCCATGATTACCACTATGAAAACACCAAAAAGTGAAAAGGAGTACCTGAAATAATAATCTATCTGGTTCACTATCTTAGTATGCAACTGGGGATCCAGTACAGGAGGGAAATACAAAGGATGACCGGGCATTTGAGCCATGATAGGCACACCTCTGAGAGAATCTGGAGGGGGGCCTGGAACATAAATTAAAGACGGTGGAACTTCTGCAATTGGGTAGAAATATTAGTTCCAAGGCCCTAAAACAACATCAAAAGCATGAAATTTAAATAGCAAAGCATCTCACCAGGGTAAACCATTGGGTTGCCAAAAGGTCGCATAGGCATAGATGGAGGGATAAACACAGGAGAAGTATGTGGTGCTCGTGCAAAGCCCCTAGGAACAACTCCCTGATGCTGCATGTGGGTGTCTCTACTGCCAAAACCTTGGTGAGAATTATTCCAATCCTGACTCCACCGATCCTGATCGCGCTTGCCCCCATAACTGTTGTGGTGGTAAGAACCATCTCCACGCAGATGTTGCCCACCACTTCCTCTCCTATTAAAAGAAATACTACGTTGAGGTTGGTGATCATTCCCAAACCCTCTTTGTCCACCCTCCTTATTCTTCCAAGACTCTCCGATGGTGTTACCAGGTTTTCCTGGCGGCATTTCCACAACTGGACCCTGCGGTTGTGATAGTGATGATGGCTGAATAAAACTGCCATTAGCTGAACTCCCACCACGGCCACCACTTTTCATAGACCTCTGGCGTGTGGGCGTTACATGATTAGGAGTTGAATTAGGGTTTGCATTATTAGCTATTAGTGGTTTATTTAAAGATGAAGATGCAACTCCACTTCCCTAAAATACAGAAACATATACATAGAAGAGTTTAGAAATATGTAAACATACTAACAAATAGAAGTGGTTATTTAAAAAAAAAAATCCCTGAAAGCCCCCACTTTGGAGTGATAGGAATAAAAGTACATGAATACATATTCAATTAAAAACAATCTTCTCAACATTAAGTAAACCTCACATACTCCATGGGTGAGAATCCAATCCTCACAATAAGGAGGAAATAAAGCCCCACAATAACACATAACAAGAATCTGTAATTTTAATAGCATACTATTTAGACAAAATACTAATTTTAATAAACTTCTAAAAAAATTAATATCCCAATTACGAGATAAAATAAAGCTCTTAGCACTAAGTAAATAGCAAGCAAACCTGAGACGGATGCAAGGATCCATCAGAAAGAGCTTTTAAAGAATCAGAAGAAGACAATTTTGGAGAAGTCTTGGTGCAATCTGAGAGAGCAGGCCACAACGCAGAATCCATGATCGGAGTAACCTCGACGGCGGCTCCATTTCCGTTCCCATTGGATGGCTTACCCCAAGCTAGTTTCTTAGCCGCATTACTGTTAATATCAGAGCTCTCGTGAGCCTCTGACATAGAATCATCGTCCTCTTCCACATGCAATGAAGGAGAAATAGGCGGTGCAGGCAACTTAGACGCCGGAAAATCAGGTGAAGAGCTCGGATTTTGCTCCGAAACAACATCGGAAGACGACGGAGAATGAGTCTCCGCCGCCGCACCGCCGACAATAACAACCGGCTCGGATTCCGCGCCGCGAACCCACGGCGACGAGATACCACGCGTGTGCCGCGATTTGGGGCTGGAATAGGCAACTCCGTCGCCGGAACTCCGAGGAGATAGAATGTTAGTGGTAGCAGTTGCCATCGTTTTACAATTGTACGATTATTACTAAAATCAAATACTAACAATTAAACCTAGGAATTGGGGAAATCGACAAGTTGATCGACAATTAATCGAATGGCTAGTGAAACAAAAATTAAATTCCCTAAAAATGGATCAAAATTTTGGTAGAAAGAGGAGAAAATAAGACAAAATGTAGAACATTAGTAGTTTCTCTCTCCTCAGTCACTCTCTCTCGGTTTTGGGAATTCTGGGGAAGTTTTTACATGGAAGGGATGATTAGCTTGTCAACAACGTCAGTCGACTATTTCGTTACGTAGGTCAAGCCGTCATGGACTATTCCTGGTTGGGTTGGGCCGGTGTGAACTTTTTAACTGGGCCTTGATTATTATTATATGGTCCGATTCTCTTTTGGTGACTAAAATAATTAAGGAACAATTACATATAATAGTATAATTTATTAAAATATTACAAAAAAAGTGTACAAACAAAATAATTATAAAAAGAGTGCATATGCAATATTTAATTACAAAAAAAGTGCAATCTTATCCCTTTTATTTAGTTGACTGATTTAATGTGTTATTGATAATGGTCATGTTTGTAGGGATTTAAATTTTCTCTCTCCCATCAACCTCCATATTCTTATCTAACGAATCAATGGAGTAACCGCCTTCTTCTTCCTCTTCGGTCGTTGCCTTCTTCCTCCTCTGCCGCAGTCGTAGTCTTCTTCCTCACCTTCGTCCCCCGCCACTACTCCACCGGCAGCCGCCCCACCCTCGCCACTGCCACTACTCCTCCCGCCCCCGCCCCCGCCCCCGCCCCCGCCCCTGCCCCACACCCTCTCCTTCCCCTTCCTCCGCCTCCCTTCTCCCACCCCGCCCACGCCCACCACCTCCCACCGCCATCCCCCTCCTCCCGCCCCCCTTTCTCCTCCCAACCCCACCCCACCCCCTCCCCTCCCCTCCCCTCCCCTTCCCCTTCCTCCGCCTCCTCCCGCCCCCCTTTCTCCGCCTCCTCCCGCCCCCCTTTCTCCTCCCAACCCCACCCCCTCCCCTCCGCCTCCCCTCCCCTTCCTCTTCCCAACCCCACCCCTCCCCTCCGCATCCCCTCCCCTCCCCTCCCCTTCCTCTTCCTCCGCCTCCTCTCGCACCCTTTCTCCTCCTCCCCCAAATCAATCCAAGGTGGCCGTCGGTGGAGGCCACGCCACTGGCCGCGATGGAGGCCCCTCCACCACCCGTTGCTTCCCCTCCACCACCGGTCCGTTCTCCAATTCCAGCGGTAATCAAACCTTAATATTTTGGTAACCAAATAGGCATACTAAGGTAACCAAACCTTCATAACAAGGTAACCAAACCTTAATATAAAGGTTTCCTTGTTATGAAGGTTTGATTACCTTATTATGAAGGTTTGATTACATTGGTATGAAGGGTTGGTTACCTTGGTATGAAGGTAACCAAATTTCATGTAGTTGGTTACCAAATAATTTGATAAGGTAACCAATTCAGTTTTATTAGCTTACTAATTTATTTTAGATGTGATGCAGTTGATAACCAAATTTCATGTAGTTGGTTATCAAATCATTTGATAAGGTAACCAATTCAGTTTTATTAGCTTACTAATTTATTTTGAATGTGATGCAGTTGGTAACCAAAATTTATGCAGTTGGTTACTAAACCTTCCGATAAGGTAACCAATTTAGTTTTATTAGGTTACTAATTTATTTTAGATGTGATGTTGTTGCCGGTGGTGGTGGCGACGGCGGCAGCGGTGGCGGCGAGAGAGGAGGATGATGAACATTAGCTCCTTCATAATTTTTTATTTTTAATTTTCTCATTTTGATTTGAATTTTGAAATATAGATTTGAAATTGTTGTTAGAGACAAAAGATTTAAATTTGAATTATTAATTATGGTAGTTAGTTGTCCTTGATTTTAGATTTTTTTTATTAATGTGAATTGTACTATTTTTGTAATATGAGTCTTAATTACACTCTTTTTGTAATTATTTAGTTGATGCACTTTTCTTGTAATTACTTTCTATTTGTTGTATACTTATGTAAAGGACCCAATAATTAACCACTTTCTAGCAATGTCTCGAATTAATGAGCCAACATCTCTGCTTATTTATTTGTTTATTTTTATAATTCATTTCTCAAATTAATTTATCAAGATCTAATAAATTTAATTTTATTTATTATTTTTAGTTAATTAATATGTTAAAGTGAATCACTTTTTATTAATACTTTAATAAAGAGTTTACATCTATGTTATTAAAGTAGAGCAGTAAAAAATAATTAATGAGAATGATTCATTTCATTCTAATAGAATAAGCAGATATAATTTTTTTTCATTCCATAAGAATGAGTCATTCCATTTATGCCTTCATTTTTGAGATTCAAACATAGTTTTAAGAATTTTTTGGATGATTTAAATTAATTTTTATTTAAGTAGAATTGGTGTGATTTTAGTAAGATAAATATAATGCAAAAGCCAATAATAAAAAAGCCCATGCTTCTAAAGGGTGTTCTGGATTAATCATTTCGAGTGCTTTATGGTAAAATTTCTAGGCATGTGTAGAAGATATAGCCAATTCTAACCACCCTCTCAATGTCAATAATGGCTGAAAATTAAGTTTGGGAAAACATGTAGTATTATTTTAATATGATTAGGTCAACATTCTACATTTGTTATTTTCGACTTCATATATATTACTCCTTCCGTCTCATGATAAAAGTATTTATTACTATTTTGGATAGTCTCATGTTAAATATCTAATTTTTTTTAATAATCAAACTTTTACACCATTTTTTCCTATTATGCCCGTAGTATTATATATCTCATACTTCTCTTATTCTAATTCTCTCTCCATATTTAATAAATATGGAGAGAAAATATTTTGAATTGAATAGCTAGAAAATCACTCTCTCACTTACAGTGAAAATAATTAATGACATATAATTATGGGCAATTTTGTCATTTCATTTCTCTTCTTAATATGTGTGAAAAGTCCACCATGACTTTTATCCTGGGACGGAGGGAGTATTAATTTGAAGAAAACTACACCCTCACAAATATTATATAAATATATATATGGATTATATATATATATATATATATATATATATATATATATATATATATATATATACACACACACAGCTATGTAGTACACAGTCGTACTATGACGACTGTTTTTTTGAGTTATAGCGACGGTTCAACTGTCGCTATAGACCAAAGTATCTATGGCGACGGTTGAACCGTCATCGTAGCTCAAAAAAATCGTCGCCATAAGAGACTGTGTACTACACAGCTGTGCATATATATTTATATATATATATATATATACACACACACATATGGACAGAGCCGACCCTGGGCAAGGGCCACTGGGGCAACCGCCCAGGACCCATAGTTGAGAGGGGCCCAAATTTTTTTATAAACATATTTATTTATGTGTATAAAAAAAATAAAATAATAGCGATATTATGTAAGACCCCGAATTTTATGAAATAAAAATATTCAATTTTTCTTATAATTACGATTCAGTAAATGGTTAAATTGATAAAAAGAAAAGGATTTTATATAAAAAAATTTCAAAATAAGCAAGTGGCTATAAAATACTTATTTTTATCGGGGAATATTCGTTTGGTCGTGGAATATTCTTTCTGTCGGGAAATATTCGTACGACGGCGCAGCTATTTGTGTGTCCCATAACGGATAACTGTCGGATGAAGACAATGACAAAAATTGAGTTTTTATAAATAACGGCGTAGTTGTTACCTTTAATACTGTTGGAATACCCAGTGGTTAAAATACAGTAATACGCGTGTTTGTACAGTAGCACACGGTTTTACACAGTATTTTTGAATTATTGATCCTTACGTAAGAAGACACCACTCAATAATTGTTACAGCAGTTACTGTTCAATATTTTATTTTATTGATTCAATAATTGCTGCGTTGATATTTTATATTATTGTTGTTTCAATAATTGTCACTGCACATCATCTCCATTATCAGATCAATAATTCATGTAAGACCCCAGCTTATTAATGAATAAAATCAAATTTTCTCTAAATATTATTGTGAATATTAAGGGGTTAATTTGATATAATACTTTGGTTATGGGTGAAATGTGCAAATTTTACAAAATAAGCAAGTGGTTATAAAATATTCATTTTGTCAGGGAATATTCGTTTGGTCGTGGAATATTCTTGCTGGCGGGAAATATTCGTACGACGGCACAGCCTTGTGTGGGCCCCATAACGGAAAGCGATTGGATGAAGAAAATGACAAATATAAGTTGTTTATAAATAACGGCGTAGTTGTTACCGTTAATACTGTTGGAATACCCGGTGGTTAAAATACAGTAGCACACGGTATTGCATTAATTATTGATTCTTACGTAAGAAGGCACTACTCAATAATTGTTACAGTAGTTATTATTCAATATTTTATTTTATTGATTCAATAATTGTTGCTTTGATATTTTATATTAGTGTTGTTTTAATAATTGTTGCTGCACAGTATTTTCCTTTATCAGATCAATAATTCATATTATTTGAATAATATTATTAGATAACGTTATTGGCAATGTCTAGAAAGTTCTGTCTAAGGAGAGGTTTGGTCATCTAATTGCGCGCCAGTAAGGAAAAATCCTTATTGGAAAGCCCCCTCTTTCTTGGGAACGGCCTGGTTGTCATAAATGTGATTCTGTACTATTATTTGTGAATAATTAATTATTGATTCATATGATAAGGAAATATTTATTTTATGTGGATATAAATGAGGGATATATTTTTGTGGTTAAAAATGAAAGAGTTAATGTTGAGGTTTTTATCAGTATTTTTGTCGGAATGGAGGTATTAAAAATCAGGATTTTTGAGATATTTTGCGGGGGTTATAATTTTTAATCCGACCATTGGATCGTGGTAATTTTTAGATATGTTATATATATATATATATATATATATATATATATATATATAAGTTGAGTATATGTTCACAAATTTTGAACCGTTAAAAATGAACGTATGATTTATTATGAATTTTACGAGATGACTGGTTTAGAAATTGTTGAATTTTCGGAGTTAATCATTTTGGTGGAAAATTCTAGAATTGGTGGGCCCCACTCTTGGTTGGTGAAGAAATGTGCTGAAATTTTTATTCAAATGTGGTGGGTGGGAATAGTAGCAGGTAAAGCTGGTTGCAGGTTAAGTCTGCTTCGGCGTGCTAACATTTTCTTATAAATAGAGGGCTAAGTTAGAATTGAAAATCACACCAAAAATAAGTTTTCTCTCTTTCTCTCTCTAGATTATTGAGTGTATTTTGTGAGTATTTAGATACTTTAAGAGTTTCTATTCATCAGAGCAAGTTTCTTTCAGTCTTATACCGGTATTCCGACCAGAAGTACTGATATTTTGAGGTAAGGGATATTATTTTCTTCTTAATGATATTATTTTCTTCAATATCATTATGCTGAAATATTGATATGAACTTTTTATCAAATTTGGAACTTTTTGTGTCGGGATTACTATTCACGTATACGGCACTATTCACGTATACGGTACTATTCACGAATACGGCACTATTCACCGAAAAATAAAATTTTTCCTTTTGTCCAAGATGTCTATTATGGTTACTATCTTTGATTGTATCCATGTTTTGATCTTTATTTTTGAATTCTGCTTCACAATTGATTATTATGAAGTATTATTGATCTTGAATAAACTGTTATACGAATCCCTAATATGTGTCCTTCTGTCTCACTGGATTCGTTCTCTTTAAGATATTTTTCATCATCCTCAGTCCTAAATGATGATATTACTGAATATCTTTGGCCTGTAGTGCAAAGATGTATGATTACTTGATGAATATCTTTGGCCTGTAGTGCAAAGATGAACAAGTGTTAAGATGAACATGACTGACAGGTGATACAAATGAATATCTTTGGCCTGTAGTGCAAAGATGAATATTTGGATAAAGATGATTATTAATTGATGTTACAGGGATAAAATATTGATGATGGACTTTTAAATCTTAGAAGATAGTAGAATTCTTTCTCTACTTGACTCTTCTAATGGTTTGCTGTTTCCGCTGCAGTTGTTGATCTAAAACTTGTTGTCGATTATATTCTATCAGATTTTTCCCTGTTGAAGACTAACGATAATTTGTTGTATATTATCTTAGTCATAATATTCTTTACTGGGCTAGTTGAGCTCACCCTTTTCCTTTTTGTTCCATTTTTCTTCTCAGGAGGTGAGAACATAGCAGGATCTAGTCGGGGTATGGAGTGATGGTTCTAGAAAGATGTTTTAGCAGTCCTCACTATTTCTGTAAAATAGTGTTTGAATAATTATAATGAGGATTTGTTTGAGTGTGGATATTGTCTAGAAGACAATATTTGTATTTAAACTCACAGTATATGTTGTCGTATTTTGTACGACAATTGTATTATTGAAGTTGTAGTTTGCTTTCTGTACCATGTATTTGACGACTCAGAATGGATGTTGTATACCTATTTTGGGGGCGTCACAATTCATATTATTTAAAATAATATTATTAGATAGCATTATTGATAATGTCTGGAAAGTTCTGTTTAAGGAGAGGTTTGGTCATCTAATTGCGCGCCAGTAAGGAGAAATTCTTATTGGAAAGCCCCCACTTTCCTGGAAACTGCCTGGTTGTCATTATTGTGATTCTGTAATATTATTTATGAATAATTAATTATTGATTTATATGATAAGAAAATATTTATTTGATGTGGATATAAATGATGGATTTATTTATGTGGTTATAAATGAAAGAATTAATGTTGAGGTATTTTATCAGTATTTTTGTCGGATTGGAGATATTAAAAGATCAAATCGGTGTTCTTACAGCTTTATTGTGTGAGTTATAATTTTTGATCCGACCGTTGGATCGTGGTAATATTTGGATATGTTATACATATATGAGTTGAGTATATGTCCACAAATTTTGAACCGTTAAAAATGAACCTATGATTTGTTATGAATTTTACGAGATGACTGGTTTAGAAATTGTTGAATTTTCGGAGTTAATCATTTTGGTGGAAAATTCTAGAATTGGTGGGCCCTACTCTTGGTTGGTAAATAAATGTGCTAAATTTTATTTCAAATGTGGTGGGTGGCAATAATAGTAGGTAAAGCCATCAGGTTGCAGGTTAAGTCTGCTTCGGCGTGCTAACATTTTCCTATAAATAGAGGGCTAAGTTAGAATTGAAAAACACACCAGAAACAAGTTTTCTCTCTTTCTCTCTAGATTATTGAGTGTATTTTGTGAGTATTTAGATACTTGGTGAGTTACTATTCATCAGTGCAAGTTTCCTTCAACGTCATATCCGATATCCAGTCAGAAGTGCTGCTCTTTTGAGGTAAGGGATAGTAAGGAATTTTAAGGGTTATTATGTTTTTCAGTTCGTAATTCTTCTGACCTTCATAAAATTTTGAAAAAATTTGAAATGATATTTTGATGAGTTTTATTGATTGTGCCCAAAAATGGTGATTTTTGGATGTATAGATTAAGAGTTATGAATTTTACGGGGAAATATTATTTTAAAAGTAATCGCTTATAACTCCTTGTGGTTAACTCCAAAATTGATGAAATTTTTATTGAAAGCATATCTATATAATATTAGTGTACTCTGTGAATTTCGGAATTTTTGGATTAAATTATAATTTATGATAAATGTCTAAATATTCGGCTGTTTTGGCCATATGAAAAATAGTAAATGAGTTTTAAAAATTCTGAGAAAAATATATGTTCAATATGGGACTATATTCTGCTAAATCCCAGAAAAAAATATTTTTGAAACTGATTTGGTATTTTTCATGAAAATAGACTAGTTATGAGTAAATGAATTAAATATGTTATGTGAAGTAAGAAAATTGAAAAATAGGATTTTATGGCTTGAGAATCCTATATGAGGTATATGCAGATGTTTGATGAGGGTTTTTGGTTATTGGTGATGAAATTTTATGAGTTTGGCATTTTAGGATGATTAAATGCATTATTTAGTAAAGTGTAAACAATTAAAATAAATTGTTTATAAGCTTAAGAAATATTATTATTTCAATATCATTATACTGAAATATTGGTATGGATTTTATTGTAGAATTTCTACCTTTTTCATGTCGAGTTACTATTCATGAGTTACTATTCATGAGTTACTATTCATGAGTTACTATTTACAGAAAAATTGGTTTCTTTTTCTGACCAAATTATAGTTGATTTATGAATATTACTCTTGAGATTAAATTTATATGTTGATTATATTGATTTTATTATCATATATAACATTTTTATAACCCTAATGATGATATTTCTCTTTGACTAGAGTGTAAAGATGGGTAGATTTTAGGTATGATCATGACTATGGGTTCCCTTTGGCCAGTAGTGCAAAGTTGAATTGTTGACTGGTATGATCATGACCATTGAATTTATTATTGAATATCTTTAGCTTAAGTGCAAAGGTGAATTGATCAACATGGTTATAATTATTGTTTAAATAAATTCTGAAATGATTATATATTTCTTTGAGATATTAATATATTTGGCCTATAGTGCAAATATGAACTGTTGTTGAATATCTTTGGCCTGTAGTGCAAAGATGAACTGGTGATGAATATCTTTGACCCATAGTGCAAAGATGACATGTGGTTGAATATTTTTGGCCAGTAGTGCAAAGATGAATTATTGATGAATATCTTTGGCCTGTAGTGCGAAGATGAACTGTTGTTGAATATCTTTGGCCTGTAGTACAAAGATGGTTTATTGATGAATATCTTTGGTCGTAGTGCAAAGATGGATTTATTAGCATGATTATGAACAGGAACTGTGATTTGGTATAACCATGATCTTTGATGTTTCAGGTAAAGACAAGTGATGAAAATTATCTTTGTTCTGGATGAGAAGAAGAATTTAGAACTACAATTATGATTATGAGTTATACATGTGATTGTGGACAGGAATTGTTGATTGATGTTACAGGGATAAAACATTGTTGGTCGACTTTTAACATAGAGAAGATAATAGACTTTATAGTATATTTGACTCTTCTAATGGATTGCTCGTTCCGCTGCAACTATGGTTGAAAAGTTTTATCATCTACCATATGTTCTAAATCTCTGATTTAATTCTGTTGAAGACTATTGATAACTTATTTATCTTTAGTCATGATATTCTTTACTGGGCTAGTTGTGCTCACCCTTCTGTTTCACAATTCCTTTCAGGTAATAAGAGTGTAGCTGGGTCGAGCGGGGGTAACAGGGGAATAGAACGATGGTCATCATTTAGTAGTTATATTTGGTGAATCATCTAGGGTGAAGCGAACCCAACGTTGGAAGGGTGTGTTGCCACTATCATACAAGATGTCTAATGACATACAACCTCGTGTCATCATAAGACAGGATTATGCTCATCCACTTGCTGAGTATATTTACGAGCACTACCTATATAATCTTGGTGTTTGTTTGAAATATAATTCTCAATTAGAGACAGTGGAGATAATGATAAGTCATGAGAAGACTCACCATTGGGAAGAATATGATAGTAATCTTCTCGTTTTTTTTTTGGTATATTGGGTCAACCAAGGATAATTCTGTGGCCATATGATATCTATCACAACCTAGAAGCCTGGCCTCCCATGTATGAAGGTTTCCTTGAGCACTTCCCAAAAATTCTAATTTCTAAAACAGTTTTTGACTATACCTTTATGTAAGGTGTCATTGTGAGGTGCTGTCCACGGTTGGGATATGAGTCACATTTGGTATATATTTGTATCCAAACTCACAGCATATGTGTTGTTGTATTTTGCACGACAATTGTTGTAATAAAGTTGTAGTTGTTTTCTGTACTATGTATTTGGCGACTCAGAATAGGTTGGATGGAATGGACCTATTTTGGGGTTGTCACATATTATGCATTAAAAATGATATGTTAGAAAACATTAAATATGGTAGTATAATTGATGATTTTGCATCTAAAAGTGCAACAAGCACTACAAGAAAAATGTTTATCAGCGACCGCTCATCAGCGACCGTATATAGTCGCAGATAGATATCAGCGACCGCATACGGTCGCTAATCGGCGTCGCACAAAATCTGGTCGCTAAGGCGCACATCAGCGACCACTATTAGTGACCGCCATATCTGCGATCGATAAAAGCGACCGAAATGATAAATTCGGTCGCTAAGCTGAGTCAGCATGGACCATAAACAAAGCTGACGTCGTCCACGTGGCAGCGACCGGATGCGGTCGCTGATAGTCTCAAATATAAATTCGGTCGCTAATAAGTATCAGCGACCACATGCGGTCGCTGATATGAAAAAAAAATAAACAGATTTTTGCTGTTTTGCAAAATTCTCAAAAACCTGTACCTGTTTTGTACCTGCTTTATCCCAACACACATACACAACAAGATAAGCAGCATACACAATAAAATAAACATCCATTGTACCCACCAACACATACACCAAACTAGTTTCAAAACTAGTTTATATAACATAACTGAATATACAAGTTATGAACATACACATGCAATAATAACATTTCAAAACTTGTTTAAGTAACATACATACAAGTAAAGAAAAACTTGTAAAAGTACAAGCTTATACTATAACTATAAAAGTGATATATATATAAAGCAGGTACGTCAAGCATCATCGCCTCCTTGATCACCCTATAATTAACAAAATAATAAAATAAGTTATAAATATATACTAACTATGTTAATATTGGTATATTACGACAATATATACAACAAATTAATTTTATATCTCGTCGTCATCCCCATGCTGTGATGCTGCTGCCGCCGCCACTGCTTTAGCTAACTCCTCAGGATCCAGAGCCCTCAGATGCCCGCCCAGTATCGTCAGAAGATTTCGATCTTGACATATAACTCTAACACAATCAGTCGGAGTATGAACAGCTGGATGGCTCGATGACTGTGTAGACTGGGTAGAAGAGCAGCCAGAGCCACTGAAGGATAGGCGTCGTCGTTGTCCTTGACCTTTAATGTAGTTCTTCTTCACAACAGACGCCCTCTCCCACAACTCTTGATCAATAGACGGACGTGGAGTGCCTTCAGGATAGCGTTCATTCAATAAGCGCTTATAAGTGTCCTGTCATCATGTTAACAATTAAATAGTGAAAAATAAATTAATTTTATAAGCATTGATAAACAAGATCAAGTTGTTAAAATTTATTACCGCTATCTGGATAGCCTCAGGCAGACCATCACGGGTGGCCACGTACACATCCAGCCAATGGATAGGTGTACCTTGAGACTGAGATTCCTATACAAAAAAAGCATAATATTACTAAGTAAAAATGTGATATATTTTCTATAATTCATGATTTTAAACAAATTAAAACTTGTAATTAAATACGTACTCTGGCAGTGATATGCTGTAACTGTGAAATACTACCGCCCTTGTATGTCCCTTTAGCCTTTTCGCCTTCGGGTACACCCGAGAATCTGTTGCTGGCGGCAGTCTTTCGTCTTTTCACCCAGCTCTCAGCCCTCCATTGAGCACACATCTCAGCCCATATGGCCTGGGTGCACCACCAGGGACTATGCTCGTGCATGTAATCTTCTCCCTGGCCTGGAATCTCTGCATTGTGAAGGGCTTTTTGTCTTTCTTTATTCGAATTGTCTTTGGTGCGGACCGCGCACTTCTGCCAAAATAATGTATGTATCACTGAAGTCTGCGCGTCCTCCCATCTATACTGTTTCTGCAAATAAAACAACAATAAAAACATTACTAAATAATTATCCTTCGAATACTAAATAATTATCCTTTGTCATAATTAAAAAAATATACCTGAAATTCTGCCCAAACAGCATCCTTGTGGGCGATAGGTGTGCTCGCCCACAGCTGTGATATACACTTGACGATCTTATTATCTGAAAAATCACTATAATATACAACATCAATTAGCATATATTAAGAAAATTATATCTAAGTTATAATACTTATGAACATTTTTCAAACTTATACTTAAAAAAAATTCGCCAGAGTCTCCCCTGTAATATTGACTAGCCACATGCACGACGACATGCATATATGGACATTTCTAGGAACCCAATACACAAACCAAGAGAAATATACAAACTTTCAATACAATATATAAGACCAAAACAATAACAATTGAATGCAAATTAAAGCAGTAAAAAATTCAAACCCATATACATTACCAATATAATATCAATCAAAACATTACCAATATACAATAAATGGAATCTTAAATGCTTATATATAAATGATATATGCGGGACGTACGTGCTATTCGGAGGAGGGCGAATCTGAATAAGAATCCGATCATCTGGATTACTAGAGGCCTTGGGCACATGATTAGGCCCCCTACCCAAGCCGCGCTTTTTCTGCGCTGCTTCAGAAGCCATCTGTATATTACAAATTTCAAGATGTTATTCTGAGTCATGTTTGATTACATGTATATATGACAATAAACATGACAGTGATATAAACATGTATATATATGAATATAAAATGACAATAAACAAAAGTTGCATTTAAAATAGTACATAAACATGCATGACAGTGATATAAACATGTATATGTATGAATATAAAAAAGTGTAATGCTAAACATACATTTCAAGTGTCAGTGTCTGATTCAGAATCAATTTGTATACGTGTTGCAGATTCATAACCATCATCTGCTTCAGATTCAGTGTCAGATTCAGTGTCAGATTCAGTCAATAACTCTTCCTCCTCAGTATCAATGTCATCTGACACAAGTATTGACTCATGATCTAATTCATGTGGTTCATCTCCACCATCTAACTGGATTACTTCATTGTCGTCCTCCACATTTATTATAGTTTGACTATGAAGCATATGCTCTTGGTAAATCTCCCCATCAACTAATTCTACACGACTACGCGCGGGAGTATGAATTACAACTTGCCAATCTGTAGGCGATGTGTTATTGGAAAATACCTTAGAATCTTAAACGGTATACTTGATTTTTTTGTAGTCACACCCTCTTTATTAGGCCTAAACCGATCGTGACTGCAAAACGTGCACCTTGTCATCTGTTCATTTTCCCTATAAAACAACATGCAATCGTTGGGACATGCATCGATCTTTTGGTATCCAAGACCCAACTTCTTCACCATTTTCTTACAAAAGTAATAGTTATCAGGCAATTTCTCACCGTCAGGCAACATACTCTTAATAGCCTTCAAGAACGACTCAAAACACTCATGACTCATGTTGTGATCAGCCTTGATGTTAAGTAATGTCGCCACTGCAGACAATGTAGTGTGTTTGGTGCAACCATGCCACAATGGCTCGCTGCCCTCGTCTAACAACTTAAAGAAGTCTTTGGCATCAGAATTCATAGGTTGTTCTCTGCCTTGTTCCCAATCAAAATCTGGCCCTGCAATATCATGAACCATTTCATTCATACGATGAGTACTACTGCCCGAATTGTGTACTTCTGTGATGCCACCACCTCTTCTCTGTCCATGTGCCCACCAGCATTCTTCGTAATTTCTCATGAATCCAGAAACAAGTAAATGATAGTTTATCACGTCTCTGTCCATATAATTTACATTCTTACATTTCAAACATGGACATCGTATCTGCGACTTACCATTCATACATTCCGGGCGACTATACGCATAATCCAAAAACACTTAGCAACCAGCTCTAAATCCAGCTGTAGCACCTATCTGGGCACTTGACTTTCGTCGTGCCATCTAACTACGGTCTGAATAGAGGTCCATGATTCCACGGTACCTATGTTGACATGAATTATTGTATTCCCTTGTTAGAGATTTACAATTCAACTCAATCCCATTTATGGTGCTTATAAATACATATACATATATATGTACATATATAACATGAGTGTGCATCATATATGATTATTCGAGAATTGAACAAGGATACATTCCAAAACAACCTAAAGACAATAGATTCCTAGGGGTAGAATATGAATCATTGCATCATGCATGGTCTGCATATGATAGGACATTAGGTGATGAAAATATCTTGATGGTCAAGTTTGAAGAACAACCAATGGAATTTGAAATGTGTTCTAGAAACTATAACGATGCGTATATCAAGATTGCAGACGAAGGCATACTATTAGCCCCTGTGAATACGAATGCATATATAGCCATTTGACTTATATATGAAGATTTAGACAAGTATGTCTTCTCGACTGTGAATTATGGATTAACTTCTTTGAACCTTCTTCTTGATTGAATTATGGATAAACTTAATTCCTAGTTTTGTTTTATGCCATACTCATGTTCAAGTTATTGGATTGGTATAAGTATGATCATATATTGCAACCAAGGTTTTGGGTTAAGCCCTAATGTTCAAGTTATATAGCCATTTGACTTGTGACGCCCCCAAAATAGGTCCAATCCATCCAACCCATTCTGAGTCGCCAAATACATGGTACAGAAAATAACTACAACTTTATTATTACAATTGTCGTGCAAAATACGACAACACATATACTGTGAGTTTAAATATAAATATTGTCATCTAGACAGTATTCATACTCAATTAAGTCCTCATTATACTTATTGATACACTATTTTACAAAATAGTGAGGACTACTAAAATAACTATCTTGAATCATCACTTCACACCCCGACTAATACTCACTACATTCTCGCTTCCTGAGAAGAAAAATGGAACAATAAGGAAAAGGGTGAGCTCAACTAGCCCAGTAAAAAATATTATGACTAAGATAACATAGAACAAATTATCGTTAGTCTTCAACAGGGAAAAATATAATAGAATATAATAGACAATAAGTTTTAAATCAATATTCGCAGCGAAAAATAATAATTCATAGAAGAGTTACGTAGAGAATGAAATCTACGATTAGCTATGAATTTAAAAGCCCATCATCAATATTTTATCCCTGTAACATCAATCAATAAATATCTTGAATCAAATAGTCATCTTTGCACTACAGGCCAAAGATATTTATCAGTTGGTCATGTTCACCTCAACACCTGTTCATCTTTGCACTACGAGCCAAAGATATTCATCAGAAATTATTCATCTTTGCACTACGGGCCAAAGATATTCAGTTATATCATCATTTAAGACTGAGGATGATGAAAAATATTTTAAAGAAAACGAATTCAGTGAAGCAAAAGAACAAATATTAGGGATTCGTATTACAGTTTATCCATGTCCAAAAATACCTCATAAACAATCATAGTGGAGTAAAATTTAAGAATAATCAAAGCATGGATACAATCAAAGCTAGTATCCAGAATAGATATAAAAAGAAGAAAAATCATTTTCCGGTGAATAGTACCGTATTCGTGAATAATGTCGTATACGTAAATACTGTCGTATACGTGAATAGTAAGTCCGACACCAAAAGATAGAAATTTTATAAAAAATATCATTATGTTTCGTGAATAGTACTCGTGAATAGTAACTCGAGAATAGTAACTCATGAATAGTAACTCGTAAATAGTAACTCATGAATAGTAACCCCGACATGAAAAAGTTTTAAATTTGATAAAAATTTCCAACCAATATTTCGGCATAATGATATTGAAGAAATAATATCATTTTCGAATAGAATAACATCCCTTACCTCGGAAAGACGGTACTTCTGACTGGAATACTAGATATAGTGCTGAAGGAAACTTGCACCGTATAGCAATACTCAAAGTATCAAATACTCACAAGAATACGCTCGATATAGAGAGAAAAATAGAGAGAAACTTGTGTTTCTGGTGTGATTTTTAATTCTAACCTAAGCACTCTATTTATAGGAAAATGCTTAGAACACCAAAGCAGAAAATTAAATATAATAATATTATATTTACAAAATTGTCAAGCCCACCTTAGAAGATCTGAATTCAGCCCATTCTTATCACATGTTGAGCCCACTAATTTGCAAAAAACATTTTTCTTTAAAATAATAATTAAAACTTCTAAAAATTAATTATTTCGGAACTTCAGAACTTCAATAATTCATAATAAATAGTCCTTTTATCAGAAAATTCAAATCTCGCTAGTTTTTATAGAAAATTCAATTCTCTACAACTTTGCAGAAGAAAGTTTTTCAAAATTCTAAACAGAAATTGACCGAAATCCATAAACGGGCGATTTTACAGTCAATAATAAATTTTCGGTCTATAATTGTGTCCACCAA
This sequence comes from Panax notoginseng, assembly GCA_016801055.1. Lineage (NCBI taxonomy): Eukaryota > Viridiplantae > Streptophyta > Magnoliopsida > Apiales > Araliaceae > Panax > Panax notoginseng. The sequence continues at coordinate 226,775,993 of CM029016.1, forward strand.
CACACAAAACATGTGTTAATCATTTAATGCCACAAAAATACTCTTCCTCATCATATACTCATATATCCCACATTCATTGTAAAAGTATCACCATCAATATAATATTAAAATAATATATTTAAATGAATTATTTTATCAGAAAAAGATAAAATATTAATTTTCAACAATTGTCACATTAAAAATTTTCTCTATCTATATCTACATAAAATTAATATTTTCCTCATCATATAAATCAATAATTAATTATACACAAATAATATTACAGAATCACAGTACTGGCAACCAGGCCGTTCCTAGGAAAGAGGGGGCTTTCCAATAAGGATTTCTCCTTACTGGCGCGCAATTAGATGACCAAACCTCTCCTTAGATAGAACTTTTTAGACATTACCAATAATGTTATCTAATAATATTATTCAGATAATATGAATTATTGCTCCGATAATAGAAAATACTATGTAGTGACAATTATAAAATATCAACGTAGCAATTATTTAATCAATAAAATAAAATATTGAACAATAATTACTGTAACAATTATTAAGTAGTGCCTTCTTACGTAAAAATCAATAATTGGTGCAATACCGTGTGCTACTATGCAACAACGCGTATTACTGTGTTTTAACCACCAGGTATTCCAACAGTATTAACGGTAACAACTACGCCGTTATTTATAAACAACTCATTTTTTGTCGTTTTCTTCATCCAATCGCTTTCCGTTATGGGGCCCACACAAGGCTGCGCCGTCGTACGAATATTCCCCGACAACAAGAATATTCCATGACCAAACGAATATTCCCCGACAACAATGAATATTTTATAACCACCTACTTATTTTTAAAATATTTACGCATTTTATCCATAACTAACCACATTAATCAAATCAACCCTTACTATTTTAAAATAATAAATAGAGGAATTAAATTTTATTTATTAATAATTTGGGGTCTTACAACCTCCCCTCCTTATGAAATTTCATCCTCGAAATTGACGTACGCACCTGGTGTTTCGAAAAGATGAGGATACCTCGCTTTTATTTCCGTTTTCAACTCCCAGGTCATTTCCTCAATAGCATGGTTCCTCCACAAAACTTTAACTTGTGGTATGATCTTCGTGCGTAGGACATGCTCCTTCCTATCCAAGATCTTGACAGGTACCTCTTCGTACGTTAAGTCTTCAGCTATCTCGTCTGGTTCTAACTCAATAATGTGGTTTGGGTCGTCCACATAATTTCGTAACTTCGATACGTGAATAACGTTATGAACAAGCGTCATACTTGGCGGTAAAATGAGTCTATAGGTCACAGTTCCTACTCGATCGAGAATTTTAAATGGACCAATAAATCGAAGGTTTGAGTTTCCCTCACATCGCCAATTCTCATTTTTGGAATAACTTCTTGCATCTTCTTCTTCATATTCATCAACTCCGGTGTGTAGCTTGAGCAACTTTAACTTTATTGATTAAAGTTGATTCTACGCGTATACTTGACATCATCGCACTCGTTCCTGCATATGATCTTCTACTCAATGCGTCAGCTACCATTTTTGCTTTTCTAGGATGGTATTGGATGGTATGATCGAAATCTTTCAACAGCTCGAGCCAACGTCGGTGTCGCATGTTGAATTCTTGGAAGCTCTTCTCGCATTCCTCGGTCCATTCGAAGTTTGTATCTTTTTGAGTCAGCTGAGTTAATGGAGTAGTGATTCGAGAAAATTCTTTTACGAATCTCCGATAATAACCAAAAAGCTACGTATTTCGATTACTGACTTAGGTTGCTCTCAACTGTGACTCATATCCCAATCTTGGATAGCACGTTACAATGACATCTATCAGTTTACTACCACACGAATATGGTGTCCCCTACGGAGAGTCTGGCTTCAATGCATTCCACAAAGGAAGTCAGCAGATAGAGGCTCGGGTACAAACTTCTACAGTTAGGTTTTTAACTCCTGAAGTTTAATAGGAGCTATTCGATATGAGATTTTAGAAGTGAGTTTTGTACCAGATTCAAAGATGATACAAAATTCAATATCACACTTTGGGAGTAAGCCAAGAAATTCTTCAGGAAATACATCAGGAAATTTACTAACAATAGAAATATCATTCAAATCTGACGTATTTTTGTTCAAGTCCATAACATAGCTAAGAAAGCTTGACATCTGTTTTTCAATAAACGAATGACTTTACGGCTTGATATGAAAGAGTTTGACTTCAATGGTTTGGTTGCTTGAATTCGAATAACAGGTTGCTTAGGAATATAAAAACTAACAACCTTACAAAAGCAATCAATTTGGCATGATGAGTAGTTAACCAATCAATTCCTAAAATCACGTCAAATGCAAGTATCTTTAAAGAAATAAGGTCAACAGGTAATGTGATGGTGTCAACTTGGATCAAACAAGATTTATAAACAGTGGATGTAACGAAAGTTTCTCCTAACGGAGTTTCAACAGATAAGTCAAAGTCTAATTTTCTCCGGAGTCAATTTTAAACGTTGAGTATAAGCAGGAGAGATAAATGAATGGGTAGAACCGGTATCTAATAAGGTATAGACTTCGCAAAAATTTATAATTAACTAACCCGTGCTAACTTCGTTCGGGTTCCTCGTATTCTGACCAGTCACGAAAAACGCTCTTCCAGGAACCGTTGACTTTGACTTTTCTGGGACAACTTTTTGAGTCACCACCCCCGTTGGACTTGGTTTCGCTACAGTGCAATCTCGAGCGATATGTCCTTCCTTTCCACAGTTATAACATACCTTAAATTGTTGTGGGCAGTTTGGGCTGATATGTCCTTCTTTTCCGCACTTATAGCATATGACCGGTGGTCGTTCTCCTTTCTTGGAACCAGTTGCTGCTGGTGCTAACGTCTTCGTATTGTCATTGTTGAATCTCCTCATTTTAAAATCTCCTCCCGACTCGCTTCTTCTATTTTCATAGCCACGATTACCACCAGAGTGGTTGCCGTTCTTGCCTGTATTTTTCTTTCTCCGCTGGTTATCATTGTTCTGATGACTGTTGTCACCGATATGATCCTGGTTGTGGTCCCTCGGTTGACCGTACTTGTTATCTCGCTCTAATAATTGAGCCATGTTGACAACATCTGAATAGAGAGAAAATTTATGAGAAATGAGATATTGATGTATGCCGGGTTTCAAACCTCTCAAAAATATCCGCGTCATACGTTCCTCATTCTCCACCAAATGAGGTGCAAACCTGGACAACTCTGTAAATTTCGCCTCGTACTGGGACACCGTCATGTTATTCTGCTCCAGTCTAATAAACTCTACCTCCTTCATATGGCGAATACTTTCAGGAAAGTATTTTACGTTGAAAAGTTTCTAAAACGTTTCCCAAGATATGCTGAGTGCGGCAGGCTGGGTCCGTTTCATAGACTCCCACCAGTAGTCTGCCTCGCCACAAAACATAAAGGTGGCAAATGGAACCTTCTGTTCCTCCGTGCATCCCAAGACATCGAATATATTGGTAATTTGCTTGACCCACGTTTCCGCCATGATCGGATCCGGCTTTCCCTTAAATTATGATGGTCCCAACTCTTTAAACTGCTTAGCCGTGACAAACCGTGAATTGCTATCATTTCCTCCTGTATTTTGAACACGAGTCTCCTTCGTCTGATTTTGCATTAACTGCAAAAAGCTTCTAAACATCTCATCGTTCATCGTCTGCTCAGTAGTGTTGTTCACAGGATGAATATTGCCAGCCTGTTGCACGTTTTCCTCGTTGGTGAGTACATGTGTCTCCACGGTTTCATTTACTCCACTGTTAACATTCTCAGTCGACATTCTCAAACACTGCCATAAAACAAGGGTTAATTTAACAAATTAACAAATCACATAATATCCCTATATCATGACCGACCAACAAATAAGCTTAGGTAGGACACACTAGCGAAGGATTTACTCGTCTCTCCCCTCCTAGTTCTATTCTCCGATCTCCGCCAGAGATCATATCCCTAAGCTCTGATACCAACTGTGACGCCCCCAAAATAGGTCCAATCCATCCAACCCATTCTGAGTCGCCAAATACATGGTACAGAAAATAACTACAACTTTATTATTACAATTGTCGTACAAAATACGACAACACATATACTGTGAGTTTAAATACAAATATTGTCATCTAGACAGTATTCATACTCAATTAAGTCCTCATTATACTTATTGATACACTATTTTACAAAATAGTGAGGACTACTAAAATAACTGTCTTGAATCATCATTCCACACCCCGACTAGTACTCGCTACATTCTCGCTTCCTGAGAAGAAAAATAGAACAACAAGGAAAATGGTGAGCTCAACTAGCCCAGTAAAGAACATTATGACTAAGATAACATAGAACAAATTATCGTTAGTCTTCAACAGGGAAAAATATAATAGAATACAATAGACAACAAGATTTAAATCAATATTCGCAGCGAAAAATAATAAATCATAGAAGAGTTACGTAGAGAATGAAATCTACGATTATCTATGAATTTAAAAGCTCATCATCAACATTTTATCCCTATAACATCAATCAATAAATATCTTGAATCAAATAGTCATCTTTGCACTACAGGCCAAAGATATTCATCAGTTGGTCATGTTCACCTCAGCACCTGTTCATCTTTGCACTACGGGCCAAAGATATTCATCAGAAATCATTCATCTTTGCACTACAGGCCAAAGATATTCAGTTATATCATCATTTAAGACTGAGGATGATGAAAAATATTTTAAAGAAAACGAATCCAGTGAAGCAAAAGAACAAATATTAGTGTAAGACCCCGAATTTTATGAAATAAAAGTATTCAATTTTTCTTATAATTATTATTCAGTAAATGGTTAAATTGATAAATGTTAAAGTTAGGGGTGATATATGAATTTTTTTTTCAAAATACACAAGTGGTTATAAAATATTCATTGTTGTCGGGGAATATTCGTTTGGTCGTGGAATATTCTTTCTGTCGGGGAATATTCGCACGACGGCGCAGCCATTTATGGGCCCCATAACAGAATAACTGTCGGATGAAGAAAACGATAAATTTGAGTTTTTACAAATAACGACGTAGTTGTTACCGTTAACACTGTTGGAATACCCGGTGGTTAAAACACAGTAATACGCGTTGTTGCACAGTAGCACACGGTATTGCACCAATTATTAATTTTTACGTAAAAAGGCATTACTCAATAATTGTTACAGTAATTACTGTTTAATATTGTTTTTTATTGATTCAATAATTGCTGCGTTGATATTTTATATTACTGTTGTTTTAATAATTGTCACTACACAGTATTTTCTATTATCGGAACAATAATTCATATTATCTGAATAATATTATTAGATAACATTATTGGCAATGTCTAGAAAGTTCTGTCTAAGGAGAGGTTTGGTCATCTAATTGCGCGCCAGTAAGGAAGAGATCCTTATTGGAAAGCCCCCTCTTTCCTGGGAACGGCCTGGTTGCCAGTACTGTGGTTCTGTAATATTTTTTGTGTATAATTAATTATTAATTTATATGATGAGGAAAATATTAATTTTATGTGGATATAGATGGAGAAAATTTTTAATGTGACAATTGTTGTAAATAAATATTTTATCTTTTTCTGATAAAATAATTCATTTAAATATATTATTTTAATAATATATTAATGGTGATATTTTTACAATGAATGTGGGATATATGAATAAATGAGGAGGAAGAGTATTTTTGTTGGATTAAATGATTAACCCATGTTTTGTATGTTGGTGGACACAATTCTTGACCGAAAATTTATTATTGACTGTAAAATCGCCCGTTTGTGGATTTCGGTCAATTTTTGTTTGGAATTTGGAAAAACTTTCTTCTGCAAAGTTGTAGAGAATTGAATTTCCTATAAAAACTTGCGAGATTCGAATTTTCTGATAAAAGGGCTATTTATTATGAATTATTGAAGTTCTGAAGTTCCGAAATTATTAATTTTTGGAAGTTTTAATTATTTTTATTAAGAAAAACGTTTTTTCTTACTTTTTCTAGAAGGTTAGCATGTGTTTATGGCTGAATTCAAGTATATAGAGGTGGGCTTGAATATTTTGTAATTATATTATTATTATATTCAATTTTCTGCTTTGGTGTTCTAAGCATTTTTCTATAAATAGGGTGCTTAGGTTAGAATTGAAAATCACACCAGAAACTGAAGTTTTCTCTCTATTTCTCTCTCTATATATCGAGCGTATTCTTATGAGTATTTTGATATCTTGAGTGTTGCTATACGGTGCAAGTTCATTCAGCGTTATTCCAGTCAGGAGTACTGCTCTTTTGAGGTAAATGATTGTAAGGGATGTTATTTATTCTTAAATGATATTATTTTCTTCAATATCATTATGCCGAATTATTGATCTGAATTTTTATCAAATTTGGAACTTTTCATGTCGGGGTTACTATTCATGAGTTACTATTCATGAGTTACTATTCACGAGTTACTATTCACGAGCTACTATTCACCGAAAAATAAAATTTCCTTCTTTTCGTCTAAAATATCTATTCTGGATACTAGCTTTGATTGTATCCATGTTTTGATCATTCTTAAATTTTACTCCACTATGATTATTTATGAGGTATTTTTGGACATAGAATAGCTGAAATACGAATCCTTAACATTTATTATTTTGTTTCACTGGATTCGTTTCCTTTAAAATATTTTTCATCATCCTCAGTCCTAAATGATGATATAATTGAATATCTTTGGCCTGTAGTGCAAAGATTGATGATTTCTGATGAATATCTTTGGCCCGTAGTGCAAAGATGAACAGGTGTTGAGATGAACATGATCGACTGGTGATACAAATGAATATCTTTGGCCTGTAGTGCAAAGATGAATATTTGATTAAAGATGGTTATTGATTGTTGTTACAGGGATAAAATATTGATGATGGACTTTTAAATCTTAGAAGATAGTAGAACTCATTCTCTACTTGACTCTTCTAATGGTTTGCTGTTTCCGCTGCAGTTATTGATTTAAAACTTGTTGTCTATTGTATTCTATTAGATTTTTCCCTGTTGAAGACTAACGATAATTTGTTGTATATTATCTTAGTCATAATATTCTTTACTGGACTAGTTGAGCTCACCCTTTTCCTTGTTGTTCCATTTTCTTCTCAGGAGGCGAGAATATAGCGAGTACTAGTCGGGGTGTGGAATGATGGTTCAAGACAGTTGTTTTAGTAGTCCTCACTATTTTGTAAAATAGTGTATCAATAAGTATAATGGGGACTTAATTGAGTATGAATACTGTCTAGATGACAATATTTGTATTTAAACTCACAGTGTATGTGTTGTCGTATTTTGCACGATAATTGTAATAATAAAGTTGTAGTTATTTTCTGTACCATGTATTTGGCGACTCAGAATGGGTTGGATGGAATGAACCTATTTTGGGGGCGTCACAATTAGGGATTCGTATTACAGTTTATCCATGCCCAAAAATACCTCATAAACAATCATAGTGGAGTAAAATTCAAGAATGATCAAAGCATGGATACAATCAAAGCTAGTATCCAGAATATATATAAAAAGAAGAAAAATCATTTTCCGGTGAATAGTACCGTATTCGTGAATAATGTCGTATACGTGAATAGTGCCATATACGTGAATAGTAACTCCGACACCAAAAGATAGAATTTTCACAAAAAACATCATTATGTTTCGTGAATAGTACTCGTGAATAGTAACTCGAGAATAATAACTCATGAATAGTAACTCGTGAATAGTAACTCATGAATAGTAACCCCGACATGAAAAAGTTCTAAATTTGATAAAAATTTCCAACCAATATTTCGGCATAATGATATTGAAGAAATAATATCATTTTCGAATAGAATAACATCCCTTACCTCGGAAAGACGGTACTTCTGACTGGAATACTAGATATAGTGCTGAAGGAAACTTGCACCGTATAGCAATACTCAAAGTATCAAATACTCACAAGAATACGCTCGATATAGAGAGAAAAATAGAGAGAAACTTGTGTTTCTGGTGTGATTTTTAATTCTAACCTAAGCACTCTATTTATAGGAAAATGCTTAGAACACCAAAGCAGAAAATTGAATATAATAATATTATATTTATAAAATTGTCAAGCCCACCTTAGAAGATCTGAATTCAGCCCATTCTTATCACATGTTGAGCCCACTAATTTGCAAAAAACATTTTTCTTTAAAATAATAATTAAAACTTCTAAAAATCAATTATTTCGGAACTTCAGAACTTCAATAATTCATAATAAATAGTCCTTTTATCAGAAAATTCAAATCTCGCTAGTTTTTATAGAAAATTCAATTCTCTACAACTTTGCAGAAGAAAGTTTTTCCAAATTCTAAACAGAAATTGACCGAAATCTATAAACGGGCGATTTTACAGTCAATAATAAATTTTCGGTCAAGTATTGTGTCCACCAACACACAAAACATGTGTTAATCATTTACTGCCACAAAAATACTCTTCCTCCTCATATACTCATATATCCCATATTCATTATAAAAATATCACCATCAATATATTATTAAAATAATATATTTAAATGAATTATTTTATCAGAAAAAGATAAAATATTAATTTTCAACAATTATCACATTAAAAATTTTCTCCATCTATATCCACATAAAATTAATATTTTTCTCATCATATAAATCAATAATTAATTATACACAAATAATATTACAGATTCACAGTACTGGCAACCAGGCCGTTCCCAGGAAAGAGGGAGTTTTCCAATAAGGATTTCTCCTTACTGGCGCGCAATTAGATGACCAAACCTCTCCTTAGACAGAACTTTTTAGACATTGCCAATAATGTTATCTAATAATATTATTCAGATAATATGAATTATTGCTCCGATAATGGAAAATACTGTGTAGTGACAATTATAAAATATCAACGTAGCAATTATTTAATCAATAAAATAAAATATTGAACAATAATTACTGTAACAATTATTGAGTAGTGCCTTCTTACGTAAAAATTAATAATTGGTGCAATACCGTGTGCTACTATGCAACAACGCGTATTACTGTGTTTTAACCACCAGGTATTCCAACAGTATTAACGGTAACAACTACGCCGTTATTTATAAACAACTCATTTTTTTGTCGTTTTCTTCATCCAATCGCTTTCCGTTATGGGGCCCACACAAGGCTGCGCCGTCGTACGAATATTTCCCGACAACAAGAATATTCCACGACCAAACGAATATTTCCCGACAACAATGAATATTTTATAACCACCTGCTTATTTTTAAAATATTTACGCATTTTATCCATAACTAACCACATTAATCAAATCAACCCTTACTATTTCAAAATAATAAATAGAGGAATTAAATTTTATTTATTAATAATTTGGGGTCTTACATGACTTATATATGAAAAAATTTCGACAGAATCTTCCCCTATAATATGGACTATCCACATGCACGAGGGCATGCATACTTGACCAATTTCAGGCCATAATTTAGGAGAATCCAATATTAGTAACAACAATAAGAAGCCCAAAAATTGTCCCAATTTCAGTAATATCAACAACAATCTATCTAAATTTCAGCAACAATATATTCAGTTTGGCTTGACCCCGTGAGGCTTGGCTAAGCTTGACGTGGCCTCGTGTGGCCCCGCGGCCCCAACTTAGCTTATTTGCCCCATCTTTGATTCAAAGATTAGTTTACACCTAACTCTAGATATAATATACATGGTATATTGAAATATTTTGAGCATATAGAACCCCTTCATTTCAATCATAATATGTTGTCCAAAACAGTACCTAAGTTCCCTAATATCTGACTTTTAGACAAAACAGTCCATTTGGGACTTTTGTCAAACATGTGGTGTTAAACCCATGCTTATCCCCCTTATTACTCCATAAACCCATGATTATCCCCCTTATTCATAGTTATTGGTTTATATCATAAACCCATGCTTATCCCCCTTATTACTCCACAACCCGACCTATCTCCTCTATTTATTTCCAGCCATAACAATTCATAGAACAACCAAAACAGTTTACTATTCAGCCATACATATGACTAAGTAGCACATTTAAAAACTAATTAGTTTACTTTCTTCATAAAACTCAATTCTTTAATTTTTCACTTAGAATTGAATATCAGAAAATCATACATCAACATATCCATACTCATCATTATAAGAACCCCAGATTTCTATATGAAATTAATTTAACACATCACTAATAAGAACTTTTAAATCAGTAAATGATTCCATTATCACTAATACCAGTAAATTAATCAAGCCCATTTTAATTGCATCACATCACTAATACCAAATATTTCTAAATGATTCTATTATCCGATTCTCGTAGCCATATAAGAACTTTTAAATCAGTAACATCATAAAGAAGAAAGAGGGAAAAACACAAATTACCTTCACTTGTGCTTTACTTTACTAGAGAATAGCTTGATTTTCCCCACTTCCGTTAAATCTTCATCTCCATATATACTATTTTAGATGAGATAGATGCTAAGAGCAGTATGAAATCGCGCCTCCCTCTCCTTTCTTCTCCTTTTCTTTTCCTTTCTTCTCGTTTTCGGTTCTGGCTAAATACCTGGTTCGACTGAGATTAATTTGAATCAGCGACTGCTGTCTGCGACCGCACGCGGTCGGTGATTTTTCAACACGTGGCATTAGTAGCGACCGAATACGGTCGCTGTTACGAATCAGTCGCTATCCGGCTTGCCGCTCTCCTTTTGCGCTAATTTTTTGGAGGGAAAATATCTTCAGCGACCGAGTACGCACCTATTCGCGACCGCATACGGTCGCTAATGATAATAGTGACGAAATTACATTGCAGTCGCTACTGTCGGTCGCTGTTAATGTTATTAGCGACCGAAAGGGTCGGTCGCAGATGTTTTTGGTCGCTGTTAGACATTTTTCCTGTAGTGAAGAAGACATTTTAAATGATATTTTGTAGTTTAGATTTCATTGGGCAAAATTAAAGAAATACCCATTGTAGTTGATAGGTTTTACTGATTACACCATTAAACTTTTAATTTTTCAAATTGCACCACTAAACTAATTATTATTTTGAAATTGGGTTATTCCGTTAAAAAAAAATAAACGAACGTTAATTTTTTATCTACAAAACTAATGAATTACCCACTGTAGTTGGCACATTTTACTAATTACACAATTGAACTTTTAATTGTTCAAATTACCTCATCAAACTAATTAAAAAATAATTATTTTTAATATTTTTAAAAATAATTATTATTTTAAGTAAAAAATATTAGAAAATTTTTTTTCTTCATAAAATGAGTAGAGTATCATAAAATATAGATTCAAAAAAATTAAAGTGATTTCAAATTAAATTAATGTTTACTTAATTTTTTAACAGAATGACCCATTCTTAATATTAGATTTTTTTAAAAAAAACTAAGCATAGAAATTAAAATAAAAAAATAGTAAAAGATAAATAAAAACTGATTCAATTTTTTTCAAAAAAGAAATTAATAATTTTTATAAATAAATATTATTTTCAAGAAAAAAAATTGGAAAATTCTTCATATTTTAAAAAAATGAGTAAAATTTTATAAAACATAGATTCAAAAAAATAAACTTTATTTTCAAAAGGAACAAAAAAGATTTTTTTAAAAATCAGTAAGGTTTCATAAAACTTTAATTCTTTTAAATCTATATTTTATGAAACTTTACTCATTTTATGAATTTTTTTTAAAGTTTCTAATATTTTTTATTAAAAATAAAAATAATTTTTAAAAATACTTAAAATAATCATTTTTAATTTGTTTAATGGGGCAATTTAAAAAATTAAAAGTTCAATGGTGTAATCAGTAAAACTTGCCAACTACTGTGGGTATTTCATTAGTTTTACCGATTTCATTGATATTTTTATTTTGTAGGTACATGTGATGATTCTTTGCTTCGATGACATTTTAAAGAGTTCTTCCTTATCTTTTATAAATTCTTATAATTTTAATAAAAATAATTAGTTGATAATTTATTTTTTTAATTTTTATAAAGGGGCACGCTTGAATTTTTTTGTCTTGGACCTTAGAAAACCCAGGACCGACTCTGCATATGGACAATATGACCATACACAGTTGTGTATATTTTATTTGTATACAGTCTGCCAAAACTACGTCGTTTTGGCAGATTTAGTTTTTTAAAGAATAGCTTCTCTTCTTTCAAGTGAGAAATCAAAAATAAATCTGCCAAAACGACGTAATTTTGACAAACTGTACACAAATAAAATATACATGTTAACGCCAAGATCTTCTCCCACGTTCCAATCACATAAGACGCTCTGATCCTGCACAGTTCAACAAGTCAACACCAAAAGCTTGACGGCCTGACCGTCGGGGGATAGCTCCGGCGTGAGAGTCAGTACAGGCGATCACAAGGTTAACAATGGAGGAAATATTCACTAGTGTCTGAGTGTGTGAGAAAATAATAATGTGTGTAGTGTTTTGTTACCTCTTTTTCTTTTGTGATCCTTGCCCCATACGTTCCCTAGACCCGGTTTACTGTGCCACCCACTATCTCCTGACACCTCCTCTCATCCCCGGTCATCTCAGCCGAAAGCATGTAGCTTATTTTCCTACCTGCTACCACTGTTACCTCCCGCCGATAATCGGAGTCTCATCCTCATTAATGCCATGCAGAAAGGTGGCAGACATAACAGTCAACTGCTACCTTTTGTGATGATTACCGGTCAAAGATAGGATAAGTAACACCTTACGTAATGGACCAATCCAATGACTAAGCCCAATATTATAATCAAGTAACGAGGCCCAAGTTGTTTGACCCAATATGGCAAAGGTGACATAATCGAAAGGATGAGCCCATTCGGCCCGGTGCAGTATGAAAAGTATTATGGCCCAACATTGCCCCTCAGTCTTTTATTAAAAAGGATGTTTAGTGGAAGACTGTAAATAGTGGAAGTCCCTAGTGAAAGAGATTTGTAATAAACCAAAAGGGGAGAAAGGGATCTCACCGAGGCCCAACTGATAAGTAGTCAGTCGCTAATTCCAATGGATCCATAAGCCCAAATGGCACGTGTCCAACAGTCTTAAGGACGAAAAATAGAGATCCAATGAGCGCCAGCCCACCTTGGATAACCCACTAAAACCAAAATCAGACGTTACCCCTTCCACTCCCGCATCATTATCTCCAATTAATGCGCCGCCCTCGATTTTCGTGCAAAATTTGAAAAGACCACTATAAAAGCCAATTTTTCCCAATTCTGACGACTTTACCAGCTTAATTTGAATTTGATATACAGTGCTCTCTCCTTCTCTCCGATTTCTTCGTTTTCTGCAAGATCTTAGTATCAATGGCGACCCAAGATTCTGACAATTCCACCCCTATTCTTGCTGTTCCGATTTCCACCACTCCTCCCAGTCATAACCTCACCGAGTCGGTTCTAAACCCCAACCCCCAAATCACGGCTAACCCCGCCGGGAACCCTTCAAACCCCCTACCCAACCCCTCAGAGTTTTTTGAGAGTGAAGAACAATACCCTCACGCCAATATTCCCTCTATCGTCACCGAGATCGAGCTGCGTGCCATCAGAAGTCGGTATCAGATTCCGGACACCCATCTGGTGAGAGCTCCGGAACCGCACGAACGGATATACCAACGACCGGACGGGTGGACTGCCGTACCCGTAACTGTCCTAGAGAAGGGAGTTAGATTCCCTCTTCACTCTTTCCTTGTTACTCTCCTGGGATTCATCGGAGTGGGATTCGCCCAACTGGTGCCGAATTCGTACATCCACATCCTGGCCTTCATAGCATTCTGTTATGAGTTGGGGATACCCCCAACAGTTGATTCCTTTTTCACTCTCTTCTCTGCTGGGAAGTCTCGGGAACGAGGCTTCAAAGTGTTGAGCAAACAGTCCCCCAAGCCCAACGCCAAGTTCGAGAAGCGACCCTTGATGGATACTCCTTCGAGCAACAAGGGGTGGCACAGAGAATGGTTCTTCGTGAAGGGACCTGAAATTCCGTCTATCCCGGAATGGACCACTTCCGAGCGGATTTCTGCAGACTTCGGGGACATTCCAGAGGAGCGTGTGAAAGAAATGGCGAGCATTCTCGAGAAGATTCCACTGAAGGAATGGAGCTTCGGACTTCTGAGCAAGCAAGCATGGTTATATGACCATAAATGTGAGTTCTAAACTCTTACTGGTATGTAATTTGCTAAGATTTCTTTTAGTGAACTGGTCTAAAGGGTTACATGATATGTTAATTTGTAGTGTCTTTGATAAAACCAACATCGATTGACCGAAGGGATTTGGATAAATTCCTTTCGGGTAAATCATCATTATCCCCCACCGACATCCCACAGGAAGAACTTCCGGCTTCGGAAGCCCATGACGCTGAAGTCTTCCATGGATCAAAAACTGCAGAGGAACCTAGCCGACCTCGACAGAAGAAGAGGGCTGTTTGGAAAGTCCGGACAAATTCTCAAGGATCTCAATCAGCTTCTGCAGCGAGTTTGATTGACATGCCTGCTAACGAGCGAATGCAGGCTCTTCGTATTAAAAAGAGGAAGACCAAAGTGACTCCTTTGTCCGCCGATGAGCTTCGGGTTCCTCCTGCTGCAGTTGATCCTCCTATCGTTATTCCTGTGGAGATCCATGTTTCCGAAGACGAGCTCAAAAACCCAACCGAGTCTCCACTTCTATCTCGTAAAAGGAAACAACCTTCCGAAGATCAACCACCACCGCCCCCCGAACCATCAATGCCTTCTCCGACAAGATCCTCCCCCTCCGCCTTCAGGCGAGAAGCCACTTAGCTGATCCCTGAAGACTATTCGGAAGACGAAGCTGATCAGCTTCAGGGATCAGCTTCTCCCACATCTTCTCCGACCATTCTCGACTATCCGACCATTCTCGACTATTCGGAAGACGAAGCTGATCCCTGAAGATGGTTCTCTTTTCCCTTAGCTGTAGGATTCTTGTAAAGCTTCTATCGTTTTGTAAACAGTATTATGTAAATAAAATATCAACATTATTCCTTATGACTTCGGTGTATTTACTGTTTATCAACACTTCAATATCGATTCAATCTTAAAAAATGTACAAGCTCCTTCGTGGACTTAACTTAAACTGTTAATTAACAACTAGGCAAGTCGTATAACAGACAAGATGAAGTTAAAGAATGTGGCCTTCCGAACTCAACACTTAGAAAAATTTAGGTAATAAAGTAAATGAATACTTATTCGTTACCAAAGTGTGAGGTAGATGCCGTGAAGGGCCTGACGAAGTCTGAATAATGACACTTGCCTACCACGAAGGGCCTGACAAGGTCTAAAGGTCGACAATTGCCTACCACGCAGGGCCTGACAACGTCTTAAGGATGACACTTGCCTACCACGAAGGGCCTGACAAGCTCATAAGGACCACCTGCCGATGAGGCTACCATCGAATGGTCAGCGAGTCCACCCGAACCTCCTTACACCAATGACGTTCGCCTACCACGCAGGGCCTGACGAACTCATAGGGACCACCTGCCGATGAGGCTACCATCGAATGGTCAGCGAGTCCACCCGAACCTCCTTACACCAATGACGTTCGCCTACCACGCAGGGCCTGACGAACTCATAGGGATCACCTGCCGATGAGGCTACCATCGAATGGTCAGCGAGTCCACCCGAACCTCCTTACACCAATGATGTTCGCCTACCACGCAGGGCCTGACGAACTCATAGGGACCACCTGCCGATGAGGCTACCATCGAATGGTCAGCGAGTCCACCCGAACCTCCTTACTCTGATGACATTAACAGCAAAGAAGACAAGACTTGTTCGAGAAAAAGGGAATTTTTATTGATGATGACTTAAAAACATTTACAGACTTCCGGTGTGCTGACATTGTAGCTACTGAAAATACTTTCGAAGCCTGCCTGCATGCTAAGTATTCTTGATCTCTGATCCGTCCAAGGCCCTCAACCGATAAGTCCCCGGCTTCGGTACTTCTATGACTTCATACGGCCCTTCCCAATTCGGCATCAGCTTTCCCAAATTCTGGGGTGTAGATGCTTCGACTTCTCTGAGAACGAAATCTCCTACTTCGAACCTGCGAAGCTTTACCCTTTTGTTATAATGCTTAGCTACTCTTCGCTGATAGGCTGCAAGTTTGACCAAGGCTGTTTCTCTGACTTCTTCAAGTAAATCAAGATTGGCTTTCAGCCCTTCGTTATTGTATATTTCTCTGAACTTGCCAACTCGAAGACTTGGAGATCCAATTTCAACTAGGACTAAGACATCAGTACCGTAGGCCAGTCTGAAAGGTGAATCCCCTGTTGTGGTTCTCGGAGTGGTCCGATAGGCACATAACACGCTGAGTAGCTCTTCTGGCCATCTTCCTTTAGCTTCGTCCAATCTGCGCTTGATTCCATTCAGCAGCGTTCTGTTGGTCACTTCGACTTGTCCATTAGACTGAGGATGAGCTACCGAAGTCTTTCTATGCTGGACCCCCAGTTCTTTCAAAAATGCTTCGAATTTTGATCCCACGAACTGACGTCCATTTTCTGAAATCACCACCTTAGGAATTCCGAACCGAAATACTACCGACTCCTTGATGAACTTTAAGCATTCCTGTTCCGTTATTAACCTAAGCGGTTTTGCTTCTACCCACTTGGTCATGTAGTCGATGGCAACTATAACAAAGCTGACCTGACCTTTTGCTTTCGGTAGCGGACCTAGTATATCAACCCCCCAGACAGCAAACGGTATGGGAGACAAGATCGAGTATAACTCTTCTGGTGGCTGATGTGGGATCGGACTGTTGAGCTGACACTTCTCGCACTTCTTGACGTATTCAGTCGCTTCCTTGAAGATGGTAGGCCAGTAGTACCCCTGACGAAGTACTTTGTAGGCTAATGACTTAGCAGCCATATGGTCGCCACAGATGCCCTCGTGAACTTCTCAAAGAGCACATTCAGCTTCGGACGGAATCAAACATTTTAACAGTGGAGACGAGAAGGCCCTTCGAAACAGATCCCCATCTATCAGAACGAAATTAGCACTCTTGTACTTGATTTTCTTGGCCAGCATCTGATCCGAAGGTAAGACGCCATCTGCTAGATACTCCAGATATGGAGTCAACCAGCAGTTGGTTCGGTCAATGCACATTACCGATTCGTGATGAACACTAGGATGTTGCAAAATTTCTAAGTAAACCGACCCATCAAAAACGTTAACATCCGTAGTGGCTAATTCGGAGAGTGCATCGGCAATGGAATTGTTGTTACGTTCAACCCCCTGAAATTCATAGAACTGGAAATACTGAAGCCGTTCTTTCAGTTCCGCTAAATACTTGATCATTCTGTGACCTCGGGCTTCGTATTCCCCGGAGATTTGTTTAACGACTAATTGAGAGTCGCAGAAGATAACTATTCTTTGTACTTCGAGACTCTTAGCTAGTCGCAATCCCGCCAACACCGCCTCATACTCGGCTTCATTGTTCGTCGCTTTAAATTGAAATCTGATGGCCTGTTGCACCTTGAATCCCTCGGGGCTGGTCAGAATAATCCCTGCTCCGCTGACGTCCGCGGTAGAAGACCCATCTGCGTACAGTGACCACGAACTCTGCTCCTGCTGAAGAACCGTAACTATGCTGTTAGATCCTCCAGCTTCTGCTACAGCTTCATCAGCTTCAGAAAACGAACACTCGACCACAAAATCAGCCAAGGCCTGCCCCTTGATGGCAGTTCGGGGATGATATTCAACGAAGAACTGAGACAACTCCATCGTCCATGCAACTAATCTCCCCGAGACCTCAAGTTTGCCCATAATTTTCTTCAAAGGCTGATCTGTGTAGACTATTACCAACCTACCCTGGAAGTACTGCCTAAGCTTCCAACTAGCAGTTATTAAAGCAAAAGCAAACTTCTCAATGTTCGGGTATCTTATTTTAGCATCCCGAAGGACATGGCTTACATAATAAACCGGGTGCTGCTTACCCCTAACTTCTCGCACCAAAACTGCTCCTACTGCCAACGAACTAGCTGCTAAGTACAAATACAAAGGCTCAGCAGGAGCGGGCTTCACCAACAAAGGTGCCGAAGATAAGTAGGACTTGATGCTCTGAAAGGCGTCTTCGCATTCCGAAGTCCATTGGAACGTCTTGGCATTCTTCGGCCCTTTCAACGTGTCAAAAAATGGCAAACACCTTTCTGCCGACTTGGACATAAACCTCCGCAACGCTGCAATCCTTCCAGTCAGACGCTGAACATCTTTAAATGACTGAGGAGTCTTCATGTTCAGGATCGCTTGAATCTTTTCTGGATTGGCTTCAATTCCCCTCTGACTGACCAGATAACCCAGAAATTTGCCAGCTCCTAATCCGAAGGTGCACTTGGCAGGGTTCAGTCTCAGTTTGTGATGACGGACTGTCTGAAAGCATTCCTCCAGGTCATCCAGATGTTTGTGCACCAACATGCTCTTAACAATCATGTCATCCACATATACTTCCATATTCTTGCCCAACTGACGCCTGAAGACATAGTTCATCATCCTCTGGTAAGTGGCCCCGGCATTGATGAGGTCGAAGGTCATTTTCTTATAGGCATATACCGAACGATGCGTAATGAACGCCGTCTTCAGTATATCCTCTTTACACATGGAGATTTGATGATAGCCAGAGAATGCATCCATGAAGCTCAACAAGGCATACCCCGAAGTTGCATCGATGAGCTGGTCAATGTGGGGTAATGAATAGAAATCCTTTGGACAAGCTTTATTCAGGTCTGTATAGTCGATGCAGACCCGCCATTTCCCGTTCTGCTTCTGGACCAGCACCACATTTGCCATCCACTGTGGATAGTCGATCTCGAAGATGAAGTCAGCAGCTAGCAGCTTCGCAATTTCTTCATCGATGATTCTCTGGCACTCAGGCGCAAAGATCCTCTTCTTTTGCCGAACCGGCTTCTTGGACGGATCCACTTCTAACCGATGCTCCGCGATATCCCTACTCACTCCCGGCATATCTTAAGGCTCCCAGGCAAAGATGTCAACATAACACTGCAGGAGTTCAATGAGGTTCGTCCTGAGAGGTTCCGGCAGGCCCGAGCCTATTTTCACCGTTTTGTCCGCTTTGCCCGGGACGAGCTCTACTTCTTCTGTTTCTTCGGCTGGCATGACCAACGGTTCTGAGCTACTTTCCGTGAAGGGTTCGATCTCTATCGCCATGGTCTGTTTTTGCTTCGACACCCCTACTCCCGAAGTGATCACAACATTTCAATAACATCTTCTGGCCAGATCTAAATCCCCTTTTACTTCCCCAACCCCATGAGTCGTAGGAAATTTGATTTTGAAATGAGGGATTAAGGTTACAGCTTGTAAAACAGTTAAAGTGGGTCTCCCCAAAATAGCATTATAAGCGGAATCTACATTCACAACGTAAAATTTACAAATAATTTCTACCTGTTGGGGGGCCGTTCCGAAGATAACCGGCAGTTCAATGGTTCCAGCCACTTTGACCAGATCATTGCTGAAACCATATAAAGGGGCCTCCTGTCCGATCTCCATCTTCTGCCCATCAAGATGTATCCTCTGATAAGCATGAGCATATAAGATATCCACAGAAGACCCGTTGTCGATCATCATGCGCTTTATGTCCACCGAACCCACTTGTGCCGTCACGACCAATGATCCCTCATGCGGTTCGATGGTTTCCGAAGGGTAATCCTCATCTGTAAAGGAAATTATCGTACCCGGGAAGGGTCTGTCAGTCTTCGGGAGGGTACCCGCCACTGACATGACCGAATCCAGATAGCTTCGGCGCTTCTTTCCAACAAGCTTGCCCGAAGTACCCCCAGTGATGACATCTATCACTTGCCTTGCTGGCGGTCCAGGGGCGGGGAACACTTGCTGAACTGGTTGGGCTGCCTGAACAGGTCCTCTATTTTACTGTTGATTCGTCCTGGCAGCTAAATAATGAACTAAAGCCCCGTCTTGCACCTTTCTCTCAATAAAATCTTTCAGACTAGCACAGTCGTTCGTATCGTGACCCGAGGCTTGATGATAGTCACAATACTTACGAGAATTCCCTTTCCCGGGCTTAAAGTTATCTCGAGGTGGCTCGAAAATAGGTTGATTCTTGATTTGCTCCAAGATAACAGCCCTGTCGGCGTTGAGTGCAGTATATGTCCTGTTTACCCTCTGAGCGGGAGCGGACGAGCGTTCTCCACCCTGTCTCCAATTATTGTTGTATTTCTTTGATCGGCTGTCATGACGACCTTTATTCTCTTCATTCTTACTCTGGTCCCCCTCTGTTCTGTCCCGATCTGTCTCTTTAAGCCGATCCGAAGAGGGACGCTTGAGGCTATTCATGGCCTCCTCTACCACAATATAGCCTTCTGCTTTGTCGAAGGCTTCTGCGAGACTCTTCGGGTGGTGAAACATTAGTTTTTTCACCAACTTTTCTGATTTGACCAGATCCAACCCATTCTGAAACAGTCCCACGGCTTGTAGATCGTTCAGGTCTGTCACTTGGCCGACTGCTTCACGGAATCGCTTTACATATTGGCCCAAAGACTCATTCGAGTACTGCCGAACCTGAGCCATCGAGCCAGTTGGTTTCCCTCTTCTTCTGTTGCTCCCGAAGCGGGCGTGGAACTTATTGCACATATCTGCCCAAGATGAAATCGAATCCGAAGGCAAAGACCCCATCCATTGCCTGGCATCCTTTCGGAGTGTTGTGACAAAAGTATGACACTTAGCAGCATCGCTAAAGTCGTAATAATCCATCAGTCGGTCGAACGCCTGACTATGGTCATAGGGGTCCCCCGATCCATCATAACTTTCAATGTGAGGCAACTTCTTGGTGGGGTCAACCTTTTCTTTCAGAATCTCCGCGGAAAAAGGGAATGCCTTCTTTCCCGAAGTATCTTTTACTTTCTGTACCTCGACAAGCTGCCTCCGAAGCTCCTTCACCTCTTTTACCAGATACTCCACGTCCTCGGGTTGGGATGATGCTTCTTTCTCTGGTGACTCCTCCCTCTTCTGAGTGGACCGATTTCTTACGATAGAACCCCCAACTTTTGAGGGGCTTTTATGACGATGATGGTCCACAGAGCGGAATGCCCTCAGTGGACTTTCGGGTGTACGACCCCTAGATCTGCTTCGTCACTGAACCCGGCTGTCGTGGTGGGAATGCGCAACAACGAGCGCCTTTTTAGCATTCTCTGGAGTACGATCCCTGGATCGACCTCTTCGTTACTTTGACCCTGCTCCCTAGAACCGACAGGGTGATGTGCCCTCTTTGATCTTTGAGGAGTAGGTCTTCTGGACCTTCTCCTTTCTCGAGGTTGACCCCGAGATTCACGCTCTGAATGGACAGGTTCTTTCCCACTCCGATGCCCACGTTCTTTAGATTGGACATAGCTGGACGCTTCGTCCCTTAACTCTGCCATTCGAGACATCTGCTCAGCTATATCCTGCCGTTGCTTCACCAATGCCTCCATGGCCCTATCAGCTTCGTCTGCCATCTTAGCCAAGCGGGCAGTCTTTTTGTCTTGGTCATCCCGGTATCGAGTTCTAGGCGAGGTGCCTTCTACTCGTTTCCGGCCATGACCGGACCCTTTCTCTGCTGTAAAAACTAGTCTTCTTTTGGCTTTGCTCCCAGCCCTCAGACGAGAATCTCCATGCGATCGTTTGGACGCCGTGCTGGCATGAACACTTAGTGCAGGTCCCAAATGGTCCTTCACAGATACTCGCGGTATTGATTCACTGGCAGCCATCGGCTGCCCCTCAGGTGTAGGTGTCCTACTCTTCCCCATGAACACCGACGTAAAACGAACAAGGTTTATGATTGAAAAATACTCAGGACACTAGAACTTAGCCCTCCTTCTAGCGCCAATGTTAACGCCAAGATCTTCTCCCACGTCCCAATCACGTAAGACGCTCTGATCCTGCACAGTTCAACAAGTCAACACCAAAAGCTTGACGGCCTGACCGTCGGGGGATAGCTCCGGCGTGAGAGTCAGTACATGCGATCACAAGGTTAACAATGGAGGAAATATTCACTAGTGTCTGAGTGTGTGAGAAAATAATAATGTGTGTAGTGTTTTGTTACCTCTTTTTCTTTTGTGATCCTTGCCCCATACGTTCCCTAGACCCGGTTTACTGTGCCACTCACTATCTCCTTACACCTTCTCTCACCCCCGGTCATCTCAGCCGAAAGCATGTAGCTTATTTTCCTACCTGCTACCACTGTTTCCTCCCGCCGGTAATCGGAGTCCCATCCTCATTAATGCCATGCAGAAAGGTGGCAGATATAACAGTCAACTGCTACCTTTTGTGATGATTACCGGTCAAAGATAGGATAAGTAACACTTTACGTAATGGACCAATCCAATGACTAAGCCCAATATTATAATCAAGTAACGAGGCCCAAGTTGTTTGATCCAATATGGCAAAGGTGACATAATCGAAAGGATGAACCCATTCGGCCCGGTCTAGTATGAAAAGTATTATGGTCCAACAATACACAATTGTGTATAACAATTATTTCCTATATATAGATTATTATATGAAGATTTATCATTTGAATGGCTTAAAGTATCCTATTGAAAATACAAGCTTAAGATCGAGTGACACTCATTTTGGGCCAAAGATCCAAGATAAATTTAATTTGTATGAAAAATAATTTATATGGTGATTAATTTGATGACGAATTTGAATCACAACTGACGTACGTAGAATTTTAAGTGACAAAATAGAAGAATACTTATGTGTGGACCTCTTCTTCATTTCCTCACATTTCATGTATATTATCGACATAAAATTGTAATCATGTGTGGTAACACTCAATTTCTATTTGACACTACAACGTGAATTTTTCATCAACTTGGTATATAAAATTTAAATAATTTGTACCGCATTTCTTAGGATACAGTTTTTTAATGGTCACCACCTAATTTGGTTTAAATTCTCATTGATGGCCCCAAAAAGATTTATGAAAATGACATATTTATTTATTAAAATATCATTTTCAACATTGTCTTTCTCACCGGTCTCTCTCCACACACACACATCTATACATGAGTTCCCATTCGTGATAACCGGTTGTTACGGTACTATTTTAACAATCATAATTTACATCGTTAATCTCAATATTAGATGGCATGAATTAAAATAATTTTTTACATGCTGCTACAGATCGTAACGGCAACAACATCACTTGTAGTGGCATAAAAGATTACGAGAATACCCCTGTTTATTGGCCCCCTTTATTGACTAGATTGAAATGCTATATAAACTGCCTTCTACTACAGGCTCTTGCGGCAATGTAGCTTTTTAACCTCTTTGTTGTAGCGGTAGCGCTCTCTATAATTAATTAGTGAATCTACTTTATGCCTACGTCCTTATTTCCGTTTCTTAGACCTTGTAAATGGACGGGTCGGGCCGAGCGCAAACCGGGTCAAAAAGGCTCGGGATTTAGCGGACTGGGAATATGAGGCCCGTGACCGGCCTGGCCGGCCCGCGAGTTTCTCCCTTTAATAATTTTTTTACAAACTCTTTGCTACACCAGAAATAGTAATAATAATAAATATTAAAAATAATAAAATAATTAATAATTTTGTTTATATAGATTGCTGGGCTCAACACTCACAACAGTTTTTTCTGCTAAAACACATGCATGCATTATAATTAAGGGAAAAAAGTAGGGTCGGTCTCAAAATTGTGCCCTAAATACATGTGTTATCATCATATTAATTGGTGGCTTGATACTTATATCTATTGTAATAAGAGAAATGGTTTATATGCATGTCGATAAATATATGACGAAATTGAATTGTTATTAACGTAAAAATCTATGCGATTAAATAAACTTTTACATGAAAATTAATTTTCGCAATACGTAAAACTTTTCTGATCGCTACCTCCTTTTCTGTCCAGATTTATTTAAACGCAAAAGCCAAAAGTAGTCTACATAGTTAACATGATGAAATTATCAAGAAAGTAGTACTCCATATAGCAGACAATATAGAAAGATATGCATCTGATGCATGAGATGACGGTTAAATCGTTGAACATGCATAAATTTAGATTCACCGTTGTAAGTCTAGCTAGACATTCCTTAATTTAAATTTTAAAGGCCCAAATTTCATTTTCCATGCATGCTAACAAGTAAGAATATATATATATATATATATATATATATATATATATATATATATAGTTGTGTATTACATAGTAGGGATATAACGACTGATTTTTTGGACTATGCCCAGAATAGTTATGGCGACGGGTGAACCTGCCGCTATATTCTAAAAAATCGGACTGTGTAATACATATCTATGTACATACATTTTTCCCATATATATATATATATATATATATATATATATTGTCATTTAATATGTTGGTCCAATTTGGTGTCTTATTTGCTACAAATAATTAAATAATAAAAGCATATATCCCAAGTCTTGGGCTGCTCTTTTTGATTTACAGGCTCGATTTGTTCCGTTTAGGACTTAAAATATTCTTACCAAGTTTCACGTTTTACATGATTTTGATCTAATTAATATTATTATTATACTATTAAATAGCGCAAAGAATGTACATACGTGAATATTTTATGTGATTAATTACCTATTTCCATATTATATATATATATTAAAGTATTCAACTCAAAAATTATTAATAATGTGATTTGCTCCATTTGGCTCCGGAAAGGAATTTAATCTCGATTGACGTATAAACTGTTTCGAGAATACGTACCTTCTTGCTCTCGCTTAATAATAATATAAATTTATTATTTATTAGTCACTCACACACGAAATGCATTTAACATAAGATATGAAAATTAAAAATAAAATTTAAACACAGGTAAAAATATGAGATATTTCGTGACTTGAATAAAGTTTAAAATAAGAGGAGAGTAAACATGAGTAGAAATATGGGTTAACAAAGTAATATTAGTAGGGTAATCATTTTATTTATTTATTTTTTACCATAGTTTGTTACACATTAACTAAAAAGTAGTTGCTACCAAAACTTCTCTCATTAATTATAATGTAGATAAGAGATAGATAAATATATAAATATCTCTTAAATAACGTATCTCTCTTAAATAGTATATCTTTATTAAAATTATATATATCGTTTTGGAAATTCTTTTAAAAAATAAAATAATATTAAAAGAGAGTGGTTCTATTTGCTTTCCTTTTATTTACCAAAATGCCACCCGCGACCCCACTTATTTTTTAAAAGAATCTCCAAAATAATGTAATTTTAATAAATGTATGCTATTTAAGAGAGTATATATGTTATTTAAGAGGTATGGTTTAGATCCGTCCTCATCTGCAATAAATATTTTGTTATTTAAATATTGTAAATAAAATCAATATATCACGTTATCTCTATATGAATTTTGTTTTTACTTAAAAAAGGAGAGCAATTAAATTCCTTTTGAGCTTCTCCAATATATATTTAATTAGAGTAAAACTAAAATGGTAGAGAAATTTAACGGAAATTTTCCCATAAAATACGAGTCCAGATCACATGTTTCAAGCTATGTCTCATCTCCTTTCTCAATAAGATCTGCCATGTGGCAATTTTAGTATTAATTTTATATAATAAATAGATTCAATCAAAATAAAAAAAAAAGGAAATTACTATAATTTTTTTACCACCCAATATCTTAATGTTAAATCTTACTGGCGTGAATTTTTTAGTTCTGATCTTACTTATTATTGAACAATATTAGAGATTGTGTATTCTTATTTTTGATCTATAACAAATATATAAATAATTAGTTTATATATATATATATATATATATATATATATATATATATATATATATATATATATATATAGGTGTGGATGCAAGGTGGACAAACTATTTGTTAAAAAACTAGACGAAAGTGCAGATAAAACTTTTCCGGACCAAGATTCCAAGAGAAAAAAAATACTGACTTTATTCTTTTTCCTCGTTAATACAAATTTCTGATAACTACTATTTCATCTTTTCAGACTATATATATACACAACATTTCTTTTCTGTTCGATTTCCCAATACATACAAAAATACAAGTTAGTATATCCTTTGCAAGTGATATATATATTGATCAAGAAGAAGAATCAATTAATTAAGATCCATGCCGGAAAAGGATTACGTGGAGCCACCACCAGCGGCGGTGTTTGAGACGGAGGAGCTGAAGAAATGGTCATTTTACAGAGCTGTCATAGCGGAGTTTGTGGCCACCCTTCTCTTCCTCTATATCATCGCGGCCACCATCATTGGCCACAAGAAGCAAGCTGATCCCTGCGATGGCGTTGGCCTTCTCGGCATTTCTTGGGCCGTCGGCGGCATGATCTTTGTCCTTGTTTACTGCACCGCCGGCATCTCTGGTACGTACCACCTAGCCTCCACCACATGCATGCATTTCCCTCAAACCTAGCTAGTATCATCTCAAAAGAGATGCATCAGTTTAAAAGTCTTAAACTACGTACTAATCCATCTACAAATGAGATTAATCCTACTAACGTTTTTCTAATTAATATTTTTTTACCTTCAAATATTTGCATTAATTTGATACAATTACACATTTTTTTAAATATCTTTTTGTGGTAATAAATTTTACTCTTTAAGGTTTAATATTAAGGGAAAAACATAATAAAAAATTATGTTCTCCGTTGACTGTTGCAAGCAATCCATAATGTTATCCCCTTAAATAAAAAATTCTAACCCCAACCCAAGATTTATATATACATCTATTCATCATTTCTACAAAAGAGTTTCACAGAAAGACTCATCTTTCTAATGATAGTAATACATAAACAATATTTTCAAGTTTGTGATTCTAATTTCATAAATTAGAATAACATCACTACAACACAATTTTTTTTATCAAACAGTTTAATCGACTGAAATATATTGAAACTGTAAACTGTTACAAATAACGAAATTATTATAACACAAAGAATTAAAAAAGTAATTCTTTCGAACAGAATAACAAATAATCAGGAAAATGGTAAATCGTAACAACAACATATGGACACCAGATATTCTCCTGAAAAACAATCATATTTCAAAAAGTAACAACAGAATATGCATATCTGAGCAGTTCTTCAAACGAACAGTGGAAGAACCGACCGTCATGATAACGTCACACCCCAAATATGAACAATATATTTTCAACGTTCTTACGAACGAAAAAATAAATCTCCGAACTGGAGAAATTAAGCAAAGACTCGCAAGAGATGATAATGAAATTTTGTCATAAAAAAGAAAGAAATCAATAATATCATGGAGAAAACAAATCTCACAAAATAAAAAAATAAACTCCACAAGAAGGGAGAAATTATTTAAGCATAAGAAGAGAGATCTTATGAAGGTCTGATCTCGATATCATTCCCCATATCTAAGATCTAGGCTAGAGTTTTTATCTAGATATATAGAATAGAGAGAAAAGAGCAATATCCCTCTCTCCTCTTGCTTCTTTACAACACAACTAACTTAATACTCCTCAATATTTGCATATTTTTAGGGTAAATTAACATCAAACAAAAACACATTATTAATATCTATAGAATTTATAAATGAGACTCTTTTGGGGGATAGAGGAGTAATAAATTAATGTAATTAATTAGCATAATAACATCATTTTCCCCTTCAATTGATTATTACCTACTTACTAGGCTAATTCTTCACATATTCATAAATCCTAAGTTGCAGTTTGATCATTAATTGATAAATCAAACACCTAGTTAACTATATCAGCTAGATCTACGTACATATATATGCATGGAAATGATGAATTATATATATATTATCCCCTTAACTATATTAAATTAAACTATGGTCGGTCCCATGCATGCACGAACAGGCGGTCACATTAATCCCGCGGTAACGTTCGGACTATTCTTGGCAAGGAAGGTAACGTTGGCCCGAGCGGTGGGGTACATGGTGGCGCAGTGTTTGGGAGCCATATGCGGCGTAGGCTTTGCAAAGGCATTTATGAAGCATGACTATAATGCGCTTGGTGGTGCTGCCAACTCCATTGCGCCTGGTTACTCCAAGGGCACCGCCTTGGGCGCTGAGATCATCGGCACCTTCGTCCTTGTCTACACCGTCTTCTCCGCCACGGACCCCAAAAGAAACGCACGCGACTCCCACATTCCGGTAAGGACGAATGCAAAGTTTATAAAAAAATGCATTTACGTGTTTTTTTTGGTAGGTCTGTTAAAGAGCCGGCCAGTTATGCTCTGATTCAATGTGATCTATCGAGTGTGATAATGGATCATATTTGTACAAGTTCACCTTATTGGATTGTATACCTTAAAATAAGTTTCTTGATCAATTGATCTGCTTGTAAATTTGTGGTTAAGGTTTGATGGGGTTTTGATGTAATTAATTAATGTTTGCATGGTTCAATATTGAGCAGGTGTTGGCTCCATTGCCAATAGGGTTTGCAGTGTTTCTGGTGCACTTGGCCACCATTCCAATAACTGGGACTGGCATCAATCCAGCTAGGAGTTTTGGTGCTGCTGTTATTTACAACGATGACGACATTTGGGATGATCAAGTATGTTTATATCTCTCATCATCATCGCTTTTGCTTCCTCTTTTCTAATTTCGATCCATCCTGCATATGATCTCTTTCTCTAAGAATTTAGTAATATCTAATTTTGGAACGGTGAATATATATTGTGATCAGGGCGATATATACTTCTTCCTTCTTCCTCTGTTGAGATACATTTTTTTATTATCTGTTCTAAAATTAAAAAAACACTTCTATTTAAGGAGAATGCTCTAGATCCTGACCGTGTATATATATATATATATATATATATATATATATATATATATATATATATATATATATTAATCATCAATGACAAATGGCAATTAATATTGGGTGCAGTGGATATTCTGGCTAGGACCATTTTTGGGAGCATTGGCAGCAGTGGTGTATCACCAGTACATATTGAGAGCGGCCGCACTCAAGGCATTGGGATCATTTCGCAGCAATCTCCCCAACTAATTAATAATTAATCATCATTTTTCCCCCATTCTTCTGTTGTTTCTCTTTCTCTGTTTTTTTAATTCTCTCTATATTCCTGCCATATACCTTAGTTGCGTTGTATTGGTTTTACACTTTCTTGTGTAAACTTTTATGTTTTGTGAGACCTTTTTTGAGACAGAATTATATACCCCCTATGTAAAATTTTAATTTCCCTTTACAGAGCTTTTTGAAATTTGTTTAACAATTCAAATCTCGATCGTTTTTCTTATTACTTTTGGATTAAATATGCGTGCCTAGCTAGAAGTCATTGAGATTTTCCCGTTAGAAAGTTGTCGTTGGGTAGAAGATCTCTAATTGTTGACTTTTAGAAAAGACGTGTCAACATGATTTCGGCGCTGATATGTCACATCAGACTGCTACAGTGACAATGACGTAGGTCGCTGGCACTTTACCAAAATAATTGTTCGACACATTTCGATCTGATCTTCCCTTTTAAACTTAAGATATTCAGTAACTATCTTGGAATCTTTAATCTATGAGTCTTGACGTTGTGAGTCTAATGTTAGAGTTGACATAATCTACGATTCTCCTAATCATTGAGCGTTTCATGGTGGTTGTAGAGTATCTGGCTAGATGACTCTACGATTGACAATCTCTATGATCCATAAATTGTACGACCTTCAATGAGCTCTATGATCTTTATCAGACTCTAC
Source organism: Panax notoginseng (assembly GCA_016801055.1). NCBI lineage: Eukaryota > Viridiplantae > Streptophyta > Magnoliopsida > Apiales > Araliaceae > Panax > Panax notoginseng. Next base: position 226,805,690 of record CM029016.1, read on the forward strand.
GGTGTTCAATGAGCTCTACGAACTTTGGCACTCTGCAAACTTGACTTGAATGCTCTACGATTATTCAATAAGCTTTAAGATCGTCTCCACAGCTTTATGATCATTTAATTTCTTATAATCTATACATTCAAGTTACTTTATGAAATAGATCAACCTAACAATTTTGATCTTCTAATCTAAGTCCTTTTACATCAATTTCATTTTAAGGACTTTATAAAAGCTACTGATTACAAATATATATTATCTCATCATCAAATCAAATATGCATTTGTCCTAATAGAAGAGATTTGCCTTCAGTTCTTCAAAGAAGAGGTATTCTACCGCTTTGGCATTCCCATGGTTATGGTGCCTGATAACAGGTTGTAGTTTGTGGGACGAAAGTTAATTTGAAGAATACCTGCAAAGCTTACGAATTCAGTATCACCGAACCTCTGTCGGACATCCCCAGGCTAATGGTCAAGTTGACGTTACTAATATAACCCTTCTTAATGGAATCAAATGGCGACTTGATGATGCTAAAGGTAAGTGGCCCGAAGAGCTTCTATATGTTTTATGAGCCTATCAGACCATACCTCGGACCACTACGAGAGGGATTCCTTTCAAATTTGCCTATTGAACTGAATCCCTATTTCCTGTTGAGAATGGAATCCCTTCGGCTAGGGTTCAAAACTTCGATGAACTCCTTAATGATGCATGGCTTTCCATTGGTTGAATCTTAACTTACTTGAAGAAAGTCGTGACAAAACAGTTCTCAAACTTGCAACTTACCAACAACGAGCAGTTCGACACTAGAACAAAAGAGTCAAAAATAGAACTTTCCAAGTACGCCTCTACTTCTCAAAATACAGACAAAGTGACTTGGGAAGACCCTTATATGATTATTGACGTATTGAAGTCTGACACTTATAAGCTTCAGATCATTGGAGGGAAAACGTGGCATACGTACATACATTTTTATATATAATACCTTTATCGTTGGTGTGCCTGTGATCCGTTGTCACGTGGATGCGCGTACGCTTGGAAGTAGCCTTTGTCTTTGTAATGATGAGATTGAGTTCCATGGTTAAATATTTCAACTTCTTCACGTAAGTTGATACGAAGTCTCGATCATTTTGGCGACTTTTACTTGTCATCGACTGGGACTATATGTCTATATCCTGATGGAATATTTGTAGTAGTTGTTTATTAAAAAGATCAATATGTTCTCATTTAAGCCATTGTGTACAAATCCGAAAAATCCTATAGTGTAGATTTCTTTGGATCGAGTTAGGTTAAAATTAACACCAATTTCATACTAACAAGTTTATATAACTTTTTATTATATTCGATATAAAAAATATTGTATTAACCATTACAATAAAAAATTATAAAATTTATTATTATAAATTTTTTAAACCGAATGCGATAATAATTAAGCTATAGAACTTATTAAGATGAAATTAATGTCAACTTCATCTTAACTGAATTCGATTTCTTTAAGAAGCGCGTATGACTATATATTATGCGGTAAACTGAGATGATGACACAAAATTTTTTATTGCCTAGTGGAATTAAACAGCTAGCAGATACAGAATAGTTTAAATCGTTGTGGAGTATTCGGTGTACTTGTTTTCTTTATAATTCAATTTTCTTTTTGTTTGGTGGAAACACGACACGTACGTGGGTTCCAGGAATTCCAATCATTACAGCGAGTAGGGGAAGGATGCAAACTTGCTAGCTGAGCTAGTTCATTCCCTGCCCCGTCTTGGTTTTGACTCGGATAAGATTTAGAAAGCCCTGTTTGGAGTTGCATTTGCTTTTAAAGCATCAGAAAAATCGGTTATAACGACAATTTTTTCTATTATTATAGTATAGAAAATTATCGTTATAGCCGGTTATAACCGTCGCTATATATAACCTGGTTCATCTATGATTTACTTTTTTGGTTCGTCAGAAAAAAAATTCCATATACATGTACGTATATATAGTTAGTAAAGTTATACTTTAGAATCTCCCTAATAAAGTACTTTTTTTCTCTTAGGTGTATATATATTTATAGAAGTTTTAATTTAAAATTCAATTATTTCAACTGTATCAAACAGATCTTTCAAACCGGTCAAAGCTCCCTAGTTTAATTATAGTCGCTATGTACTAGGTTTTCCGATGGATTTAGTGGTCAGACCCTTTTAAGTTTAGGGTATGGATTCTAGTTTTGACGGGTAGGATCTCTCCATTTTAAATAAATGGAGACTTTTTATTTAATGATCCAGATTTAAAATGTATTAGAATATGACATCATGTTGATGAGAGAGAGAGAAGATTTTATATTTAGACCATGAAATAGAGAATCTCCATTTATTTGAAATGAAGAGCATCTTATTCCAGTTTTGACAGGTACATGCACACATTCTTCCATCAACTTTCAGGTGCTTAGGAATTATGGTTCATATGAGAAATGAAAACTTGAGAAATATTCAAGTGCCAGGAACACTGGAGATTCTATTAGAGACTAATAGTAGACTATACTACAAGTCTAGAAATAGTACTTGCTACATTTGAATACAAAACTGAAAAATAAAATACACATATAGCAAAAAATTATTGCACGCACGCTATTAATAATTAATTAATTAGTTCTAGTTTCTACAACGACATGATCCGGAGCTCCCACCACCGGAGTTGCTACCAAAATGTACTGGTGAATAATTACCGCACCTAGAGCTCCCATAAACGGTCCAACCCAGAATATCCACTGTTAATAATTTCACAATATATATATATATATATATATATATATATATATATATATATATAATTGTTAGAACAAGTTATAAATTCAAACATAATCAACGATAAATCTCTTAATAATTACGTCGTTTTGACATATTTATTTTTAATTTATGATTTTGGAGTAGAGAAGTTGCTTTTTTTTTTTTTCAAAAAAAAAATCTTCCAAAACGACGTAGTTTTGAAAGACCGTGCACAAATAACACATATAGTATTGTGTCTTTTTCTAAATTATGTTTTCATGAGATGACGGTAATATGTTGTAGTTATCGAATATAGTATAATATAATATAAGACTTTCTTCTCTTTTGCTTTTTTCTCCCCTTTTCTGCATAAACACGTACGCTAACACGAACAAGTGTACACATATAAATATATAAAAATGCAACATAAATATATAAATGAAAAAAATACTTGCATGATCGTCCCAAACTTTGTGATTGTTGTAAATAACAGCAGCACCAAAACTCCTAGCTGGATTGATGCCGGTCCCAGTGATTGGAATGGTGGCCAAGTGCACCACAAATACCGCAAACCCTATGGGCAATGGAGCCAATACCTGTGTCGTGAATTCAAAACCATACAAACAACCTTATTTATTTATTACAAACCCCACCAGTTATCATTTAATCTTAAACCACACAAACCAACCTTATATGTACATTCACAAAGGAGAGTATTCCGATCCATTTAATTTACTTAGGGTTGTTTGATAAAACTGAATGAAATTGTTTGAATAATTAAAGACATTTGAATGAATGAATAAAATAGGTACTCTTATTAAAAATTGAACACTGAATTAATCTTCAATATTACTGGTCCAAAAATCTTTAAAACTACTTTTTTATGCATATGTGGACGAATGCATGATTTACTTGGCTTGAAACATGAAAGAAGCAGCAATTTAGGGCAATATATATCTACATGTGTGTTACTTACATAAACAGCAGTGGCACTGCTATCATGAAACCACACATACAGATACAGTACTTGAGATACAAGGAAACTACGTGGATCAATCAATTATACAGCAGGATATTTTTGTCTAGATTGGGTTAATTTTTAAATATGCATGTAACTTAGCAATGATGAATTAATGGTGGGTAAATAATGAATACATACAGAGACAAAGGAGTCATGTGCCCTCCGTTCAACGTCGATGGCGGAGAAGACGGTGAACATAAGGATGAAAGTCCCTATAATCTCAGCACCCAAGGCTGTACCCTTTGAGTAACCCGGTGCAACCGAGTTGGCACCACCACCTAACGTGCTATACGGATGCCTCATCACTGCCTTCACTAACCCTGCGCCGCATATTCCTCCCAAACACTGCGACACCATGTACGCCACTGCTCTAACCGCGGTTATCTTTCTTGCTACCAACACTCCGAAGGTCACCGCCGGATTAATGTGCCCTCCTACAATTCAACAAAAACCAATTCATTGGCTATATATATCGATCATATATATATGTTAATTGATAATTGAATGATGAGTAAATCAATAGATAAATTAAACTATCAAAGCAAAGTTTGCAATTGAAAGAAAAATGGGTAAAATTAAATATGATGGTACGTAGAATATTATATAACTAGCTAGTTGAATATGGATGCATGCAAGCATGTATGTATGTTAATTACCGGAAATGCCGGCAGTGCAGTAGACAAGGACGAAAATCATGCCACCAAAGGACCAGGCAATGCCTAGGAGGCCAACGCCGCCACAGGGTTCAGCCTGCTTCTTGTGGCCGATGACGGTGGCAATGGTGACATAAAGAAAGAGAAGGGTGGCCATGAACTCGGTGATGAGGGCTCTGAAGAAAGACCACCGCCCCACCTCGCTCATGTCCATCACAGACCATGCACCTCCCTCTTCCTTTACCTCATCCTTGGCCATCTAGATATTATATGTGGACCGGGAGATATATGGATATTTGTTTCTCTCTCCCTCTCTCTGTCTCTTTGTGGGCCGGGAGATATTATGTGTGGAATTTAACTTATGAAAACCTTCTGCTTGTATTTATAGATAAATAAATGACAAAAATGACAAATACCCCCGTTGCATTGTAATGGGTGACTTTTCAGTATTTAATTATTAAACTTTAAAATTCTGTAATTAACCTACTAAATTTATTAAAATTTTAGAATCAAATTATTTTGTCAAAATAATTGAATGTCCATTTATTTATTATCTACATGACATTTTAAAAAAAATAAAAAATATAAAAAAATGACATGGAAATTAAGCTGCCCACGTGAGATGTCTGATATATTGACTAAAATTTGTTTAATATTTTTTTTTACTTTATCTTTCTGTCTTCTCTTCTTTATCTTCAAGCATTCTGTTTCATACTTCATCGCCGGCCCCAACAACCGATCGCCGCCCATGCTCGGAAAACCAAATTCGTGGATAGCAGTAACGAAGAAGGAGGCCGCATGCACCACCCGAAAATAACACATGCCCAAAAGCTTATTTGCTGCCATTTACCACCTGAAAAATTCAACTATATATGTAGACTCTTTAAACCGAAAATATATATACATGAAGTAGAAATAACTAATGTTGGGCTATAATACTTTTCATACTGGGTCAGGCCGAATGGGCTTGTCCTTTGGACTATGTCACTTTTGTCATATTGGGTCAAACAACTTGGGCCTCGTTACTTGGTTATAATATTGGGTTTAGTCATTGGATTGGTCCATTATGTAAGTTGTCACTTATCCTATCTTTGACCGGTAATCATCACAAAAGGTAGTAGTTGACTGTTATGTCTGCCACCTTTCTGCATGGCATTAATGAGGATGGGACTCCGATTACCGGCGGGAGATAACAGTGGTAGCAGGTGGGAAAATAAGCTACCCACTTTCGGCTGAGATGACCGGGGGTGAGAGGAGGTGTCAGGAGATAGTGGGTGGCACAGTAAACCGGGTATTGGGAACGTATGAGGTAAGGATCACAAAAGGAAAAGAGGTAATAAAACACAACACACATTATTATTATTATTCACACACACTCAGACACTGGTCATTATTTTTCTCTCCATTGTTAACCTTGTGATCGCCTGTACTAACTCTCACGCCGGAGCTATCCCCCGACGGTCAGGCCGTCAAGCTTTTGGTGTTGACTTGTTGAACTGTACAGGATCAGGGCGTCTTACGTGATTGGGGCGTGGGAGAAGATCTTGGCGTTAACATTGGCGCTAGAAGGAGGGCTGAGTTCTAGTGTCCTGAGTATTTTTCAATCACATCGTGGTCGTTCTACGTCGGCATTTATGGGGAAGAGTAGGACACCTACGCCGGAGGGGCAGCCTATGGCTGCCAGTGAATCAGCACCACGAGTATCTGTCAAGGACCGTTTGGGACCTGCACTAAGTGTTCATGCCAGCACGGCGTCCAAACGATCGCATGGAGATTCTCGTCCGAGAGCTGTGAGCAAAGCCAAGAGACAGCTAGTTTTTACAGCAGAGAAACGGTCCGGTCATGGCCGGAAACGAGTAGAAGGCATCTCGCCTAGAACTCGATACTGGGATGACCAAGACGAAAAGGCTGCCCGCTTGGCTAATATGGCGGATGAAGCTGATAGGGCCATGGAGGCGCTTGTGAAGCAACGACGGGATATAGCTGAGCAGATGTCTCGAATGGCAGAGTTGAGGGACGAAGCTTCCAGCTATGTCCAATCTGAAGAATGGGGGCTACACGAAGTGGAGAACTCGTATCAGGGTTTTGAGATGCCATTGTTGAGAATTTGTAGAGAAAACGAAGAAATTTGAGAAAGGGAAGGCAGTAAGCTCTTGTAAATTCGAAATAGCAAGGAACCATCCAAGGTAAATGGGTGGTAGCCCTTATAGTGGGTGGTCTTTTTAAATTTTACACGAGAACCGAGGGCGGCGCATTAATTGGAGATAATGATGCGGGAGTGGAAGGGGTAACGTCCGATTTTGGTTTTAATGGGTTATCCAAGGTGGGCTGGCGCTCGTTGGATCTCTATTTTTCGTCCTTAAGGCTGTTGGACACGTGCCATTTGGGCTTATAGATCCACTGGAATTAGCGACTGATTACTTATCAGTTGGGCCTCGGTGAGATTCCTTTCTCCCCCTTTGATTTATTACAAATCCCTTTCACTATGGATCTACACTATTTACAGTCTTCCACTAAACATCCTTTTTAATAAAAGACTGGGGGGCAATGTTGGGCCATAATACTTTTCATACTGGGCCAGGCCGAATGGGCTTGTCCTTTGGACTATGTCACTTTTGTCATATTGGGTCAAACAAGTTGGGCCTCGTTACTTGGTTATAATATTGAGCTTAGTCATTGGATTGGTCCATTATGTAAGTTGTCACTTATCCTATCTTTGATCGGTAATCATCACAAAAGGTAGTAGTTGACTGTTATGTCTGCCACCTTTCTGCATGGCATTAATGAGGATGGGACTCCGATTACCGGCGAGAGATAACAGTGGTAGCAGGTGGGAAAATAAGCTACCCACTTTCGGCTGAGATGACCGGGGGTGAGAGGAGGTGTCAGGAGATAGTGGGTGGCACAGTAAACCGGGTCTTGGGAACGTATGGGGTAAGGATCACAAAAGGAAAAGAGGTAACAAAATACAACACACATTATTATTATTATTCACACACACTCAGACACTGGTCATTATTTTTCCCTCCATTGTTAACCTTGTGATCGCCTGTACTGACTCTCACGCCGGAGCTATCCCCCGACGGTCAGGCCGTCAAGCTTTTGGTGTTGACTTGTTGAACTGTGCAGGATCAGGGCGTCTTACGTGATTGGGGCGTGGGAGAAGATCTTGACGTTAACAACTAATTTATTTTAAACATCACGGTTTCAATTTAAAGAAAGCGTTAAAAGAACAGAACCATAATGTTGATGCATGCTGCCATGGATAATAAAGGCATGCAAGAATGATAATCAATAACAATCTTCGAAAAGAATTTAAATACTAGATTTGAATACTATAATAAAGGCAAGAATGATAATCATCGAAAAGAATTTTAAAAAAATACTATATTACTAGATTGTTAATTTAAATACTATAATAATAAAGGCAAGAACGATAATCATGGAAAAGAATTTTAAAAAAAAAATACTATATTTGATTCTACAAATTTTATTACAAGATTTTTTAATCATAATTTTATGCAAGGCAATATATCTTAACAAATTTTATGTATGATAATTTTATTATTACTATTTGATTAAGATATTAAGATATCAAAAAAAATATCTTAACATATCACGTAATTTTATTATAGTAATATTAGTCGTGAATTTCGTTCATTATTAATTAAATTAATGTCCTAACTAAATTAATTTTATTAAAACTTGAAAGTTTACATAATCACACAATAATTGTATTAACAATATATGCGATTTTTATTTTAAAATATAAAATCTATAAAATTAGTCAAGAGATTATAATGATTTATTACTAACTAATAGTCATAACTAAATTAAAAATATTAAAGTTTGAGTTTTTCATAGTTATATATATTTGAATTAGAATTTCAAGTAAATATTGTCAGTATACACGCTAATATAGAATTCCATTAGAAACTTTAATAAAGTTAAAATAATTGTTTGCTTATAATTATAACTAAATAAATCAGCACTACAATTTAATGTTCAAATGAATAATTGATCGGAAGAATCTACAATATATAATTTAATAATTTATTATTTAAATAAATATTTAATTATTATAACTATCTTCTCAAAATCCTAATTGAATATTTATCTTACATTTAATTGATTGTTTCAATAATTAATGTGACGCCCCCAAAATAGGTATACATCATCTATTCTGAATCGCCAAATACATGGTACATAAATCAAATACAAACTTTTTTTATACAATACGACAACAACGTAGCTTAGAGTTTTTACACGAATATTGTCTCATAGACAGTATTCAAACTCAAATGAAGTTCTTATTACATTTATTATCACACTATCTCAAAAAATAGTGAGGACTACTATAACCACCATCTCGGACCGTCACTCTGTTCCCCGACTAGTCCCGGCTACGTTCTCATTTTCTGAAGAGAACAATGAAAGCAAAAGGGTGAGCTCAACTAGCCCAGTAAGAAATATTATGACTAAGATAATGCAGAATAAATTATCGTTAGCCTTCAACAGTGTTAAACTGATAAAATACAATAAATATCAAGTTTAACTGCAGCGGAACAAGCAATCCATTAGAAGAGTCAAGTAGAACATGATATCTACTATCTTTTATGATTTAAAAAGGTTTTTCATCAACTTACCGCTAAGACTCAGCTTAATAAATAAACCACATCATCGAATCATCCCTGCACCACGGCCAAGGATATTCATGTAATCATCAATGGTCATGATTATACCGAATAATTCTTGGCCATAATCATACCAACAACTGTCCATCAATGCACTACAGGCCAATGAGAATTTTTACCACATCATTTGTAACATTACGGGTCATGATTATACCGAATGATCCCTGGTCATAATCATACCAATCAATAGTGCATCTATGCATGCAAGCCAAAGATGACTTTCATCACAATATAAGCATGAGGATGATGACAATGATATAAGAATTCAATTAAAAGAAACAAATGATAAATTTTTAAAGATTTATAATTTAATTTATCCAGAATTCAATAATGTTCAAATTGCCAACATGATACTGCTTTATGGAGTAAAATTCAAGAATGATATTGTATCAAAATTGATTTGGACCGAAAAGAAATTAATTTTTATCATGAATAGTACTCCAGGTGAATAGTACTCCGGGAATAGTACTTCGGGAATAGTACCTCGTGAATAATACTTTGTGAATAGTACTCATGAATAGTACTTTGTGAATAATACCCGTGAATAGTACTTTTGTGAATAGTACCGTATAAATGAATAGTACTCATGGACAGTACTTCGGCATAAAAAGCTTTAAATTTAACATGGATATGCAAAAAATATCCTTGTGAAACGATACTAGATGAAGCGCAAATTTCAAGGATATTCTACTAATTTCACGGAGTATAGAAGCAATACTTTATCAGAATGAGGGTATAATCAGGAAAACGAGACAAAATAATATTACTTACATACTACAGAGTATGGAAGAAAATATTACTTCTTACGAATACTGAAAAAAATAATATCCCTTACCTCAGAAGAAGACTGGATATATACTGAAATAGTGAAATAACAGACTTCTCTTCTTCTTTCTCTCTATAGCTTCTTTCTCTATAATTGCTCTTGTGAGTCTTAGTGAATTGGTGAGAATGAAAGAAGAATGAGCTTCTATTTATAGGAATATATAGTTTTGATAATTGCACGTTTTGGGGCTCGAAATATTACAATATAATACTTTCATCTTTTCCTTCATTTTTATTTTAGTCCTGCAAGTATTATCAAACTTGCATCACCTCCCCTAATAGTACACCATGTGAATCAATAGTACATTCATGTGAATCAATAGTTCTATACATGTGAAAAAAATTGTTACGGTATAATACCGTCATCTATACCTCCATTTTTAATTTAATTAGTCATACAAGTATTATCAATCTTGCACCACCTCCCCTGATAGAACATGCATGTGAATCAATAGTACATACATGTGAACAAATAGTTATAAGCATGTGAATTAATAATAATTAATTACTCATTTATCCGATTAATTACCCGATTGATCAATATAACATCCAAAAATCAATTATTATCGAAATAAATATCGATTTCCACTAACACTAATAATCTCAACACAATGAAAATATCAATTTCATCTTTAATCAACACGAACTTATTCATCATTAATATTATAACTTATAATATTTAACAACCAGATCATTCCCAGGAAAGATGGGGTTTTTTGATAAGGATTTCTCCCTATTGGTGCGCAATTAGGTGACCAAACCTCTCCTCGACAGAACTTTCTAGACATCGTCAATATTGCAAATAATAATATGAATAACTTTGTCGTCTCAATTATTGATTTAATAATATAAAAATATTGATACTGTGACAATAATTGAATCAATAATATGAGAGATATTATGCAGCAATTACTGTAGCAATAATTGAGTATAACTGAGTGACTTCTCACGTAAGCATCAATAATTAATACCATATGCTACTATAGAACCACGCGTACTACTGTACTTTTACCACCGGGTAGTTCAACAGTTTAACGGTAAAACTTTCGCTGTTATTTTTATAAAAAGATATTTCTGTCGTTTTCTAACTACGACAATACTTCTGTTGTGGGGTCCACTAATGATTATGCTGTCGTACGAATATTTCCTGTTAAAACGAATATTCCCCGACCAATCGAATATTTTATAACAACTTGCTTATTTTGCAAAATTTGTAAATATTACCCATAACTATAACATTATATCAAATCCACACCATAATATTCAAAAATATATTTCGAGAAAAATTAATCATTATTCATAAAAATTGGGGTCCTAAAACCTCCCCTTCTTATGAAATTTCGTCCTCGAAATTAGGGTGCGTATCTGGTTTGTCGAAGAGGTGAGGATACCTTAACTTCATTTTAGATTCTAACTCCCAGGTTATTTCCTCAACATCGTGGTTTCTCCACAAAACTTTGACTTGAGGTATAACCTTGGAGTCTAGAATATGATCTTTCTTATCCAAGATTTTAACAAGTTCCTCTTCATATGTTAAATCTTCCGCTATCTCGTCCGGCTCTAATTCAATAATGTGGTTCGGGTCTTTCACATATTTACGTAACATAGATATGTGAAAAACGTTATGAACACGAGACATACTTGGTGATAAGGCGAGTCTATAGGTCACAGTTCCTACTCGATCGAGGATTACAAATGGGCAAATTTGAATCAAGGATTGAGCTTTCCTCTCTTTTCAAATCTCGTAACTCCTTTCCATGGAGCAACACGTAACAACACAAGATCTCCAATATTGAATTCCACGTCCTTTCGATGAAGATCATCATAACTCTTTGTTGATCCTGTGAGGTTTTTATATGTTGTCGGATCGTTTGAATCTTTTTCGTAGTCATACGTACCAACTCCGGTCCCAACAACGTTGCTTCACCCACCTCCTCCTAGCATACTGGAGAACGACACTTGTGTCCATACAACACCTTGAATGGAGCCATGCCAATAGTTGCTTGATAACTATTGTTGTAGGAAAACTCCACCAATGGGAAGCACTTGTCCCAACTTCCTTTGAAGTCAAGGACATAGAGTCTTAATAAATCTTCAAGCTTTTGAATAGTCCTCTCCGACTGCCCATCCGTTTGAGGATGATATGCCGAACTAAATCGTAAATCCTTGTCCATAGCTTTTTACAAACTAACCCAAAATCTTGAAGTGAATCTTGGGTCTCGATCAGAAACAATGGATACTAGCATACCATGCAATCTTGTAATCTCATTTATGTACATACGAGCAAGACGTTCAAGTGAATAAGTTTCTCGTATCGGTAAGAAATGAGCAGACTTGGTCAATCTATCAACAATGACCCAAATCGTATCTATGCCTTGAGAAACCTTGGGAAGACCAGTAACGAAATCCATGGTAATGTGCTCCCATTTCCATTCTGGAATTTCAAGTGGTTGCAATGGACCTTTTGGCAATTGATGCTCTGCCTTGACACGTTGACAAGTTAAACACCTTGAGATAAACTCTGCTATCTCTCTCTTCATATTGCTCCACTAAAATGTATGTCAAAGATCACGATACATTTTGGTACTCCTAGGATGGATTACAAACGGTGTGTTGTGCGCCTCCATCATGATTTTATACTTCAAGTCAGAATCGTTAGGAACACAAAGTCTAGAGTTGACTCGAAGTATTCCTTCTTCATCGATTCTTGCTTCCAGAATAACATCTTGTACTTTCTTCTTCATACGCATCAGCTCCAGGTTTGTAGCTTGAGCAGCTTTAACTTTATCGATTAAAGTCGGTTCTACTTGTATATTTGCCATCATCACGTGGGTCTCTGGAGTCTTTAACTCTATCTTCATCTTTTGTAAGTCAATAACTCAAGCCAACGTCGTTGACGCATGTTGATGTAAGACCCCAACTTTTTAATGAATAAAATCGAATTTCTTCTATTTATTATTGTGAATAATAAGGTGTTAATTTGATATAATGCTTTAGTTATGGGTGAAATGTGCAAAATTTTCAAAATACGCAAGTGGTTATAAAATATTCATTTTATCGGGGAATATTCGTTTGGTCGTGGAATATTCTTTCTGTCGGGGAATATTCGTACGACGGCGCAACCATTTGTGGGCCCCATAACAGAATAACTGTCGGATGAAGAAAACGACAAAATTGAATTTTTATAAATAATGGCGTAATCGTTACCGTTAACACTGTTTGAATACCCGGTTGGTAAACTAAAGTAATACGCGTTGTTGCACAGTAGCACACGGTATTGCACATAATTTTTTTTTTAATTATTGATTCTTACGTGAGAAGGCACTACTCAATAATTGTTACAGTAATTACTATTCAATATTCTATTTTATTGATTCAATAATTGTTGCGTTGATATTTTATATTATTGTTATTTCAATAATTGTCACTGCACAGTATCTCAATTATCAGATCAATAATTCATATTATTTGAATAATATTATTAGATAGCATTATTGGCAATGTCTAGAAAGTTTTGTCAAGGAGAGGTTTGGTAACCTAATTGCGCGTCAGTAAGGAGAAATCCTTATCGGAAAGCCCCCTCTTTCCTGGGAACGGCCTGGTTGTCATAATTATGATTCTGTAATATTATTTGTGAATAATTAATTATTGATTTATATGATAAGAAAATATTTATTTTATATAGATATAAATGATGGATATCTTTATTTTTATGTGGATAAAAATGAAGGAATTAATGTTGAGGTATTTTATCAGTATTTTGTCAGTGTAGAGGTATTAAAAATCATCCGTTTGTGGATTTCGGATATTTTATGTTTGAAATTTAGAAAAACTCAAAGCTACAAAGTTGTGGAGAATTCGATTTCAGGCAGAATGAACATAAAACTCATATTTTTCTGATAAACAGTCTATTTTCTAGGAATTGTTGAAGTTTCGGAAAATAAAATAATTTTTATTAATTTATGAGTGGGACCCACTTGGTTATCAACACATGGGCTGCTATCTTTTGGTTCAAAGATGGCTGGTGGCTGGCTTGACAAATTGAGGTGGCGTGGAATAAGAAAAAGAAATAATATATTTTATTAATTTAGTCTCCTTTGGCGTTCTAAGCATTTTTCTATAAATAGGGTGTTTAGTTATAATTAAAAATCACATCAGAATTCATAAGTTTACTCTATTTCTCTCTCTATATTATCGAGTGTATTTTATGAGTATTTACAGTGAAAGTTTACTTCGGCTTTACATCCGATATTCCAGTCAGAAATACTGCACAGGGATTTTAAGGGTTATTATGTTTTTCAGTTCGTATTTCTTTCGACCTTCAGAAAATTCTAAAAAAATTTAAAATGATATTTGATGAGTTTTATTGATTGTGTCCAAAAATAGTAATTTTTGGATGTATAGATTAAAAGTTATGAATTTTTTGAGAAAAGACTATTTTAAAAGTAACCGCTTATAACTCCTTGTGGTTAACTCCAAAACTGATAAAATTTTTATTGGGAGTACATCTATATAATATTAGTGTACTCTGTTAATTTCAAAATTTTTGGATAAAAGTACAATTTATGATAAATGTCTAAATATTCGGCGGTTTTGGCCATATGAAAAATAGTAAATGAGTTTTAAAAATTCTAAGAAAAATATAGGTTCAATATGGGACTATATTCTGCTAAATCTTAGAAAAGAAATATTTTTGGAACTGATTTGGTATTTTTCATGAAAATAGACTAGTTATGAGTAAATGAATTAAATATGTTATGTGAAGTAAAAAAATTAAAAAATAGGATTTTATGGCTTGAGAATCCTATATGAGGTATATGCAGATTTTTGATGAGGGTTTTGGTTATTGGTAATAAAATCTTATGAGTTTGACATTTTAGGATGATTAAATGCATTATTTAGTAAAGTGTAAACAATTAAAATAAATTATTTATAAGTTTAAGAAATGTTATTCTTTCAATATCATTATACCGAAATATTGGTATAGATTTTATTGTAGAATTTCTGTCTTTTTCATGTCGGGATTACTATTCACGAGTTACTATTCATGAGTTATTATTCACGAGTTACTATTCACGAATTACTATTCACGTGTACTATTCACGACAAAATTGATTTATTTTTCTGACCAAATTATCGTTAATTTATGAATCTTACTCTTGAAATTAAATACATGTTTTGATCATATTATTTTTATTATCATATATAACATTTTTATAATCTTAGTGATAAAATTTCTCTTTGACTTGAGTGTAAAGATGAGTAGATTATTGGTATGATCGTGACTATGGGTTCTCTTTGGCCAGTAGTACAAAGTTGAATCGTTGACTGGTATGATCATGACCATTGAATTTATAATTGAATATCTTTAGCTTAAGTGCAAAGGTGAATGAATCAACATGGTTATAATTAATTATTGTTTATATAAATTCTGAAATGATTGTATATTTCTTTGAGATATTAATATATTTGTCCTGTAGTGCAAATATGAACTGTTGATGAATATATTTGGCATGTAGTGCAAATATGACCTAATGTTGAATATCTTTGGCCAGTAGTGCAAAGATGAATTGGTGATGAATATCTTTGGCCTGTAGTGCAAAGATGAATTGTTGATGAATATCTTTGACCGTAGTGCAAAGATGACCTAATGTTGAATATCTTTGGCTAGTAGTACAAAGATGAACTGGTGACGAATATCTTTGGCCCGTAGTGCAAAGATGAAGTTATTAGTATGATTATGAACATGAACTGTGATTTGGTATAACCATGATTTTTGATGTTTCAGGTAAAGACATGTGATGAAAATTATCTTCGTCCTGGCTGCGAAGAGGAATTTAGAATCATAATTATGATTATGAGTTATTCATATGATTGTGGATCAGAACTGTTGATTGATGTTACAGGGATAAAACATTGTTGGTGGATTTTTAACATGGAGAAGATAATAGACTTTATGGTTTATTTGACTCTTCTAAT
This sequence comes from Panax notoginseng, assembly GCA_016801055.1. NCBI lineage: Eukaryota > Viridiplantae > Streptophyta > Magnoliopsida > Apiales > Araliaceae > Panax > Panax notoginseng. The sequence goes on from CM029016.1 coordinate 226,821,591, forward strand.
AGATTGCTCGTTCCGCTGTAACTATGCTTGAAAATTTTTATCATCTACCATATGTTCTAAATCTCTGATTTAATTATGTTGAAGGCTATTGATAATTTATTTATCTTTAGTCATGATATTCTTTACTCGGCTAGTTGTGCTCACCCTTCTGTTTCACAATTCCTTTCAGGTAATAAGAGTGTAGCTGGGTCGAGCGAGGGTAACAGGGGAATAGAACGGTGGTCATCATTTAGTAGTTATATTTGGTGAATCAAATAGGGTGAGGCGAACCCAACGTTGGAAGGGTGTTTTGTCACTATCATACAAGATGTCTAATGACATACAACCTCGTGTCATCATAAGATACGGTTGTGCACATCCACTTGCTGAGTATATCTACGAGCACTACCTATATAATCTTGGTATTTATTTGAAGTATAATTCTCAATTAGAGACAGTGAAGATAATGATATGTCAAGAAAAGACCTACCATTGGAAAGAATATGATAGTAATCTTCTCGTTTTTCTTTGGGGTCTATTGGGTCAACCAAGAATAATTCTGTGGACATATGATATCTATAATAACCTAGACGCATGGTCTCCCATGTACGAAGGTTTCCTTGAGCACTTCCCAAATATTTTAATTTCTAAAACAGTTTTTGACTATACCTTTATGTAAGATGTCATGGTGACGTGCTACCCAAGTTGGTGTCAAGAGTCACAGTTGATATATATATTTGTATCAAAGCTCACAACACATGAGTTGTTGTATTTTGCACGACAATTGTTATAATAAAGTTGTAGTTATTTTTTGTACCATGTATTTGGGGACTCAAAATGGGTTGGATGGAATGGACCTATTTTGGGGATGTCACAGTTGGTATCAGAGCTTAGGGATATGATCTCTGGGGAGATCGGAGAATATAACTAGGAGGGGAGAGATGAGTAAATCCTTCGCTAGTGTATCCTACCTAAGCTTAATTTTTGGTTGGTCATAATAAATGGATATTATGTGATGCGTTAATTTACTTAATTAGTCCTTATTTTATGGCAGTATTTGAGAATGACAGCTGAGAATGCTAACAATAGAGTGAATGAGACTGTGGGGATACCTCTAATCACTAACCATGATAATGTGATGTCAGACGAAGAAGGAATTTGAGATATTCTTGTGGTGAGTGAAGAATTGATAGTTGCACCCGAGATAGTCGCAGAGGTAACAGCTGAAAGTGAGGAAGAAGAGGAAGAAGAGGTACCTGAGGAGAATTTATTAGAGGTATTATATGATCAAAATGTAGAATTTCAAAATCGTATTCATGAGTTAGAAGAGCAGGCTGAAGAACGACAGGCACTCGTGAAGCAAAAGGATGCAACAATTCAAGCTTGTGTTACCTGATATGTGATGCTTGAACAGAAGCATTCTTTGGCAGAGTATAAGATGATAAAGATGGAATCTGAGCTGAAAGAAGAAAAAAAACTGAACGAGTAAGAATGAGTGATGCATGGGTAAAAGTCACACGACGCGTTGATATTGTGGAAAGAGATGTCTGATCTAAGAAGACTAAAATAGATGATATGTATTTCTCTTTTTGGACAGCAATTGGGAGAACCCAACATCGAGTTTTGAATTACCCTGTACATAGCAGTCAACCTGAATTCGATATGGATCGAAGATTGATGATTTAGATCATGAATCAGGAGTACGATGAGGCAGTTGAGGGAGGAATATGGCCTATAGAAAAGTATATTCCAACGGTAGTGATGACGCCAAATGCTGCCCCAGACAAGTCAAAGCCGAGTAGTTCAAGGGAGAGCGGTCGTTATGACTTTCCAACAAATAAGGAACCCAAATGAAGTTATCGCGGAAGATGAGCAATGGAGGAATCATGATAATCCGGGAGATAGAATCTGAAATGAAAGCAAGATTTTCTCAACTCTTCGAAATACCAGGTACGTAAATTTCGGGGACGAAATTCATAAGGAGGGGAGGTTGTAAGACCCCAACTTTTTAATGAATAAAATCGAATTTCCTCTATTTATTATTGTGAATAATAAGGTGTTAATTTGATATAATGCTTTGGTTATGGGTAAAATGTGCAAAATTTTCAAAATACGCAAATAGTTATAAAATATTTATTTTGTCGGGAAATATTCGTTTGGTCGTGGAATATTCTTTCTGTCGGGGAATATTCGTACGATGGCGTAACCATTTGTGGGCCCCATAATAGAATAACTGTCGGATGAAAAAAACGACAAAATTGAGTTTTTATAAATAACGACGTAATCGTTACCGTTAACACTGTTTGAATACCCGGTTGGTAAAGTAAATACGTGTTGTTGCACAGTAGCACACGGTATTGCACATAAAGTTTTTCAATTATTGATTCTTACGTGAGAAGGCACTACTCAATAATTATTACAGTAATTACTGTTCAATATTTTATTTTATTGATTCAATAATTGCTGCGTTGATATTTTATATTATTATTGTTTTAATAATTATCACTGCATAGTATCTCCATTATCGGATCAATAATTCATATTTTTTGAATAATTTTATTAGATAGCATTATTGGCAATGTCTAGAAAGTTCTGTTAAGGAGAGGTTTGGTCACCTAATTGCGCGTCAGTAAGGAAAAATCCTTATCGAAAAGCCTCCCCATTCCTAGGAACGGCCTAGTTGTCATAATTGTGATTCTGTAATATTATTTGTGAATAACTAATTATTGATTTATATGATAAGAAAATATTTATTTTATGTGGATATAAATGATAGATATATTTATTTTTATGTGGATAAAAATGAAGGAATTAATGTTGAGGTATTTTATCAGTATTTTATCGGTGTAGAGGTATTAAAAATCATCCGTTTGTGAATTTCGGATATTTTATGTTTAGAATTTGAAAAAACTCAAAGCTACAAAGTTGTGGAGAATTCGATTTCAGGCAGAATGGACATAAAATTCGTATTTTTCTGATAAACAATCTATTTTCTAGGAATTGTTGAAGTTTCAGAAAATAAAATAATTTTTATTATTTTATGAGTGGAACCCACTTGGTTATCAACACATGGGCTGCTATCTTTTGCTCCAAAGATGACTGGTGGCTGGCTTGACAAATTAAGGTGGCGTGGAAGAAGAAAAAGAAATAATATATTTTATTAATTTAGTTTTCTTTGGCGTTCTAAGCATTTTTCCTATAAATAGGGTGCTTAGTTAGAATTGAAAATCACATCAGAATTCATAAATTTTCTCTCTTTCTCTCTCTATATTATCGAGTGTATTTTGTGAGTATTTAGAGTGAAAGTTTACTTCGGCTTTACATCCGATATTCTAGTCAGAAATACTACTCTTTTGAGGTAAGGAATTTTAAGGGTTATTATGTTTTTCAGTTCGAACTTCTTTCAACCTTCAGAAAATTCTGAAAAAATTTGAAATGATATTTTGATGAGTTTTATTGATTGTTTCCAAAAATGGTAATTTTTGAATGTATAGATTAAGAGTTATGAATTTTATGAGAAAAGACTATTTTAAAAGTAGCTGCTTATAACTCCTTGTGGTTAACTCCAAAATTGATAAAATTTTTATTGGGAGTAGATCTATATAATATCAGTGTACTCTGTGAATTTTGAAATTTTTGGATAAAAGTACAATTTATGATAAATGTCTAAATATTCGACGGTTTTGGCCATATGAAAAATAGTAAATGAGTTTTAAAAATTCTGAGAAAAATATAGGATAAATATGGGACTATATTCTGGTAAATCCCAGAAAAGAAATATTTTTGGAACTGATTTGGTATTTTTTATGAAAATAGACTAGTTATGAGTAAATAAATTAAATATGTTATGTGAAGTAAAAAAATTGGAAAATAGGATTTTATGGCTTGAGAATCCTATATGAGGTATATGCAAATTTTTGATGAGGGTTTTGGTTATTGGTAACGAAATCTTATGAGTTTGAAATTTTAGGATGATTAAATGCATTATTTAGTAAAGTGTAAATAATTAAAATAAATTGTTTATAAGTTTAAGAAATGTTATTCTTTCAATATCATTATACCGAAATATTGGTATAGATTTTATTATAGAATTTCTACCTTTTTCATGTTGGGGTTACTATTCACGAGTTACTATTCATGAGTTACTATTCACGAGTTACTATTCACGAGTTACTATTCATTGGTACTATTCACGACAAAATTGGTTTCTTTTTCTGATCAAATTATCGTTAATTTATGAATCTTACTCTTGAAATTAAATTCATGTTTTGATCATATTATTTTTATTATCATATATAACATTTTTATAATCTTAGTGATGAAATTTCTCTTTGACTTGAGTGTAAAGATGAGTAGATTATTGGTATGATCGTGACTGTGGGTTCTCTTAGGCCAGTAGTGCAAAGTTGAATCGTTGACTGGTATGATCATGACCATTGAATTTATAATTGAATATCTTTAGCTTAAGTGCAAAGGTGAATGAATCAACATGATTATAATTAATTATTGTTTATATAAATTCTGAAATGAATATATATTTCTTTGAGATATTAATATATTTGGCCTGTAGTGTAAATATGAACTGTTGATGAATATATTTGGCATGTAGTGCAAGGATGACCTAATATTGAATATCTTTGGCCAGTAGTGCAAAGATGAACTGGTGACGAATATCTTTGGTCTGTAGTGCAAAGATGAATTGTTGATGAATATCTTTGGCCGTAGTGCAAAGATGACCTATTGTTGAATATCTTTGGCCAGTAGTGTAAAGATGAACTGGTGACGAATATCTTTGGCCCGTAGTGCAAATATGAAGTTATTAGTATGATTATGAACATGAACTGTGATTAGGTATAACCATGATCTTTGATGTTTCAGGTAAAGACATGTGATGAAAATTATCTTCGTCTTGGGTGCGAAGTGGAATTTAGAATCACAATTATAATTATGAGTTATTCATATGATTGTGGACCAGAACTGTTGATTGATGTTACAGGGATAAAACATTGTTGGTGGATTTTTAACATGGAGAAGATAATAGACTTTATGGTTTATTTGACTCTTCTAATAGACTGCTCGTTCCGCTACAACTATGGTTGAAAATTTTTATCATCTACCATATGTTCTAAATCTCTGATTTAATTATGTTGAAGGCTATTGATAATTTATTTATCTTTAGTCATGATATTCTTTACTCGGCTAGTTGTGCTCACCCTTCTGTTTCACAATTCCTTTCAGGTAATAAGAGTGTAGCTGGGTCGAGCGGGGGTAACAGGAGAATAGAACGGTGGTCATCATTTAGTAGTTATATTTGGTGAATCAAATAGGGTGAGGCGAACCCAACGTTGGAAGGGTGTTTTGTCACTATCATACAAGATGTCTAATGACATACAACCTCGTGTCATCATAAGACACGGTTGTGCACATCCACTTGCTGAGTATATCTACGAGCACTACTTATATAATCTTGGTGTTTGTTTGAAGTATAATTCTCAATTGGAGACAGTGGAGATAATGATATGTCAAGAAAAGATCTACCATTGGAAAGAATATGATAGTAATCTTCTCATTTTTCTTTGGGGTCTATTGGGTTAACCAAGGATAATTCTGTGGACATATGATATCTATAATAACCTAGACGCATGGCCTCCCATGTACGACGGTTTCCTTGAGCACTTCCCAAAGATTTTAATTTCTAAAACAATTTTTGACTATACCTTTATGTAAGATGTCATGGTGACGTGCTACCCAAGTTGGTGTCAAGAGTCACAATTGATAAATATATTTGTATCAAAGCTCACAACACATGAGTTGTTGTATTTTGCACGACAATTGTTGTAATAAAGTTGTAGTTATTTTCTGTACCATGTATTTGGCGACGCAGAATGGGTTGGATGGAATGGACCTATTTTGGGGATGTCACAGTTGAGTTCCTTTTGAGTGAAGAAATATTTGAGGCTTTTATGATCTGTATAGATCTCCACCTTTTCTCTATACAAGTAATGTCTCCAGATTTTAAGTGCGAAAACGACAGCTACCAACTTTAGATAATGAGTAGGATAATTCCTCTCATATTCTTTGAGTTGTCATGAGGCATAGGCTATGACTTTCCCATGTTGCATACGAACACATCCTAAACATTTGCCTGAAGCATCGGTGTATATGACAAATCCCTCTTAACCAGATGGTATTCTCAGAATAGGTGCTGAAATAAGTCTTCTCTTGAGTTCTTGAAAACTCATCTCACATTCCTCGCTCCAACCGAATTTTGTATCTTTTCGAGTCAGCTGAGTTAATGGAGTAGCAATTCAAGAAAACCCTTATACGAATCTCCGATAATAACCAGCTAAGCCGAGAAAGCTACGTACTTCGGTCACTGACTTAGGTTGCTCCCAGCTTTGAATTGCTTCAATCTTTGTTGGGTCAACAGATATTCCATGATTTGATATCATGTGCCCAAGGAATGCTACTTCCTCAAGCCAGAACTCGAATTTCTTCATCTTGGCATATAGCTTGTTTTCACGAAGCTTTTGAAGTATCAGCCTCAAGTGTTGCTCGTGATCTTCACAGCTTTTGGAGTATATGAGGATGCCATCAATAAAGATAACCACGAAATGATCCAAATATTCCTTGAATACTCGGTTCATCATATCCATGAAGGCAGCATGAGCATTAGTCAATCCAAAAGACATGACTAGGAATTCATAATGCCCGTACCAAGTTCTAAAAGAAGTCTTTGGAATGTCATCAGTTTTAATCTTTAACTGGTGATATCCGGAACGAAGATTGATCATTGAAAAAAATTTAGCTCCTTGCAACTGGTCAAACAGGTCATCAATGCGAGGCAACGGGTATCTAATTTTGATGGTGACATGATTCAACTCCCGATAATCAATACAAAGTCGCATACTTCCATATTTCTTCTTCACGAATAGAACAGGAGCATCCCAAGGAGACGTACTAGGACGAATAAAACTGATGTCTAATAATTCCAGCAGTTGGGTCTTTAACTCCTAAAGTTCAATAGGAGCCATTCGATATGGGTGTGGGCCAGAAAGTTCTTCAGGGAATACGTTAGGAAATTTATTAACAATAGAAATATCATTCAAATCTGACGTATTTTTATTTAAATCCGTCACATGAGCTAAGACATCTTGACATCTATTTTTTAATAAACGAATAACTTTATGGCTTGATATGACAGTGATTGACTTTAGTGGTTTGGTTGCTTGAATTCGCATAATAGGTTGGTTAAGAATATGAAAGCTAACAACCTTACGAAAACAATCAATTTTAGCATGATGAGTAGTTAACCAATCAATCCCTAAAATCACATCAAATGCAAGTATTTTCAAAGAGATAAGATCGACAGGTAACGTACGGTTACCAATTTGAATCAAACAAGACTTATAAATAGTGGATGTAATGAAGGTTTCTCCCAACGGAGTTTCAAAAGATAAGTCAAAGTCTAATTTCTCCGAAGTCAAATTTAAATGTTGAACGCAAGTAAGAGAAATATAAGAATGGGTAGAATCGGTATCAAATAAGGTATATACTTTGCTAGAGTTTATGATTAGCTTACCCGTGATTACCTCGTTCAGATTACTCGCTTTTTGGGAGGTTACGACAAACGATTTCCCTGGAACTACCGGTTTTGTCTTGTCTGGGATGGCCTTTGATGCCTCCATCCCAGCTGGACTTAACTTCGGCGTACGATAAAATCGAGCTAGGTGACCTTCTCTTCCATAATTGTAACATGCCTTGGACTACTGCGTACAGTTTGAACTGATGTGTCCTTCCCCTCCGCATTTGTAACATACGACCGACGGTCGTTCTCCTTCCTTAACAACAGGTGCTGGTGCTGACGTCTTTCCATCATTATGGAATTTCCCCTTCTTGAAATTTTTACTTCTATTATCTTGGCCATGATTACCACCGAAATGGTTACCTTTTCTAGCATGTTGATTCCCTCCACGTTTGTTGTCACCGCTTTGATGACTGCTGCCACTGGTATTATCGATTTATCGGCTGCTCTCTCTTGGTTGGATTGACTCATTATCGCGCTCCAATAACTGAGCCATATTTACAACATCTGAATACAAACATAGTTTGTGAGAAATTAGGTAATGACGTATCTCAGGTTTCAAACCTCTTAGAAACATCCGCATCATTCTCTCCTCATTATCAACCAAGTGGGACACAAACCGGGACAACTCGACAAACTTAGCTTCGTACTGTGACATGGTCATATTGTTTTGCTCCAACTTGATAAACTCTACCTCTTTCATGTGACGAATACTTTCGGGAAAGTACTTGTCGTTTAACAGTTCTTAGAACTTCTCCTAAGGCATCTTCAGTGCGGTAAGTTGAGTGCGCTTTACAATTTCTCACCAGTATTCTGCCTCTCTTCACAACATGAAGGTGGCAAAGGGAACCTTTTGCTCCTCGGAGCATCCCAAGACACCAAATATCTTGGTGATCTGTTTTATCCACGTCTCCGCCTTAAGTGGTTTTGGCTCTGCCAAAAACTCCGGTGGTCCCAGGTCCTTGAACTGTTTACCGGTGACCATCCGAGAGTTGTCAGTGTTTCCACCTGCATTTTGAACAGGAGCCGCTCTTGCCTAATGTTGCATGAATTGCATAAAGCCTCTGAATATCCCATCGTTCATCATTTGATCGGTGTTATTGTTTACCTGAGGATTATTGTCTTCCCGTTACACATTATCTTGGGTATTGATCGTTGGTGACCCAACGGTATCATGTGCTTCATTGCTGATCTCAACATTTTCAGATGTTATTTTCAAACACTGTCACAAAACAAGGGTTAATTGACATGTCACATTTTATCCCTATACTCTGACCGACCAATTAAATACCAAATAAACCTAGGTAGGTCATACTAGCGAAGGAATTTCCCGTCTCTCCCATCCTAGTTCTTGTCTCACATCTCAGCCAGAGATCATATCCCTAAGCTTTGATACCAACTGTGACGCCCCCAAAGTTAGGGGTGAAAATGAGTCGAATCTCAGCGAATACTCTAATGCTCAGATTCGACTCGACATGAAAAAATTGAGCTCGAATTCGACTCGAATTAGATAAGAAATTTCTAATTTTGCGCCAAATTTGACTCGGATCATTACTCGGACCTACTCGGCTCGTAAGTATTCAACTCGTTTACAAAACGAGTTACTCACGAGCCTTCAAATTGAGTTTTGAATATGAACCATTTCGCTTAATGTTGAACCACTACATACTAAATTGATTATTGAACTAATGTTTATATTTAAAAGTATTTTACTTTTATTTATGTAAAGTAATTACAAAGAATGTAATACGAATTGACAATAAATTCACTGATTTATTCAAGTACAAGCTTATACAATTTAATACTACACTTTATAAATTATAAAGATTGATACAAATATCACATATTTAGCTTATTAGTATGGATCAGACCAGTATTCGAATATGATCCATCGAGCAGATATCGAGTATGATTCAAGGAAAAATGAAATACTCGAACCCTAATCTGAGCGAATACTGGTATACTCGAATTCGACTCGTGTATCATTAAGCAGAAAACGAGTATGGATCATATTCGACTCGAATCAACTTCGAATTCGAGTTTTAGATCATATTTTTGAACCGATCTCGAGTCGAGTATCGAGCTACTCTGCTCGGCTAACACCCCTACCCAAAATATGTATACATCACCCATTCTGAGTCGCCAAACACATGATACATAAATCAAATACAAACTTCTTTTATACAATACGACAACAGCGTAGCTTAGAGTTTTTACACGAATATTGTCTCATAGACAGTATTCAAACTCAAATCAAGTCCTCATTATATTTATTATCACACCATTTCATAAAATAGTGAGGACAACTATAGCCACCATCTCGGACTGTTACTCTGTTCCCCGACTAGTCCCGGTTACGTTCTCATTTCCTGAAGAGAACAATGAAAGTAAAAGGGTGAGCTCAACTAGCCCAGTAAGAAATATTATGACTAAGATAATGCAGAATAAATTATCGTTAGCCTTCAACAGTGTTAAATTGATAAAATACAATAAACATCAAGTTTAACTGCAGCGGAACAAGCAATCCATTAGAAGAGTCAAGTAGAGCATGATATTTACTATCTTCTATGATTTAAAAAGGTTTTTCATCAACTTTACCGCTGATACTTAGCTTAATAAATAAACCACATCATCGAATCATCCCTGCACCACGGCCAAGGATATTCATGTAATCATCAATGGTCATGATTATACCGAATAATCCCTGGTCATAATCATACCAACAACTGTCCATTAATGCACTACAGGCCAATGAGGACTTTTGTCACATCATTTATAACATTACGGGTCATGATTATACCAAATGATCCCTGGTCATAATCATACCAATCAACAGTCCATCTATGCACGTAAGCTAAAGATGACTTTCATCATAAGATAAGCATGAGGATGATGACAATAATATAAGAATTCAATTAATAGAAACAAAGGATAAATTTTTAAAGATTTATAATTTAAATTATTCAGAATTCAATAATGTTCAAATTGCCAACATGATTCTGCTTTGTGGAGTAAAATTGAAGAATGATATTGTATCAAAAATGATTTGGACCAAAAAGAAATTAATTTTTGTTATGAATAGTACTCCGGGTGAATAGTATCCCGGGAATAGTACTTCAAAAATAGTACCTCGTGAATAGTACTTTATGAATAGTACTCATGAATAGCACTTCATGAATAGTACTTTGTGAATAATTCTCGTGAATAGTACTTTTGTGAATAGTACCGTATAAATGAATAGTACTTATGGACAGTACTCCGGCATGAAAAGCTTTAAATTTAACAAGGATGTGCAGAAAATATCCTTGTAAAACGATATTAGATGAAGCACAAATTTCAAGGATATTCTACTAATTTCACGGAGTATAGAAGCAATACTTTATCAAAATGAGGGTATAATCAGGAATACGAGACAAAATAATATTACTTACATACTACAGAGTATGGAGGAAAATATTACTTCTTATGAATACTGAAAAAAAATATCCCTTACCTCAGAAGAAGACTGGATATTAAAATAGTGAAGTAGCAGATTTCTCTTCTTCTTTCTCTCTATAGCTACTCTCTCTATAATTGCTCTTGTGAGTCTTAGTGAATTATTGAGAATGAAAGAAAAATGAGCTTCTATTTATAGGAAAATATAGTTTCGATAATTGCACGTTTTGGGGCTCGAAATATTACAGTATAATACTTTCATCTTTTCCTTCATTTTTAATTTAGTCATGCAAGTATTATCAAACTTGCACCACCTCCTCTAATAGTACATCATGTGAATCAATAGTACATTCATGAGAATCAATAGTTCTATACATGTGAAAAAAATAGTTACGGTATACTACCATCATCTATACCTCTATTTTTAATTTTGTCATGCAAGTATTATCAATCTTGCACCACCTCCCCTAATAGTACATGCATGTGAATCAATAGTACATACATGTGAATAAATAGTTATAAGCATGTGAATTAATAACAATTAATTGCTCATTTATCCGATTAATTACTCGATTGATCAATATAACCTCCAGAAATCAATTATTATCGAAATAAATGTTGATTTTCACTAACACTAATAATCCCAACACAATGAAAATATCAATTTCATCTTTAATCAACACCAACTTTGTAAGATCCCAACTTTTTATAAATGAAATTGAATTTTTTTTATTTATTATTTTGAAATAGTAAGAGTTGATTTGATTAACGTGGTTAGTTATGGGTAAAATGCGCTAATATCTTAAATAAGCAAGTGGTTATAAAATATTCATTGTTGTCGGAGAATATTCGTTTGGTCGTGGAATATTCTTACTGTCGGGGAATATTCGTACGACGGCGCAGCCTTGTGTGGGCCCCATAACAGAAAGCGATTGGATTAAAAAACGACAAGTATAAGTTGTTTATAAATAATGGCGTAGTTGTTACCGTTAATACTGTTGGAATACTCGGTGGTTGAAACACAGTAGCACACGGTATTACACCAATTATTGATTCTTATGTAAGAATGCACTACTCAATAATTGTTACAGTAATTACTGTTCTATATTTTATTTTATTGATTTAATAATTGCTACGTTGTTATTTTATATTATTGTTATTTTCAATAATTGTCACTACACAATATATTCCATTATCAGATCAATAATTCATATTATTTAAATAATATTATTAGATATCATTATTGGCAATGTCTAAAAAGTTCTGTCTAAGGAGAGGTTTGGTCATCTAATTGCGCGCTAGTAAGGAGAAATCCTTATTGGAAAAGCCCCCTCTTTCCTAGGAACGGCCTGGTTGTCAATATTGTGATTCTGTAATATTATTTGTGAATAATTAATTATTGATTTATATGATAAAAGGAAAATATTCATTTTATGTGGATATAGATGAAGAAAATTTTTAAAGTGATAATTGTTGAAAATTGATATTTTATCTTTTCTGATAAAATAATTCATTTAAATATATTATTATATTATAATAATATAATAATAGTGATATTTTACAATGAATGTGTGATATATGAATATATGAAGAGGAAGAGTATTTTTGTTACAAAAAATATTTAACACATATTTTGTGTGTTGGTGGACCCATTTCTTGACTGAAAATTGATTATAGCCTATAAAATCGCCCGTATGTGGATTTCGGTCAATTTCTGTTTAGAATTTGAAAAAATTTAAACTTACAAAGTTGCAGAGAATTGAATTTTCTATGGAATAGACATAAGATTCAAATTTTTATGATAAAATGGCTATTTATTATGAATTATTGAAGTTCCAGAATAATTGATTTTTGAAGTTTTAGTTATTTTTTTAAGAAAAACATTTTTATTGTTTTGGTGGGCCCCACAATTGTTGTAAACATGCTAATTTCAGAGTTCAAGAGGTGGGCGTGAAATTTTTTATAATATATTAATATTTTATTAAATTTTTCTGTTTTGGTATTTTAAGTATTTTCCTATAAATAGGGTGCTTAGGTTAGAATTGAAAATCACAACAGAAACTAAAGTTTTCTCTCTCTATATTATCGAGCGTATTCTTGTGAGTATTTGATACTTTGAGTGTTGTTATACGGTGCAAGCTTCTTCAGTACTATATCCAGTATTCCAGTCAGAAGTACTATCTTTTTGGAGGTAAGGGATGTAATTTTTTTTAATGATATTATTTCTTTCAATATCATTATGCCGGAATATTGGTAAGATTTTTCTTGTGAAATTCTTATTTTTTTGTGTCGAGATTACTATTCACGTATACGGTACTATTCACGTATACGGCACAATTCACAAATACGGCACTACTCACAGAAAAATAAAATTTTCTTTTCTTTGTCTCGGATGTCTATTTTTGTTACTAGCTTTGATTGTATCCATGTTTTGATCTTTATTCCTGAATTTTACTCCACTATGATATATTATGGGGTATTTTTGAACATGGATAAATCGAAGTACGAATCCTTAATATTTGTTCTTTTGTCTTACTGGATTCGTTTTCTTTAAAATATTTTTCATCATCCTCAGTCCTAAATGATGATATTATTGAATATCTAGGGTCTGTAGTACAAAGATGAATGATTAACTGATGAATATCTTTGGCCATAGTGCAAAGATGAACAGGTGTTTAGATGAACATGACCAACTGGTGATACAAATGAATATCTTTGGCCTGTAGTCCAAAGATGAATATTTGATTCAAGATGTATATTGATTGATGTTACAGGGATAAAATATTGATGATGGACTTTTAAATCTTAGAAGATAGTAGAATTCATTCTCTATTTAACTCTTCTAATGGATTGTTGTTTCCGCTACAGTTGTTGATCTAAAATTTGTTATCTATTATATTCTATCAGATTTTTCCCTGTTGAGGACTAACGATAATTTGTTCTATATTATCTTAGTCAAAATATTTTTTACCGGGCTAGTTGAGCTTACCCTTTCTTTTTTGTTCTATTTTTCTTCTCAAGAGGCGAGAATGTAGCGAGTACTAGTCGGGGTATGGAATGAAGGTTCTAGAAAGATATTTTAGTAGTCCTCACCATTTTTATAAAATAAAATATCAATAATTATAATGAGGACTTATTTGAGTGTGGATATTGTCTAGAAAAAAATATTTGTATTTTTAAACTCACAGTTTAAGTGTTGTCGTATTTTGCACGATAATTGTATTAATAAAATTATAGTTGTATCTGTACCATGTATTTGGCGACTCAGAATGAGTGTTGTATTCCTATTTTGGGGGCGTCACAAACTTATTCATCATTAATATTATAACTCACAATATTTAACAACTAGATCATTCTCAAGAAAGAGGGGGCTTTCCGATAAGGATTTCTCCCTATTGGCGCGCAATTAGGTGACCAAACCTCTCCTCGACAGAACTTTCTAGACATCGTCAATATTACAAATAATAATATGAATAATTTTGTCGTCTCAATTATTGATTTAATAATATAAAAATATTGATACTGTGACAATAATTGAATCAATAATATGAGAGATATTATGCAGCAATTACTGTAGCAATAATTGAGTATAACTAAGTGACTTCTCACGTAAGCATCAATAATCAATACCGTGTACTACTATGCAACCACGCGTATTACTGTACTTTTACCACCGGGTAGTTCAACAGTTTAACGGTAAAACTTTCGCCGTTATTTTTATAAAAAGATATTTCTGTCGTTTTCTAACTACGACAATACTTACGTTGTGGGGTCCACCAATGATTATGCTGTCGTACGAATATTCCTTGCTAAAACGAATATTCCCCGACCAATAGAATATTTTATAACAACTTGGTTACTTTGTAAAATTTATAAATATTACCCATAACTATGACATTATATCAAATCCACACCATAATATTTAAAAATATATTTCGAAAAAAATTAATCTTTATTCATAAAAGTTGGGGGTCTTATAATTAATTTAATAAATCATTATTCATAGCCGTTGGCAACTCAAATGTGAAATTAAGTAATTGTCTCAAGGATAAAAACTTAGAAATTTTCAACAATTTAAATCACTAGCTCGAAAGCAAGAACACACTTTACATATTAGAGAGGGTTTACGTGTCATGTGGACTTAATTTGGAGACTTGGAGAAATTTGTTAGTATATTCAAAAAAGATGTTAACTATTAATTAGATTGACACACTTTACATATTAGGGACGTGAAATTAATATAGTTTTTATTTTATCTCAAAATTAAAACTCACTCACATCTTTTCTTAATTTTTTTAGGATACTATATGATCTATGATTGCGCTTAAGGTTGCAAACGAATTGAACTGTCGCAAATCGGTTCGGTTTGGTTCGGTTTGAGTTCGAGTTGCTCACCTAGTCGAGTCGACTTTGCACATAGTATTACATTCGATTGCTCGATCGAACATGTTCGCAAATCATGTGGTTCGTTTGTCTTTGTTCGCGAACAGTTTGGGTTCGGTTCGATAAGTTCGAGTTCAGTTCGAGTAGTTCGATTTCTTACATGTTTAAATTGTTACTAAAATTTTGAATATAAATAATAGGTTTGTTCATATTAAATTCTAAAGTTTGTCTTATCAATAATTGTTAAATTTGTAACAATTTTTTTATTACCGAAACATATTTTTGTTTTTTTAATAATTGATTATAAGTAAAATTTTTTATTAAATAATAATGTGTACTTCTTCACCACTAAATTCTAATTTAATTAAAATAATTTTAATATTTTCATAAAAAAGTTAACAATGATTGTTAGATTATTATAATTTACATCCCTAATAATTTAATAAATTATAACCCATGTCATGAAGCACATTAATAAAGTCATTAGTCATCATGTAATTAATGACAATTTGACATTAATTAAAGAATGATACAATAAAGTTGCTCACATTTACATGAGTAATTAAAATTGTCAAACCGATATAGAGATTAGAGAAATCAAGTCATCAATGTATCGACACTTCAGTAATAGAGTAATAATCATTGTACAATTACTATTGTATATTGCATACATCAACTATCAATTATGTAATTAAAAGTGTAAACTTGATTTTACCAATTTTTTAAAAAAATTAGTGTTACAGGCTTACGGTGTATATGTGAGACAGTGAGAGAGATTGATTGACTAACTTTGATTTATTAATTATTCAATTAAGTAATCATATGCGGGGTAAAAAGTTGTGTTTACAGTACCGCTTGCATGAAATTTAAAGGGCTAATTACACTTCTGTTACACGAAGTACCATCAAATTCATAATTCGGCCCCCAAAGAATTTGAAATTAATTACAATTTACTACATCAAGTACTTAATTTGATACAATTTAACCCCTAATTTTTGAATCCGGTCAAAATTGGTCGGAATACCCAACCCGCCTAAGAATACGATCGAAATTTTTATATTTAATACCAGTTAATCGTATAAATATACAGTTTGACTTAATTTAAAAAGGGTTATTTACAGCTCCGTTACATCAAGTACCACCATATTCATGATTCGGCTCCCAAAGAAAAAAAATTAAAATTATAAATATAATAATTTTTAGCCCTTTAAAAAAAGTAACTAATACCGTAGAAATACGGTATAAAATTAATTATAAATACAATTTAAAATTGTAAATATTTAAAAATAAAATTATAAATACAATGTGTAAAATTTATTTTATGATATACTTTGTAAAATTTAAGACATAAAATTTATAATTTATGATATAATTTATAATTTGCAAGATTTAAGTTGTAAAATTTATACATACAATTTGTTAAATTTAAGACGTAAAATTTATACTTCATGATATAATTTATAATTTGCAAGATTTAAGTTGTAAATTTTATATATACAATTTATTAAATATAATACGTAAAATTTAAATTTATGTTATAATTTATAATTTGTAAGATTTAAGTTGTAAAATTTACGCATACAATTTGTAAAATTTAAGTCGTAAAATTTATAATTTATAATATAATTTATAATTTGCAAGATTTAAGTTGTAAAATTTATACATACAATTTGTAAATTTAAGAAGTAAATTTTATAATTTGCAAGATTTAAGTTATAAAATTTAAACATACAATTTGTAAAATTTAAGACATAAAATTAATAATTTATAATTTGCAAGATTTAAGTTGTAAAATTTATACATACAGTTTGTTAAAATTTTCAAATTTGAAGGAACAAAACAATTTGAAAAATTAGGGAAGAGAGAGAAAGAGCAAATGGGCCATTTTTTTTTTTTCTTTTTTTAATTTATAAAACTAAAATTATAAATACAATTTGTAAATTTTAAGTTGTGATATAATTTATAAAATGTATACATACAATTTGTTAAAATTTCCAAATTTGAAGGAACAAAACAATTTGAAAAATTAGGGAAGAGGGAGAGTGGAGAGAGAGTAAATAAGACTATGAGTAAAAAATTTCGAAAGTTCTTTGGTGATATATAATCCTTCTGATCAATGATACATTGGGTACAATCTTTACTGCACATTTACTATATACAGACCTCGAGCCAAATAAGACTATGAGTAAAAAATATCTCAGTTAGCAACCCTCACTCTATGGCAGGTGATTTTGCAAAAGCAGGAGTAACAGTTGAGGATGTTTCCCGATTTCATGGAGAGGTTGGTCACAACTAGCTTACACTTCTTAAGGAGTACTGGGGACAAACTTTATCGACGACGACCAACTATCAAGATCGTATAATCTTGTTCTTGCATTTGGCGAGAATTTGCAGTCTTTGAATTCTGAGGAGTTAGCTTAATTATTCAGTGGCGAGAGAAGCACAACAGCAGGATGTAGCCGAAGTAATCTTGTCATTATTTTGCTCTATGTTTAGTTTTGGATGTTTATTTTAGCACACTTTAGACATGACACTTGAGAAAGTAATTAAGAATGAAGAAACCAAGTCCGTTTTAGTCGAACGATTTTTGATTATGTCTATAATGTTAGCATGTCTAATTGATGTTATGATATATTCCAATGGTATATGTAGGACATTTGGTGATCGAGTAACTGTAAATTGTTTAACCTACGCATATTCAGGTTTAGTCGGACGGTTTTTGTTTATGTTTATACGCGCGTGGATGTTTATATATATATATATATATATATATATATATATATATATATATATATATATATATCGATCGATGGATCTCGATGAATTTGTAGGAATGTTGGTTTATATATAGATACTGCTATGTGTTGGGATATAAATTAGGTACAAACAGGTATAGTTTTTTTTGGGAAAAACACCAAACAACCATTTTTTTAAAAATAGAAATCAGCGACCGCAAACGGTCACTAATGTTTATCAGCGACCGTTTATGAACCCAGGCTGTTAGCGACCGTAGTGGTCGCTAGTGGTGATCGCGGACATGTGGACCACGTCATCAATGCGAGCTGGCTCACAAAAACTCAACTCAGCGACAGATTTGGTCAATATATATCAGTCGCAAGCCTATTAGTCACTAAAAGTTGTCGCTATTGTGCAGACAGCGACCATATTACATGCGACCACTATCAGCGACTGAACTCGGTCGCTGATAGATATCTGCGACCTTATGTGGTCGCGAATAAGCGGTCGCTAATAAACCGCTTTTTCTTATAGTGAATGATGATTAAAATATTTGATCTAATTTTTGATTGATTACTTAAACTCTTAGAGAAAACATTTTTGATATTTATTTAACTATTTTTTGCTTCAGAGTTCCAAGTTTGCGTTCGTGAACAAGTTTGGTGTTCGTGAACAAATTTGTGTTTATGAACGTTCACGAACTATTCATGTTCGCGAACAAACTTGTGTTCGACTTGTTTGCGAACTCGATCATATTCGTGAATAGTTTGCGAGCACCAAACGATCCAACTTCGTACATAGTTGTTGGTTCAATATGTTAGAGTTTATGCCCTAGAGGCCAATTATTTGATATAATTGCTTAACATTTTTGATATTATATTTGATTGAATAAATGAATTATTTTATTATGATTTTATTTACTGCGTTATATAAATGTTAGCACAATAAAAGTCCTTAGAATAGTGATACAAATTATATAGCTTCAAGTATGTGACTTGAACATGAGATTATATAATTATAATTAGTATCATTGTTCTTAAATGTCCCTAGTCAAGTATCATTGTTATTGGGACAACAATGATACATTGAGACTAGTATGTGGATTGACTGATGACCAAATCTCATTGGTCATAATTATATGAGATATTGAGTCAATGCATAGGTACATGTTAGAGAATGATGTACTGGACAGACCCACCATGAGAATTCTACGTGGAGCATTATGCAAAGTGTCATTAGCAATTCTCATAGTGATAATGATGTAATGATCCTCCAACCCGAAATCACTATTTTACTACACGGGAATTTATGTACTTTGATATCATCAAAGGTCACCTTTAATAGGGTGAATAATAAAGGCAAGTATTGGGTACATCATGAATCGTGTGAGGAATATGAGTGATCTAGATGGAATTTAACCCTCCTATATATTAGGGGTGATATTCACAGGCCTCTTGATTGAGTAGGACTATGAAATGTATGGCCATGCTCAAATAGTGATTTGTTTCATATAGTCTACTCATTGATCAAGAAAACTCAGATTAAATTATGAAGAGTATGACACATTTCATGCCTCGATCGAGTTTAATCTAGGATGTCAAGGTTAAAAAGATTAAATTATATTAAAAACATTGGTCACGAAAAGGTTGCATCGAATCATCGATCTTATTATTATTTGGGTAGCAGTGATGCATTACTAGATGCCATTCACTGTTTATAATTTTATAATATAATTTTAAGATTATTGTCAACGTAATAATAACCTATAGGGTCACACACTTAGAACGTAATTAAAAGAGAATTAATTTAAATTGTAAGGATTTAAATATGTCAATATGATTGATAGTATTTAAATTACGAATTTAAATTAATAGGATAATTTGGATATATGTATATTAATTAAGTAAGACTTAATTAAGATATAATATATATAAATTCAGATTTTATTTTTTAATTAGATTAAGTTTTGATTAATTCCTTTTTACTGCTATATATACGATATATCAGCCATTTTAGGAATCATATCATTAACCTAAAAACCCTAGCCGCTTTTAGAGAGAGACTAGAGAGAAAAGTTTCAAAAATCCTGATCCTTGGTGGCTAGTACCGCGACTATCTTTACTGCAGATCGTGTGACAATTCGCAGGACATTCGTGTGGATACCGTAGAGACACAGTTCCGTTGGATTGCGTTGGAGATTCGAAGCCGTTTCGAAATTTTCTATAATCAGAATAAAATCTAAACCACTAAATTAATATGTTTTCGCATGGATCCTATTTTAAAGTTTCGAAATTGTTTTTGAAAATTTTATATTCCACTGTATTTTTTTTGTGTCGAAATCCCTACACAATAAAGTTACTCGAACATGCTCAAGTTCGACTAAAAGTGTTCGAGTTTGACAAAATTCGGTTCGGTTCGGTTCGGTTCAATTCGGTTCATTTCAAGTACTAATTGTGCTACACTTGAACAACTAAACATGAAACTTTATTTATAGAGTAACCATAATTCTTACTTTCCTATTCAAATTAAATAAGAGTCTAGCATTGAAAATAGGACACTTTCACAACAAAAATCCTACTACAAATAGTTTTCTTTTCAAAATAATACTCTTATATATTAAAAATAAGACTATTTCTTTCTATAGTAACAATTATTTTCTGAATAGGATTCGAGGAGTATCCGAATAATAAAATCAATAAGATAAAACATCATTAATTAAGTTGACATATGGAATATTAGTTAGCTTTTTATAAATTCATTATTTTTAGTAACCTTTTAATTAATTTACTTTTAATCCAAATAATTATTTTCAACAAAATTTTAAAAGCAAAGAGTAGCTATTATGAAAAGCAGCATAACCCAAAAAAAGGTTAGACATAATATAATGGAAAATGAATTATATTGATGGACCATAAATTTAATAGATTAACTTTTTAGGTTAAGAAATGGTTTTAGATGAGCATATATGAGCCGAATATTCCCAATAATTGGTATCAGAGTCATGAATATGGGCTTGGGTCATAAATACAGTATAGACTGCACATGATGGATGAAAAATAATTCATTAAGCTAGTGGTGTGTGGGCCCATGTGCAAAATTAGGGTTCACATAACCTAATTAAATTAAATGCACAATTAGGGTTCCACGACCTCATTAAATGTGCAATTTAGGGTTCGTATAACCTAATGGAAAGATGATAGAAAAGTTAAAAAATAAATGTGCTAGACCCGGGAGAAGCCTCCACGTGTCCCGAGGCAGAAGACTCGTGGAGGCAGCTCATTTTGGGAATTGATTGAGGGATTGGATTGGTGGCTAGAAGGACAGGGCAATATGGGCATTATTCTAATGACTAAAGGTATTTCTAGAATTTCAATGAAAATATGTGCCTAGCATGTGATTACTTAATTCCAGGAAACTCTATAAATACCCCTTCCATTCTAGGAAGGAGGAGGATTCTTTTGGTAGCTTAAGGCTTGGATATTCCACCTAAAAGCACTAAGAAGATTTGAACA
>CM029016.1:226843320-227030820 GCA_016801055.1 Panax notoginseng
TGAATAGAACTCCGACACAAAAGATAGAATTCCACAATAAAATTCATACCAATATTTCGGTATTAATGATATTGAAAGAATAATATTACTTAAGCTTATAAACAATTTATTTTAATTGTTTACACTTTACTAATTAATGCATTTAATCATCATAAAATGTCAATCTTATGATTTATCATCAATAACCAAAAACCCTCATCAAAAATCTGCATATACCTCATATAGGATTATCAAGCCATAAAATCCTATTTTTCAATTTTCTTACTTCACATAACATATTTAATTTATTTTTCTCATAACTAGACTATTTTTATGAAAAATACCAAATCCGTTCAAAAATATTTTCTTTTCTGGAATTTAGCATAATATAGTCTCATAGTGAACATATATTTTTTCTCAGAATTTTTAAAAAGTCATTTACTATTTTTCATATGGCCAAAATAGCCCGAATATTTAGACATTTAATCAAAAATTGTACTTTTGTCTAAAAATTCTGAAATTACAGAGTATACTTCTATCATATACATGTACTCCCAATTAAAATTTCATCAATTTTGGAGTTAACCACAAGGAATTATAAGCGTTACTTCTAAAATAGTCTTTTCTCATAAAATTCATAACTCTCAATCTATACATCCAAAAACTACCATTTTTGGACACAATCAAGAAAACTCATCAAAATATCATTTCAAATTTTTCCAGAATTTTTGAAGATCAGAAAAATTACGAAACTGAAAATCATAACAACCCTTAAAATACCTTAATATCCCTTACCTCAAAAGAGCAGTACTTCTGACTGGATATCGGATATGATGCTGAAGGAAACTTGCACTAATGAATAGCAACTCACCAAGTATCTAAAAACTCACAAAATATACTTCATAAATAGAGAGAGAAAGAGAGAAAACTTATGTTTCTGGTGTGATTTTCAATTCTAACTTAGCCCTCTATTTATAGGAAAATTTTGGTAGGTTTGACCTGCAACCTGATGGCTTTACCTGCTACTATTCCCACCCACACATTTGAAATATAATTCAGCACATTTCTTCACCAACCACAAGTGGAGCCCACCAATTCTAGAATTTCCACCAAAATGATAAACTCCGAAAATTCAACAATTTCTGAACCAGTCATCTCGTAAAATTCATAATAAATCATACGTTCATTTTAACGGTTCAAAATTTGTGGGCATATACTCAACTTATATATGTATAACATATCCAAAAATTACCACGATCCAACGGTCGGATTAAAAATTATAACCCCCGTAAAATATCTCAAAAACCCTGATTTTTAATACCTCCATTCCGACAAAAATACGGATAAAAATCTCAACATTAACTCCTTCATTTTTTAACCACAAAAATATATCCCTCATTTATATCCACATAAATAAATATTTTCTTATCATATGAATCAATAATTAATTATTCACAAATAATATTACAGAATCACATTTATGACAACCAGGCCGTTCCAGGAAAAGAGAGGGCTTTCTAATAAGGATTTCTCCTTACTGGCGCGCAATTAGATGACCAAACCTCTCCTTAGACAGAACTTTCTAGACATTGCCAATAATGCTATCTAATAATACTATTCAAATAATATGAATTATTGATCTGATAATGAGAAATACTGTTGCAGCAACAATTATTGAACAACAATAATACAAAATTTCAACGTAGCAATTATTGAATCAATAAAATAAAATATTGAACAGTAATTACTGTAAAAATTATTGAGTAGTGCCTTCTTACGTAAGAATCAATAATTTTAAAAATACTATGCAATACCGTGTGTTACTGTGCAATAACGCGTATTACTGTATTTTAACCACCGATATTTCAACAGTGTTAACGGTAACAACTACGCCGTTATTTGTAAAAACTCAAATTTGTCGTTTTCTTCACCCGACAGTTATTCGTTATGGGGCCCACAAAATGGCTGCGCCGTCGTACGAATATTCCCCAGACAGAAAGAATATTCCACGACCAAACGAATATTCCCCGACAACAATGATTATTTTATAACCACTTGCTTATTTTGAAAAAAATTCATATTTCACTCATAACTTTAAACTTTTATCAATTTAACCATTTACTGAATAGTAATTATAGAAAAAATTGAATACTTTTATTTCATAAAATTCGGGGTCTTACAATCTCCCCTCCTTATGAAATTTCGTCCTCGAAATTTACGTACCTGGTATTTCAAAGAGTTGAGAATACCTTGCTTTCATTTCAGATTCCATCTTCCCTGTCATCATGATTTCTCCATTGCTCATCTCCTGTATTTCAGATATCATTCTAGAATACAGCTTCAAAACAAGGGTTAATTGAAACAAATTAACATATCACATAATATCCCGATATTATGACTGACTAACAAATAAGCTTAGGCAGGACACCACTAGCGAAGGATTTACTCATCTCTCCCATCCTAGTTGTATTCCCCGATCTCCGCCAGAGATCATATCCCTAAGCTCTGATACCAAATGAACTAGGGACACCAACCTATGTCCAGCACCTTACATTGATACCTATCAGTTTGCCAACCGCAGAACGGCGTCCCCTACGGAGAGTCTGGCTTCGGTGCATCCCCCATCAACAGGAAGTCAACCAGCGAGAGGCTCGGGACTCTTTACTTATAGCTCTGATACCAAATGTAACTCTCCCCAAAATAGGTCCATTCCACCCAACCCATTCTGAGTCGCCAAATACATGGTACAGAAAGCAATTACAACAACTTCAATAATACAATTGTCGTGCAAAATACGACAACACATACTGTGAGTTTTAAATACAAATATTGTCTTCTAGACAATATCCACACTCAAATAAATCCTCATTAAAATTATTCAAACACTATTTTACAGAAATAGTGAGGACTGCTAATACATCTTTCTCAGAACTATCACTCCATACCCCGACTAGATCCTGCTATGTTCTCACCTCCTGAGAAGAAAAATGGAACAAAAAGGAAAAGAGTGAGCTCAACTAGCCAGTAAAGAATATTATGACTAAGATATTATACAACAAATTATCGTTAGTCTTCAACAGGGAAAAATCTGATAAAATATAATCGACAACAAGTTTTAGATCAACAACTGCAGCGGAAACAGTAAACCATTAGAAGAGTCAAATAGACTATAAAGTCTATTATCTTCTCCATGTTAAAAATCCACCAACAATATTTATCCATGTAACATCACTCAACAGTTCCTTTCCACAATCATATGAATAACTCATTATCATAATTGTGACTATAAATTTTTCTTCGCACCCAGGACGAAGAATATTTTCATCACCTGTCTTTACCTGAAACATCAAAGATCATGGTTATACCAAATCACATTCCTGTTTATAATCATACTAACAAATCCATCTTTGCACTACGGGCCAAAGATATTCATCAACAAACCATCTTTGCACTACGGGCCAAAGATATTCATCAACAAACCATCTTTGCACTACGAGCCAAAGATATTCAACAACAGTTCATCTTTGCACTACAGGCCAAAGATATTCATCAACAGGCCATCTTTGCACTACATTCCAAAGATATTCATATCTCAAAGAAATATATAATCATTTCAGAATTTAGATAAACAATAATTATAACCATGTTGATCAATTCACCTTTGCACTTAAGCTTAAGATATTCAATTATAATTCAATGGTCATGATCATACCAGTCACAATTCAACTTTGCACTACAGGCCAAAGAGAACCCTAGTCATGATCATACCAAAATCTACCCATCTTTACACTCCAGTGAAAGAGAATTTCAACATCAGGGTTATAAAAATGTTATATATGATGATAAAATAATATGATCAACATATAGTTTTAATCTCAGAGTAATATTCGTAACTCATGAATAGTAAATCGTGATAGTAACTCATGAATAGTAACCCGACACAAAAGATAGAAATTCACAATAAAATCCTACCAATATTTCGGTATAATGATATTGAAAGAATAATATTCTTAAGCTTATAAACAATTTATTTAAATTGTTTACACTTTACTAATTAATGCATTTAATCATCATAAAATGCCAACTCTTAAGATTTCATCATCAATAACCAAAACCCTCATCAAAAATCTGCATATACCTCATATAGGATTTTCAAGCCATAAAATCCTATTTTTTCAATTTTCTTACTTCACATAACATATTTAATTCATTTTCTCATAACTAGACTATTTTTATGAAAAATACCAAAATCATTCCAAAAATATTTCTTTTCTGGAATTTAGCATAATATAGTCCCATAGTGAACATATATTTTTCTCAGAATTTTTTAAAAGTCATTTACTATTTTTCATATGGCCAAAATAGCCGAATATTTAGACATTTATCAAAAATTGTACTTTTGTCTAAAAACTCTGAAATTTACAGAGTATACTTCTATCATATACATGTACTCCCAATAAAAATTTCATCAATTTTGGAGTTAACCACAAGGAATTATAAGCTGTTACTTTTAAAAATAGTCTTTTCTCATAAAATTCATAACTCTCAATCTATACATCCAAAAATCACCATTTTTGGACACAATCAAGAAAACTCATCAAAATATCATTTCAAATTTTTCCAGAATTTTTGAAGATCAGAAAAAATTACGAAACTGAAAATCATAACAACCCTTAAAATACCTTAATATCCCTTACCTCAAAAGAGCAGTACTTCTGACTGATATCGGAAATGATGCTGAAGGAAACTTGCACTAATGAATAGCAACTCACTAAGTATCTAAAAACTCACAAAATATACTTCATAATATAGAGAGAGAAAGAGAGAAAACTTATGTTTCTGGTGTGATTTTCAATTCTAACTTAGCCCTCTATTTATAGGAAAATTTTGGTAGGTTTGACCTGCAACCTGATGGCTTTACCTGCTACTATTCCCACCCACCACATTTGAAATATAATTCAGCACATTTCTTCACCAACCACAAGTGGAGCCCACCAATTCTAGAATTTTCCACCAAAATGATAAACTCCGAAAATTCAACAATTTCTGAACCAGTCATCTCGTAAAATTCATAATTAAATCATACGTTCATTTTTAACGGTTCAAAATTTTGTGGGCATATACTCAACTTATATATGTATAAACATATCCAAAAATTACCACGATCCAACGGTCGGATTAAAATTATAAACCCCGCAAAATATCTCAAAAACCCTGATGTTTAATACCTCCATTCCGACAAAAATACGGATAAAAATCTCAACATTAACTCCTTCATTTTTTAACCACAAAAATATATCCCTCATTTATATCCACATAAAATAAATATTTTCTTATCATATGAATCAATAATTAATTATTCACAAATAATATTACAGAATCACATTTATGACAACCAGGCCGTTCCAGGAAAGAGGGGCTTTCCAATAAGGATTTCTCCTTACTGGCGCGCAATTAGATGATCAAACCTCTCCTTAGACAGAACTTTCTAGACATTGCCAATAATGCTATCTAATAATACTATTCAAATAATATGAATTATTGATCTGATAATGGGAAATACTGTGCAGCAACAATTATTGAACAACAATAATACAAAATTTCAACGTAGCAATTATTGAATCAATAAAATAAAATATTGAACAGTTATTACTGTAACAATTATTGAGTAGTGCCTTCTTACGTAAGAATCAATAATTTCAAAAATACTATGCAATACCGTGTGTTACTGTGCAATAACGCGTATTACTGTATTTTAACCACCGGATATTTCAACAGTGTTAACGGTAACAACTACGCCGTTATTTGTAAAAACTCAAATTTGTCGTTTTCTTCACCCGACATATTCGTTATGGGGCCCACAAATGGCTGCGCCGTCGTACGAATATTCCCCGACAGAAAGAATATTCCACGACCAAACGAATATTCTCCGATAACAATGATTATTTTATAACCACTTGCTTATTTTGAAAAAAAAAATCATATTTCACTCATAACTTTAAACTTTTATCAATTTAACCATTTACTGAATAGTAATTATAAGAAAAATTGAATATTTTATTTCATAAAATTCGGGGTCTTACATTACCGTTTTAAAGAAGAACTGAATAAGGAAGTAGTTTAAGTAGCAGAATACTTTTCTTCTCTCTCTCTATAGTTTCTCTCTCTAGGTTCAGTGAATTCGTAAGAAATTAATGAAGAAATGAGCTGCTATTTATAGAAAAATTAGAATGCATAGTAACTAATCCATGAACGGTCCAGATTGATTACTTTAATCTGACGATCCATATTTAAAGAATTTTTTTTTAAATAAAATATAATGTATTCTATTTATAGAATAACTTTAATAAAGTATTCTGTTTTATATAAAAGATGTTTTCTGTTTTTTACGTTAATAATACGAATAAAACAAAAAATTCATTATCGCTAAATAATTCATATTATTAACTGACAATAATTGAATCAAACTGAGTGACTTCTCACATAAGCATTAATAATCAATACCGTGTGCTACTATGCAACCACACGTATTACTGTACTTTTACTACCGAGTAGTTCAACAGTATCAATGGTAAAACTTCCGCCGTTATTTTTAATAAAATATTTTTGTCGTTTTCTCAATCCGACAATAATTCCGTTGTGGGGTCCACCAATGATTGTGCCGTTGTACGAATATTCCATGTTAAAACGAATATTCCCCGACTAATCGAATATTATATAACAACTTGCGTACTTTGCAAAATTTATAAATATAACCCACCACTATAACATTATATCAAATTAACTCCATAATATTCAAAAATGATATTTATAGAAAATTCATCTTTATTTATAAAAGTTGGGGTCTTACAAAATTTATTTATTTATTTTTTGGATTCTATAATATTAAACTACAAATATTAAATTCAATTAATTTTCCAAACACCGCATTCTATTAAAAATTCAAATACTTTGGGGGCTATAGTGATCAGTAGTACATATAGGCGAGACACTTCGACCCCATGACAATATTCCTGACCTTGCGAACTTATCTTTTCATGTTGAATGAGTTGTGTATTTTGGGCATTTGCTGATCAGTTTGGTCAACCGTCCCACTGCTGCTGGCTGCTGCTTTGATTTGATCCATGACAACCAGTGTTTATGGCTCGAGATAACTTTTAAATCACCTTTGCTGCTAAAAACCCTCGCAAGTACTACTCTGTATATATACTAGTCAGATGGAGGGAGGTAGAAAAAATAGTACCTTAATTTGCTGCTACAGATTTGAATATATGAAAACAAAAGCATCACATGCATATAATTAAGACAACAAATAAACAGATAATATATATATGTATAGTCAGTCCTGCTCCTGGGTAATTAATATCATAATTAAAATACAATTTTTTACAAAATAATTTTAATTTTGAAAATTAATTCTCGACTCCCAAACAAAAAAAAAATATGGAAAGAATTACACACTCATCTTTATTTACATCAGTTGCAGAAACCCTAATTAGATAGAGAGCAAATGCTGGAAATAAGAGGGAAGAAGAGCGAAAGGGATAGGGAAAGAGGGAGTCGGAGTATACCGAATATTATAGTCCGCGACTAGAATATTATAGTCCGCGACTAGAATATTATACACAACTGTGTATATTTTATTTGTGCACGTTCTTTTGACAGATTTATTTTTGATTTCTGATTTGGGAGATGAGAAACCATTTTTTTTTATCAAAAAAATGTCAAAACAACGTAGTTTTAGCATACTGTACACAAATAAAATATACATAACTATATATGGCTATATTGCTCATTATAATATTATGATAATATATTGAATATTTTGAAATTTATCGTTGCGGGTCTTGAAGGGTGTTTTGGGAATTTTTGAATTCGCATTATGCGGATTTTGCAGTATTACAATTTATTATAAAGATAAGTTTAAATTTATGAATAAGTTTTCATATATATATATTCAAACGTACCTTGATATGCTACTTAATTTTAAATATGAAAATTATTACTTCTTAGGTTCTGTTTTCAATGCTTCAAATTTGAAATATTTTTCATATTATAACCCCAAAAGTGTTCCCAAAAATATTACTCTTAGTCTTTCCAAAATGAATCTCAATCATTTCAAAATACTTTCTCCGTTTTAAATTATAAAATTAATATTGACTTTTAAAAAATTAATTTTAAATATTTTCAAACTCAAAAATGATATAAATTCATTTAGTTTATGTCAATACAATTATGAATCGGATATTATAAACTACTTAAAAAGTACTACGAGTTATATATATGATTAAATTTTTAAAAAATTAAATATATCGTATCAATTTTAAATTTAAAAATATCAAAAAATAAATTTTAAAAAATTAATAAAAATAATAACATAAAGTAAATGTTTTAAAGAGAGACGGCCTCCTAAAATCACTTAGTTCTAGTTTTAGCCATTTATATATATATATATATATATATATATATATATATTATATATATATATAGGGAGAGGATCAAGAGTAGAACTCTTAAGTAATAGAACTCCCTTAAATAATAGAATTGTATCAAAACGACGTAGTTTTGATAAGACGCGGTGGCATTTTTGTAAATACGTGGTGGCATGGTATTTACAAAAATGCCACCGCGTCTTATCAAAACTACGTCGTTTTGATACAATTCTATTATTTAAGAGAGTTCTACTACCTAAGAGTTCTACTCTTGATCCTTTCTGTATATATATATATATATATAATATACTTCACATACCTATGTATGTAAAAAGAAACAAAATAGATATAATTATTATTCAATCAATTGCCTACGCTGCTGGCCTGGCTACATTGGATCCGGCACCGATCACATGCAACGTCCGAAATTATGCATTACATGACAAATATTTGCTTATTTTGTCTTTCTGAGAGAGATACGATACGACCGACTCATTGTAATTAAAAATAATTGTGGGTGGGTCATATGTATGTATAAAGAGATCTATCTAGAAGGAACTATTACGTGCATCAGGTTAGTTAACACTGAAATTTTTCAAGACAAAATCTTTGCCTTCTGTTGGGGCATGATATTTCTTTCATTGGGCCTGATCAATTGGGCCCATCCGTTTAATTAGCTTAGTGGACCTTTATTACTAAGTCTTATAGTCATTGGGCCTAACATTTATATTACCTTTATTGTATCCCATTAATAATGGGCTGGGTCAAGTGGCCGGCCCATAAGATCTTTTAATATCTAAGACTTTGACTGGTAATGATGAAAGGAGGAGGGCAGTTGACCAAGCGCCTGCAGATCATTAATGTGGATGAGATCTTATCCGGCCGGCGGCAGGAACAGTGGAAAAAAGGTGATAACCTGCATGCAGTCGGCTGGGACAAGAGGTGACTGAGAGGGGGTGTCAGATCATGGTTGGTGGCACAAAAAACCGGGCACGAGAGTATAACCTAGCAAGGGGGTCTCCTAACAAAATGTACGCATACACTTTCTATCTGAGAAAACACACTAGACATTTTTACACCCTCCATTGTTAAACCTTGAACACCTGTATTGACTCTCACGCCGGAGCTATCCCCCGACGGTCCAGCCGTCAAGCTTTTGGTGTTGATCGTGTTTTCTGTGCAGGATTAGGGCGTCTTACGTGATTGGGACGTCATCAAAGATCTTGGCGTTAACATTGGCGCTAGAAGGAGGGCTGAGTTCTAGTGTTTCAGATCTTTCAATCACAAACATTTATTTGTTCCACGCTCTCAGGATGGGGAAGAGCAGAGCAGACACGCCTGAAGGACAACCGATGACTGTTGGTGACTCGCCACCACGAGTTTCTGTCAGAGATCGTTTGGGGCCCACACTAAGTGCTCATGCTAGCACAGCCTCCAAGCGGTCACATGGGGACTCTCGTCCAAGAGCCGTGGGCAAAGCTAAGAGAAGGTTAATCTTCACGACGGATAAAGAATCCGGTCGCGGCCGGAAACAGCTAGACCACGACGAGAAGACCTCCCGATTGGCTAAGATGGCGGAAGAGGCAGATAGGGCCATGGAGTCACTCATGAAGCAGAGGCAGGATATAGCCGAGCAGATGTCCCGGATGGAAGAGTTGAGGGATGAAGCATCGAGTTATGTCCAGTCTGAAAGGCGTGTGCATCGCAGCGGGAAGGAGCCGGTTCAGTCAAAACGTGGGTTTCAAAGCCAACATCGGGAGAGAGAAAGATCGAGGAGCCCTACTCCTCGAAGATCGAAGGAAGCACTCCGTCGTGACGTCCCTACAGGGCAGACCCGAAGTGGTAGGAAAGGCCAATCCAGAGAACGAACTCCAGAGAGCATGAAAAGGGCACTCATTGTCACACACTCCCACCACAGTCATCGGACCCAGAGGCGAAGCAGATCTGGGGGCTGTACACCCGAAAGTCGGGTACTTCGCTCAGAAGACCGTCGTCGCGAAAGTCCTTCGAAGGTTGGGGGTATTATGATCAACGACCGACCTACTCCAAGAAAGAGAGAGTCGTCGGAGAAGGAAGTGTCGTCACAGCCGGAAGGAGTAGAGTACCTCGTAAAAGAACTGAAGGCACTCCAGAAGCAGTTGGCCGAGGTCCAGCAGGTGAAGAATACTCCGGGAAAGAAAGCATCCCCGTTTTCCTCGGACATTCTTAAGGAGAAGGCGGACACCTCTAAGAAGTTGCCTCACATGGAAAGTTACGATGGTTCGGGAGATCCTTACGACCATAGCCAAGCATTTGACCGGTTGATGGACTACTACGATTTCGCTGACGCTGCTAAATGCCACATGTTTGTTACGACGTTGAGAAAGGACGCGAGGCAGTGGATGGGGAATTTACCGGCAGATTCAATTTCCTCATGGTCCGAACTCTGCGATAAGTTCCATGCTCGTTTTGGGAGTAACCGAAGGAGGGGGAAGCCCACGGGCTCTTTGGCGCAGGTCCGGCAGTACACCGATGAGTCTTTGGGTCAGTATGTGAAGAGGTTCCGAGAAGCCGTTGGCCAGGTGTCAGATTTGAACGATCTCCAAGCCGTGGGTTTGTTTCAGAACGGTCTGGACCTAGTAAAGTCGGAGAAGCTGGTGAAGAAGTTGATGTTCAATCACCCGAAGAGCCTGGCAGAGGCATTCGATAAGGCAGAAGGTTATATCGTTGTGGAAGAGGCTATGAGTAGCTTGAAGCGTTTCTCTACGGAACAGATGAAGGAGGCAGATGCCCCTAAAACCCGGGATGATCCGAAGAAGACTGGGGGGTACAATGATAGATCGGAGAGTCGTTCCAAGAAGTTCAACAACTCGTGGCGACAAGGAGATACTCGTTCGCCTGCTTCCGCCCCGAAGGTGAATAAGGTTTATACCAAACTGAACACAGACAGATCGGTGATTCTAGACCAAATCCGGAACCAGCCGTTCTTTGAGCCACCGAGGGACAACTATAGGACCGGGCAGGGCAACCCTCGAAAATATTGTAACTACCATCAAGCCGCAGGCCATGGCACCAATGAGTGTTGTAATCTGAAGGATTTTGTGGAAAGAAAGATCCAGAGCGGTCTGTTAGTCCAATATGTGGTCGAAAAGAGTCACCAAGGTGCCGACCGCACCGTTCAGACAGTTCAAACGGATCCTCCTGTGCAGCCCGTCCCGAACCCACCACCAAGGCATGTCATCGACGTAATAATAGGGGGAACGTCGGGGAAATTGGTAGGAAGAAAGAGAAGGGGGTATCTGGATTCGGTTATGTCCATATCAGGTGCCTCTCCAAAGATGGATAGACCATTTCCCGGAACTATTATATCTTTTACAGACGCGGACTATCCTTTGGAGCCCATTGATCCACATGAAGGAGCGTTAGTGATCACCGCGCAAGTGGGCTCAGTAGACATGAAGCGTATGATGATAGATAACGGGTCTTCAGTGGATATTCTGTACGCCCACGCATATCAAAGAATGCATCTTGAAGGGCGAAAGATGGAAGTTGGGCAGGAGGCTCCTCTATATGGTTTCAGCAACGATCCGGTCAAAGTTGCAGGCACTATCGAACTCCCAGTGGTCTTCGGCACAGCCCCTCAGCAGGCAGAAATAATGTGTAAATTCTATGTTGTGCATGTAGATTCGGCTTACAACGCCATACTGGGAAGACCTACCTTGACGGCTCTCCAAGCCGTGACTTCCATCCCCCATTTCAAAATCAAGTTCCCTACAGCGCATGGAGTCGGAGAGGTGGCTGGGGATTTGGATCTATCCCGACGCTGTTATCGAAATGCGTGCATCTCTTCCGGAGTAGGGGTTAGCAAACAGAAACAAACCATGACAATCGAGATTGAGCCCTTCACTGAAAGCAGTTCCGAGCCATTGGTAACACCTGCGGGGGAGACGGAGGAGATTGAGTTGATCCTCGGGAAGGCGGACAAGACAGTGAAAATTGGTTTGGGTCTACCAGAGCCTCTTCGGACAAATCTTATGGAACTCCTTCGCAGCTATGCGGACATTTTTGCATGGGAACCAAAGGACATGCCTGGGATTAGCAGAAAGGTTGCTGAGCACCGATTGGAGGTAGATCCCTCGAAGAAGCCTGTTCGGCAAAAGAGACGGATATTCGCACCCGAGCGACAGAAGATAATTGACGAAGAGATCGCCAAGCTGTTGGCTGCTGATTTTATTTTTGAGATCGACTACCCACAGTGGATGGCCAATGTAGTATTGGTGCAGAAGCAGAACCAGAAATGGCGAGTTTGCATTGATTACACCGACCTAAATAAAGCTTGCCCGAAGGACTTTTATCCTTTACCCCATATTGATCAACTTATTGATGCAACTTCAGGTTATGCTCTACTAAGCTTTATGGATGCTTTTTCAGGTTATCATCAAATATCTATGTGTAGGGAAGATATCCCGAAGACAGCATTCATTACACACCGTTCGGTATACGCCTATAAGAAGATGACCTTTGGCCTTATAAATGCTGGAGCAACCTACCAAAGAATGATGAATTTTATCTTCCACAAGCAGCTGGGAAAGAATATGGAGGTTTATGTGGACGACATGATCGTTAAAAGCGTGCAGGTTCAGAAACATTTGGATGATCTGGAGGAATGTTTTCAGACTGTCCGACATCACAAATTGAGGCTTAATCCCGCAAAATGTACCTTCGGCCTCGGTGCGGGAAAGTTCTTGGGGTATCTGGTCAGTCAGAGGGGCATCGAAGCTAATCCGGAGAAAATTCAAGCCGTCCTTGACATGAAGACTCCTCAGTCATTTAAAGACGTCCAACGTCTGACCGGTAGGATTGCAGCTCTGAGGAGGTTCATGTCCAAATCTGCAGAGAGGTGTCTACCATTCTTCGACACACTGAAGGGGCCGAAGAACGCTAAAACTTTCCAATGGACCTCGCCCTGTGAAGAAGCCTTCCAAGGCATAAAGACCTATCTGTCCTCTGCTCCCCTATTGGTAAAACCCACTCCGAAAGAAACCTTATATCTCTACCTTGCAGCAAGTCCCTTAGCCGTTGGAGCGGTGTTGATTCGGGAGATCAGTGGAAAGCAGCACCCGGTCTATTACGTCAGTCACGTCCTACGAGACGCCGAAACCAGGTATCCAAATATTGAAAAGATTGCCTTTGCTTTAGTAATTGCTAGCCGAAAGCTTCGGCAATACTTTCAGGGTAGGCTCCTGATCGTCTACACAGATCAACCACTGAAAAAGGTAATGGGTAAGCTGGAGGTTTCGGGGAGATTGGCAGCCTGGACCATGGAATTGTCCCAGTTTTTCCTCGAATACCATTCCCGAACCGCTATCAAGGGACAAGCTTTGGCCGACTTTGTGGTAGAATGTTCCTTCACCGAGGCAGATGCCGAGTCACCGGAAACGGGGACATCTGATCGAACTGTTACACTTCTTCAGCACGGTCAGAATGCATGGACACTGTATGTAGATGGGTCTTCCACAGTAAATGTCAGTGGAGCAGGGATTATTCTGACCAGTCCGGAGGGGTTCAAGGTACAACAAGCCATTAGATTCGGGTTTAAGGCGACTAACAACGAGGCCGAGTATGAAGCCGTTCTAGCTGGGGTTCGGCTGGCGAAGAGCCTAGAAGTCCAGAAGTTGATTATTTATAGTGACTCTCAGTTGGTCGTCAAGCAGTTATCAGGAGAATACGAAGCTCGGGGGACGAGGATGATCAGGTATTTGGCAGAGTTGAAAGATAGACTTCGATACTTTGCTTTTCACGAATTTCAAGGCATTGAGCGTAACGATAATTCTATTGCCGATGCCTTATCAAAGTTGGCCACTACAGATGCTGCCGTTTTCAATGGGTCAGTCTATCTGGAGGTCTTACAGCAGCCTAGTGTTCAACATGACTCAGTGATGTGTATCGAGCGACCTGACTGCTGGATGACTCCCTACATCAATTATTTGGCAGACGGCGTCCTTCCTTCGGATCAGATGTTAGCAAAAAAGGTCAAATACAAAAGTGCCAACTTCGTTCTCATTGACGGGGATCTTTATCGGAGGGCATTTTCGTCACCATTATTGAAATGTCTGGTCCCGTCCGAAGCAGAGTACGCCCTTCGGGAAGTTCATGAGGGTATCTGCGGTGATCACATGGCGGCTAAGTCACTGGCATACAAAGTTCTTCGGCAGGGGTACTACTGGCCAACGATCTTCAAGGAGGCTACGGAATACGTGAAAAAATGTGATAAATGTCAGCTCAACAGTCCGATCCCGCATTAGCCACCGGAAGAGCTATACTCGATTCTATCTCCTATACCCTTCGCCGTCTAGGGGGTTGATATACTGGGTTCGTTACCGAAGGCTAAGGGGCAGGTCAGCTTCGTCATCGTCGCTATTGATTATATGACCAAATGGGTCGAGGCGAAACCACTTCGGCTGATAACGGAACAGGAGTGTCTGAAATTTGTAAAAGAATTCGTAGTGTTTCGCTTCGGGATCCCTCAAGTGGTGATATCAGACAACGGACGTCAGTTTGTGGGATCAAAATTTGAAGGCTTTCTGAAGGAACTGGGAGTCCAGCACAGGAAGACTTCAGTGGCTCATCCGCAATCAAATGGGCAGGTCGAAGTGACTAACAGAACACTTCTAAACGGGATCAAGCGCAGATTGGACGAAGCCAAAGGAAGATGGCCGGAAGAGCTGCTCAGCGTATTGTGGGCTTATAGGACTACGCCGAGGACAACAACAGGGGACTCGCCTTTCAGACTGGCCTACGGCACTGATGCCTTAGTCCCAGTTGAGATTGGATCTCCAAGCCTTCGAGTTAGTCAGTTCAGTGAGATCTACAATGACGAGGGATTAAAGGCCAACTTGGACCTGCTAGAGGAAGTCAGAGAAGTGGCTATGATCAAGTTAGCAGCCTACCAGAGAAGAGTCGCCAAGCACTACAACAAAGGGGTAAAGCTCCGAAGATTTGAGGTGGGAGACCTCGTTCTCAGAGAGGCCGAAGCGTCTACACCGCAGAACACTGGGAAGTTGATGCCGAACTGGGAAGGACCGTATGAAGTGGCCGAAGCACCGAAGCCCGGGACATATCGACTGAAGGCTTTGGATGGATCCGAAATTCAGAACACATGGCACGCAGGCAGGCTCCGAAAGTACTTTCAATAGAAACCAAGTCAGTCCACTGGGAGTCTGTACATAACCGTTCATCATCAATAAAAAGTCACTTTTTTCACAACTGATCTTCGCATTTGTCCTAATGTCACAGTGGAGTAAGGAGGTATGGTAGGACTCGCTGGCCATTCGATGGCAGCCAATCTATTTGATACCCCGTGTGATAGTCAAATCCTGGATCCTATATTGTTTTTTACCAAGGGTGGTAAAATCAATGGTCACCGAAGTAAGGAGGTATGGTAGAACTCGCTGGCCATTCGATGGCAGCCAATCTATTTGATACCCCGTGTGGTAGTCAAATCCTGGATCCTATATTGTTTCTTACCAAGGGTGGTAAAATCAATGGTCACCGAAGTAAGGAGGTATGGTAGGACTCGCTGGCCATTCGATGGCAGCCAATCTATTTGATACCCCGTGTGGTAGTCAAATCCTGGATCCTATATTGTTTTTTACCAAGGGTGGTAAAATCAATGGTCACCGAAGTAAGGAGGTATGGTAGGACTCGCTGGCCATTCGATGGCAGCCAATCTATTTGATACCCCGTGTGGTAGTCAAATCCTGGATCCTATATTGTTTTTTACCAAGGGTGGTAAAATCAATGGCCACCAAAGTTAGGAGGTTCGGACGGACTCGTCGACCATTCGATGATAGCCTCATCGGCCGGTGATCCTAAGAACCTTATCAGGCCCTTCGGGGTAGGCAAGCATCGTCATTCAGACTTCGTCCGATCCCTCGCGACACCTACCTCACACTTCGGTAACGAATAAGTATTCCTTTACTTTGTTATTATTGCCTAAATCTTTCTAAGTGTTGAGTTCGGAAGGCCATGCTATTTAGCTTCGTCTTATCTGTTATACGACTTGCTTAGTTGTTAATTAACAGTTTAAAGTTAGGCCCACGGAGGAGCTTGTGCATTTTTTAAATTAAATCCATATTGAAGTGTTGGTAAACAGTGAAAAAACCGAAGTCATAAAGGATGGTACTGATAACACTGATATTTTATTTACATAATGATGTTTACAAAGCGATAGAAGCTTTACAAAAATCCTACAGCTAAGGGAAAGAAAACCATCTTCAGAGATCGGCTTCGTCTTCCGAAGAGTCCAGGATAGTCGGTTCAACCTTGGCAGCGACAAGTCTTGCCTTGTCTTTGCTTCGGCATTCGTCGTATCCATCCGAGAACATCTGGATGATCTCCTCGTTCAACTCAGCAGATTTTCGGTATTCTTGTTGGATTTCCCTCCGAAGATCTCCGGTTAGAGGAGGACCCAAGTCTCTCAGAGCCCGAAGTTCGCGGAGCTCCTCTTCGATTTTTGCCCGCTCCTTCAGATGTCTCAGATCCCTGGCTTCAAGGTCGTGTACTTGTATAGCCAAGCTCTTATTGGTCTTCACCATCGTCTCGTTCTTCCCAACAAGAACCTCATTCCGACGAACCAGGTCTATGTTCGTAGTAACGGTCAGCTGATGGGTGGCCTAGGATGTCTCCAACTGTTCTTTCAACTTATTTAAGTCCTTTTGAAGGCCTTCTTTATTGAAGATAGTGATACCATGAGCCCTTCTCTCCCTCTCCAGAGCAGAAGTCATAGTAGCCATCTCTCGCCTGGCCGCATCTTCTTCGGCTTCAGACTCTCTGTATCGGGGAAGAAATTTCCCGAAGACAGCATTTGCCTGCGGACATTTAAAGTGAATTAGTAGAAGAAACAGATGATTCCTAAATATTTCGATTGAACCAACTCACCTTAGCCTGGTAACTCATGCCCTCTTCGATCAAATCCCTGATCGAACTGTTTCCGAACCGATGGTCATCGGTCTCCCGAACGAAGGAGTTGAACAGCTGAAAAGGAAAGTTCTCGTTAAAATCTGGCCATACAGTGGGAGAAGACGCAGCTTCTCGCCGGAAGGTGGAGGAAGAGGGTCTCGGCGGAGAAGGCACTGATGGTTCAGGGGGCGGTGCTGGTTGATCCTCGGAAGACTGCTTCCTTTTACGAGACAGAAGAGGAGACTCATTCAGGTTTTCGAGCTGATCTTCTGAAACATGGATCTCCACGGGGATGACGGGGGGAGGCTCAACTGCAGCAGGACGAGGAACTCGAAGCTCATCGGCAGACAGAGGAGTCACGTGGGTCTTCCTTTTCTTAACCCGGAGAGCCTGCATTCGCTCGGTCGCAGGCAAGTCAATCAAACTCGCTGTAGAAGTTGATTGAGTTCCTTAAGGATTCGACCGGACTTTCCGAACCGCCCTCTTCTTCTGTCGAGGTCGGCTAGGCTCCTCAGCAGGTTCTGATCCGCGGAAGACCTCTGCATCCTGGGCCTCCGAGGCCGGAAGTTCTTCTTGGGGAACTTCGGTGGAAGGGGATGAAGGCTTGCCAGAAAGGTACCTATCCAAGTCCTTCCGATCGGTCGAAGTCGGCTTGATGAGAGACAACTTGTGGTCATACAACCAGGCTTGTTTGCCCAAGAGGCCGAAGCTCCACTCCTTCAGGGGTATCTTCTCTATGATGCGCGTCATTTCTCTTATACGCTCCTCGGATATGTCTCCGAAGTCTGCAGAGACGCGATCAGAAGTGGTCCAGTCAGGAACAGAAGAGATTTCGGGCCCGTTGACGAAGAACCATTTATTATGCCATCCTCGGTTGCTCGAAGGAGTGTCCATTAGAGACCGCTTCTCGATCCTGGCATTGGGCTTGGGGGCTATCTTACTTAGCACCTTGAAGCCTTTCTCCCGAGATTTCCCCACCGAGAAGAGGGTTAAGAAGGAATCCACAGCAGGAGGAACTCCTATCTCGTAGCAGAAGGCTATGTAAGCCAGTATGTGGATGTACGAGTTCGGCACCAATTGGGCGAACCCCACTCCAACAAACCCTAGGAGGGTGATCAAGAAGGCGTGAAGAGAGAATCTCACCTCCTTCTCCAGAAAGGTTGCCGGAACGGCGATCCAGCCGTCGGGACGCTGATACATCCTTTCGTGAGGGGCCGCTATCCGTACCCTGTGGGTATCCGGTATCTGATAGCGAGCTCTAATGTTGCAGAGCTCAGTTTCATTGACGGTGGAAGGGGTGTTGGCATGAGGAAAGTCTTCCTCGTTTTGGAAAAAATCAGATGGATTGGGGAGTGGTTCCATGGGCGGGGCTTCCTTACTCGCGGCACCGACTTGGGGGTTTGAGCCCGGAACCTCTTTGTCAGGATTTGAATGAGGGGTCACGGTGGAGATGGGGGCGACACGAAGGGGAGAACTTGTATCGGGGTTCTGGGATGCCATTGTTGAGAATTTGCAGAGAAAATGAAGAAATTTGAGGAGGAGAAGACAATAAGCTCTTATGAATTCGAAATGGCAGGGAACCCTCCAAGGAGAATGGGCAGCGGCTTTTATAGCGAGTGATTTTTTCAAAATTTGCACGAGAGCCGAGGGCGGCGCATTAATTGGGGATAATGATGAGGGAGAGGAAAGGGTAACGTCTGATTTTGGCTTTGGTGGGTTATCCAAGGTAGGCTGGCGCTCAGTGGGCTCTTTCTTCCTGTGGACTCGCGCTATTTACAGTCAGTCTTCCACTAAACATCCTGTTTAATAAAAGACTAGGGGGCAATGTTGGGGCATGATATTTCTTTTATTGGGCCTGACCAATTGGGCCCATCCGTTTAATTAGCCTAGTGGACCTTTATCACTAAGTCTTATAGTCATTGGGCCTAACATTTATATTACCTTTATTGTATCCCATTAATAATGGGCTGGGTCAAGTGGCCGGCCCATAAGATCTTTTAATATCTAAGACTTTGACTGGTAATGATGAAAGGAGGAGGACAGTTGACCAAGCGCCTGCAGATCATTAATGTGGATGAGATCTTATCCGGCCGGCGGCAGGAACAGTGGAAAAAAGGTGATAACCTGCATGCAGTCGGCTGGGACAAGAGGTGACTGAGAGGGGGTGTCAGATCATGGTTGGTGGCACAAAAAACCGGGCACGAGAGTATAACCTAACAAGGGGGTCTCCTAACAAAAGGTACGCATACACTTTTTATCTGAGAAAACACACTAGACATTTTTACACCCTCCATTGTTAAACCTTGAACACCTGTATTGACTCTCACGCCGGAGCTATCCCCCGACGGTCCAGCCGTCAAGCTTTTGGTGTTGATCGTGTTTTCTGTGCAGGATTAGGGCGTCTTACGTGATTGGGACGTCATCAAAGATCTTGGCGTTAACACCTTCAAATATGAAAAATAAAATAAATTAATCCATTAAATTTTGACAAAGATAGGGAAGTCCGTTGAACTTGCCTAATATATTTTCATGTTAGGATGGCAAATCTAATGTTTATAAATTTACCAAAAATTTGGTTTACATGCGATCCATTTCTAATATATTTACTTGATGAAATCAACTATATATATATATATATATATATATATATATATATATATATATATATATATATAATTTTTAATATTCTATTTATCATCAAATTTGAGAACCTAAATTATTCGTCTTTGATGAAAGTTAGTTTTAAAAAAAAATTATTAGTCAAAATATATAACATATAACTTTAATAATATATATATATATATATATATATATATATATATATATATATATATATATATATATATATATATATATATATATATATAAACAGTGTGGTGCAGTAGGGTTTAAGCAGTCACCAAATGCGTTAGAACTTGTCAATGGAAACGATTTGGTTGATTTTTAGTGCGGTTAGTTTCAATGCGGGATTCAGTTCATCAGCCCTAGATATACATGAGATACCTGAAATTAATTAATGTACATACGATCTGGTTGATTTTTATGCGGAATTCAGTTCATCAGCCCTAGATCCATATATATGAGATATCTGAAATTAATGTACTGTCTTTATGTATGTAATGTACGTGGTGCAGTCAATTAATTAATGAAATACCACATATCTCTCTCTCTCTGTAAATAGGTAGATTGCTAGCGTAGTACTTGACTTTAAGTCACGCATGGAGTTATGATATATCTCAAATCTTTACATGATACATAAAAGTAGCATAATTAAGAGGAGTGAATTCCTCAGCCATGGCAGCAGCACAGCACTGCATACAAAACCCTCTCTTTATATATCTCTATCCGTATTCACACAATACCAAATCAAGATTAATTCAATTGTTTCATTCATATAAAATAGATTATATCAGTACGTACTCCAATAAATACATGCATGAATTTTAAGTATTTAAAATAAGTACAAATGCAATTTATCTTAAATTTAAAATACATTTATCATCATCTTAAAAAGTTGATGATAAATATAAAATTATCCTAAATAAACTTATTTCTCTAATACACAATGACCTAGCTTGAGACATTTATGATAATATTACTATCCTCGTGATATTTTATCAAACAGAACAAATAGCTAGCTAGTGAAACTAACATTTAATTAATTAGCCAATAAAAAAATACATTAACCTAATTTAGTTAGCATTCAACCCTGCATGCATGCAACCATATTCACTCCATGCATGCAATCTCTAAATTAATAAAAAATTTCAGTCCCAACAATATTTCTATATAAATATCAATAAAATGCAATAATTTTAATGTAATTAAATTTATGTTCACAGAATAGAAAAATATTCTTTAAATTAATAAATTATTAAATTATTAATTTATCGATTAAATAATAAATCTCTAAATTAATAAAAAATTCCAGTCCCAACAATATTAATTTATAGAAGTTTTACTGTATGCTTGTTAACATGACATACATAGTTAAATCCTCCATCTAATAACTTAACCTTTTAGATGAGTTGATTATTTAACATGATATTAAAGTTTTGCGTGTGCATGGTCTTAGATTCAAATTTTTTCGACCGCACAATTGTCTTTATATTAATTTAGTAGTGTAACTGCACTTTAGTTTTTCCTTTCTCTATATAAGAGGTTAAACTTTTAGATGAGTTGGTTACACTATTTCTCCTTAACACATTAAACTATTTCTTGACCCAAAAGATTAACTTATTAGGTCAATGGTCTATTAGAGCATATATATATATATATATATATATATATATATATATATATATATATATATATGTTCTCAATCTTTCTCCTTATGTTTCGATGCGATACATTACTATTACGCAGTACCTCAACAATCTCCTTCTTAATTAACACATGATCTCTCCATCCACATCGACACTAAACTCCCCTTTGAACTTTAACCATACTCATTTGAGCATATAACCCATTACTTCATCCAGATGAAGAGCCACCCTCTTCATTTATCTCTTGTTTTGATCATCCACCAAGAGCCTCTACCAAGCCTATCAAGTCTTTTCTATGTGACAAGCTTATCTCTCAACATCTCTTGTTTGATCCACCAAAACCCTTCCCAAGAAGAGTCCACCACTTGCTCAAAGACTACATAATCCTCCAAGCATCAATAACTCATCAAGTCTAGCCCATCATGTCTCCCCTAAGGACGAGCCCACACTCTTCAATATCTCT
This sequence comes from Panax notoginseng, assembly GCA_016801055.1. Classification (NCBI taxonomy): domain Eukaryota; kingdom Viridiplantae; phylum Streptophyta; class Magnoliopsida; order Apiales; family Araliaceae; genus Panax; species Panax notoginseng. Next base: position 226,865,400 of record CM029016.1, read on the forward strand.
TGTCAAGAGACAATCATGACCCTCTGGGCGCGAGAAGATTACACTATGTGGGCAAGAAAATTGTGCCTTGCTTGTTTAGGGTTTCATGTTGGCTGAGGAGGAGAGAAATCTACGAAGAATACGAAATTGATTGATTAATTGTAAGGGGGAGAACGACAGGTGGGCAATTACTCTAACGACACGTGGAAGAACCCCTAGAATCCGAAAACCATGTTAGGGTTATTGGGATTCCAAGAGCCTTCTTTAGTTCTTCGAGTTGAGAGAGTGTTCAAATCTTCTTAGTGCTTTTAGGTGGAATATCCAAGCCTTAAGCTACCAAAAAAATCTTCCTCCTTCCTAGAATGGAAGGGGTATTTATAGAGTTTTTTGGAATTAAGTAATCACATGCTAGGCACATGTTTTCAATGAAATTCTAGAAATACCCTTTAGTCATTAGAATAATGCCCATATTGCCCTGTCCTTCTAGCCACCAATCCAATCCCTCAATCAATTCCCAAAATGAGCCGCCTCCACGAGTCTTCAGCCTCGGGACACGTGGAGGCTTCTCCCGGGTCTAGCACATTTATTTTTAACTTTTCTATTTTCATTCTATTAGGTTATACGAATTCTAAATTGCACATTTAATGAGGTCGTGGAACCCTAATTGTATATTTAATTTAATTAGGTCATGTGAACCCTAATTTTGTACATGGGCCCACATTTGCCCCCTGCGCGAGAGTCACATTTCCAAATAGACGATCGTGCAAGAATACTTCAATCTTCTGAACTATTTTGCGTGACTTCACTTTACGGGCAATGAACAGATCAAAATATTGGAAAATCCTCCAAAAATATGTCCATAACTTGCCCAAGATTTGTTTCTTTATTTTTCCTGGAAATTGAAAGCAAGACAAATAATCAAATATCATTAAATAAAAAGAAATATTTATTTTGGGTACACAAAATTTTTCGTTTTCATCAAATAAAATCGAATCATAATTTTATTTTGGAAATAAAATCGAATCATAATTTTATTTTGAAAATAAAATCAAATATTTTTTATTTTGGAAATAAAATCCAATCTTTCTTTATTTTGGAAATAAAATCCAATCTTTATTTATTTTGGAAATAAAACCCAATCTTTATTTATTTTGGAAATAAACCAAATCTTTCTTTATTATATATATATATATATATATATATATATATATATATATATATATATATATATATATATATATATATAAGCCATTTTCGAAAATTACCTTTTCTTGGGAATAAAATCAAACTTTAATTTTATTCTTTTCGAAAAATAAACCTTTTACTTATCTTTATTTTGGAGAAGTAAGGAGTCCATATTCATAATCCATTGTTGCATGCCTTGCTTCTGATTAAGTAGGTGCTACTTGCGTGCATATGTCCAATAATTGAGATTTTAAACTTCAATTAGGATTGTCTCATAATCGCTAGGAGCCACGAACACACGTGTATTCATCACAATTGCAGCCACATTAGCAAGTCTCACAATCAAGGACATCCTTGCGGTATCCAACACCAGGTAATTGTAGACCATTAGGGGTGCAACTTTTATTGGAGTCTTCGTTAGCCAATTTCTCATAATTGTTTCGTCTATATATTTCTTTAGGTAATTGTAGACTTTCTTCTGTTTTTCGAGCCCCATCACCTTGATCATATCTTAGTTTTTTCCCTCGGAATTCCTCAGAAAAAAGGCTATAATCTTTACGGTGAAGGAGCATTCGTCCCAAGCAGTGGATTAGTAGAACAACTGGACCTCAAAGGTATAAAGGAATAGCCCTAAGTGTTCGAGCCCTATAGGGGCTGAACCATATAATTTTTTTTTGTAAAGGAAAACATCCCCTAGGTAGTGGCCGAACCCTATAGGAGCCGAACCCTGGGGGGGCGAACCTTGGCATTTTTTATTTTTTGAAGGAAACAGCCCTTAGGTGGTGGCCGAACCCTATAGGAGCCGAACCCTATAGGGCGCCGAACCCTAGGAGTCGAACCTTAGTTATAATTTTTTTTAGACTCTCCAAACTTTCTTTTGTCTTCCGAGCCCCATTACCTTGATTACATCTTGGTTTTTTCCCTCGGATAATAAAGAAAGATTTGACATTTTTCGACGAAAATGCGAAAGGAGAAAAAATGATCTGCTTGCATGCGGCAAAACTACTCCAGATGGCCGAACCCCTAGGGGGCGAACCCTAGGAGGCCGAACCCTAGGGGGCCGAACCCTAGGGGGCCCGAACCCTAGGGGGCTGAACCCTAGGCAGAAATCCATGTTCTGGGAGAAAGAATGAAGTTCGGGACGAGCAGTTACTATTTAAAGCGTAACTTTTGATCCGTTTGGAGTTTTGGGGCCCGTAATATATCAAAATGACCGTATCGATGAGTGTGCGCCCCCAAAATAGGTATACAACACCCATTCTGAGTCGCCAAATACATGGTACAGAAAGCAAACTACAAATTTAACAATACAATTGTCGTGCAAAATACGACAACACATACTGTGAGTTTAAATACAAATATTGTCTTCTAGACAATATCCACACTCAAATAAGTCCTTAATACAATTATTCAAATACAATTTTATAGAAATAGTGAGGACTGCTAAAACATCTTTCTAGAACCATCACTCCATACCCCGACTAGATCCTGCTATGTTCTCACCTCCTGAGAAGAAAAATGGAACAAAAAGGAAAAGGGTGAGCTCAACTAGCCCAGTAAAGAATATTATGACTAAGATAATATACAACAAATTATCATTAGTATTCAGCAGGGAAAAATCTGATAAAATATAATCGACAACAAGTTTTAGATCAACAACTGCAACGGAAACAACAAACCATTAGAAGAGTCAAGTAGAGAATGAATTCTACTTTCTTCTAAATTTAAAAGTCCATCATCAATATTTTATCCCTGTAACATCAATTAATAAATCATCTTTATTCAAATATTCATCTTTGCACTACAGGCCAAAGATATTCATTTGTATCACCTGTCAGTCATGTTCATCTCAACACCTGTTCATCTTTGCACTACAGGCCAAAGATATTCATCAAGTAATCATACATCTTTGCACTACAGGCCAAAGATATTCAGTAATATCATCATTTAGGACTGAGGATGATGAAAAATATCTTAAAGATAACGAATCCAGTGAGACAGAAGGACAAATAGTAGGGATTCGTATAACAGTTTATCCAAGATCAATAATACTTCATAATAATCAATTGTGAAGCAGAATTCAAAAATAAAGATCAAAATATGGATGCAATCAAAGACAGTAACCATAATAGACATCTTGGACAAAAAGGGAAAATTTTATTTTTCGGTGAATAGTGCCGTATACGTAAATAGTAACCCCGACACAAAAAGTTCTAAATTTGATAAAAACTCATATCAATATTTCAGCATAATGATATTGAAGAAAATAATATCATTTAAGAAGAAAATAATATCCCTTACCTCAAAATATCAGTACTTCTGGTCGGAATACCGGTATAAGGCTGAAAGAAACTTGCTCTGATGAATAGAAACTCTCAAAGTATCTAAATACTCACAAAATACACTCAATAATCTAGAGAGAGAAAGAGAGAAAACTTGTTTCTGGTGTGATTTTCAATTCTAACTTAGCCCTCTATTTATAGGAAAATTTTAGTAGGCTTGACCTGCAACCTGATGGCTTTACCTGCTACTATTCCCACCCACCACATTTGAAATATAATTCAGCACATTTCTTCACCAACCACAAGTGGGGCCCACCAATTCTAGAATTTTTCATCAAAATGATAAACTCCGAAAATTCAACAATTTCTGAACCAGTCATCTCGTAAAATTCGTAATAAATCATACGTTCATTTTTAACGGTTCAAAATTTGTGGACATATACTCAACTTATATATGTATAACATATCCAAAAATTACCACGATCCAACGGTCGGATTAAAAATTATAACCCCGCAAAATATCTCAAAAATCCTGATTTTTAATACCTCCATTCCGACAAAAATACTGATAAAAACCTCAACATTAACTCCTTCATTTTTAACCACAAAAATATATCCCTCATTTATATCCACATAAAATAAATATTTCCTTATCATATGAATCAATAATTAATTATTCACAAATAATATTACAGAATCACATTTATGACAACCAGGCCGTTCCCAGGAAAGAGGGGGCTTTCCAATAAGGATTTCTCCTTACTGGCGCGCAATTAGATGACCAAACCTCTCCTTAGACAGAACTTTCTAGACATTGCCAATAATGTTATCTAATAATATTATTCAAATAATATGAATTATTGATCTGATAATGGAAAATACTGTGCAGCAACAATTATTGAAACAACAATAATATAAAATATCAACGCAGCAATTATTGAATCAATAAAATAAAATATTGAATAATAACTACTGTAACAATTATTGAGTAGTGCCTTCTTACGTAAGAATCAATAATTGGTGCAATACCGTGTGCTACTGTATTTTAACCACCGGGTATTCCAACAGTATTAACGGTAACAACTACGCCGTTATTTATAAACAACTTATACTTGTCGTTTTCTTCATCCAATCGCTTTCCGTTATGGGGCCCACACAAGGCTGCGCCGTCGTACGAATATTCCCCGACAGCAAGAATATTCCACGACCAAACGAATATTCCCCGACAAAATGAATATTTTATAACCACTTGCTTATTTTGCAAAATTTGCACATTTCACCCATAACCAAAGTATTATATCAAATTAACCCCTTATTATTCACAATAATATTTAGAGAAAATTTGATTTTATTCATTAATAAGTTGGGGTCTTACAACCTCCCCTCTTTATGAAATTTCGTCCTCGAAATTGACGTACGTACCTGATGTTTCAAAAAGGTGAGGATACCTCGCTTTCATTTCTGATTCCAACTCCCAGGTCATTTCTTCAATAGCATGGTTTCTCCACAAAACCTTAACTTGTGGTATAACCTTCGTGCGTAGGACATGCTCTTTCCTATCCAAGATCTTAACAGGTACCTCCTCGTACGTTAAATCTTCAGCTATCTCGTCTGGTTCTAACTCAATAATGTGGTTCGGGTCTTTAACATATTTACGAAGCATAGATATGTGAAAAATATTATGAACACGAGACATGCTTGGAGGTAATGCGAGTCTATATGCCACATTTCCTATTCGCTCAAGAATCTCAAATGGACCAACAAATCTTGGATTGAGCTTTCCTCTCTTCCCAAATCTTGTAACTCCCTTCCATGGTGCAACACGTAACAATACATGATCCCCAATATTAAATTCCACGTCCTTCCGATGAAGATCCGCATAACTCTTTTGTCGATCCTGTGCCGTTTGTATACGTTGTCGAATCGTTTGGATCTTCTCTGTAGTAATGCGTACCAACTCTGGTCCCAACAATGTTGCTTCACCCACCTCGTCCCAGCATACTGGAGAACGACATTTTCTTCCATACAACGCCTCGAATGGAGCCACACCTATGCTCGCCTGATAACTGTTGTTGTAGGAGAATTCCACCAATGGTAGGTACTTATCCCAACTCCCTTTGAGATCTAAGACACAAAGTCTTAATAGATCTTCAAGAGTTTGAATAGTCCTCTCTGATTGTCCGTCCGTTTGAGGATGGTATGCCGAACTGAATCGTAAATCCGTGCCCATAGCTTTCTGCAAGCTAACCCAAAATCGTGAAGTGAATCTTGGGTCACGATCCGAAACTATGGATACTGGCATGCCATGCAATCTCACAATCTCGTTCACGTACATACTAGCAAGACGTTCAAGGGAATAAGTCTCACGTATCGGCAAGAAATGAGCGGACTTGGTTAATCTATCAACAATAACCCAAATCGCATCTATGCCTTGAGAAACCTTGGGAAGACCTGTAACAAAATCCATAGTAATGTGTTCCCACTTCCATTTCGGGATCTCAAGTGGTTGCAATGGACCCTTTGGCACTTGATGCTCCGCCTTTACACGTTGACAAGTTAAACACCTCGAGATAAACTCCGCGATCTCTCTTTTCATATTGCTCCACCAAAATGTATGTCGAAGATCGTGATACATTTTGGTACTCCCAGGATGGATTGCAAACGGTGTGTTGTGTGCCTCCATCATTATTCTATGCTTCAAGTCAAAATCGTTAGGAACACAAAGTCTGGAGTTGACTCGAAGTATTCCTTCTTCATCGATTCTTGCTTCTGGAATAGCACCTTCTTGCACTTTCTTCTTCATACGCATCAGCTCTATATCCGTAGCTTGAGCAGCTTTAACTTTATCGATTAAAGTCGGTTCTACTCGTATATTTGATATCATCATGTGGGTACTTGGAGCCTTCATCTCTATCTCCATCCTTTGCAAGTCATACAAAATGGGCCTTTGTGTTAAAAACATTGCACTCGTACCCGCATATGATCTTCTACTCAATGCGTCAGCTACTACGTTTGCTTTTCCAGGATGATATTGGATGGTATGATCGTAATCTTTCAACAGCTCGAGCCAACGTCGCTGCCGCATGTTGAGTTCCTTTTGGGTGAAGAAATATTTGAGGCTTTTATGATCTGTATAGATCTCCACTTTCTCCCCATACAGGTAGTGTCTCCAGATCTTCAACGCAAAAACGACTGCTGCCAACTCCAAATCATGAGTAGGATAATTCCTCTCATATTCTTTGAGTTGTCGTGAGGCATAGGCTATGACTTTCCCATGTTGCATGAGAACACATCCTAACCCTTTGCCTGAAGCATCGCTGTAGATAACAAATCCATCCGAACCAGATGGTATTGTCAGAACAGGTGCCGAAATGAGTCTCCTCTTGAGTTCTTGAAAACTCTTCTCGCATTCCTCACTCCATACGAATTTTGTATCTTTCCGAGTCAGCTGAGTTAACGGAGTAGCGATTCGAGAAAATCCTTCCACAAATCTCCGATAATAACCAGCTAAGCCCAGAAAGCTACGTACTTCGGTTACCGACTTCGGTTGCTCCCAACTTTGTATGGCTTCAATCTTCGCCGGGTCGACAGATACTCCATGTTTTGACACCACGTGCCCAAGGAATGCTACTTCCTCAAGCCAGAACTCGCATTTCTTCAGTTTGGCATATAGCTTGTTTTCACGAAGCCTTTGCAGTACCAGCTTCAAATGGCGCTCATGATCTTCACGGCTTTTGGAATAGATGAGGATGTCATCAATAAAGACAACAACGAACTGATCCAAATATTCTTTGAATACACGGTTCATCATATCCATGAAGGCAGCAGGAGCATTAGTCAATCCAAAAGACATTACTAAGAATTCATAATGCCCGTACCGAGTTCTGAAGGCAGTCTTTGGAATATCCTCAGTTTTAATCTTCAGCTGATGATATCCAGAACGAAGATCGATCTTTGAAAAGAATTGTGCTCCTTGCAACTGGTCAAACAGGTCATCAATGCGAGGTAGCGGATACCTATTCTTGATAGTGACATGATTCAATTCTCGATAGTCGATACAAAGTCGCATACTCCCGTCTTTCTTCTTTACGAATAAAACAGGAGCACCCCAAGGAGATGTACTAGGACGAATAAAACCGATGTCCAACAACTCCTGTAGTTGGACTTTTAACTCCTGAAGTTCAATAGGAGCCATTCGATATGGGGTTTTAGAAATGGGCTTTGTACCGGGTTCAAGGTCAATAAAGAATTCAACTTCACGTTCTGGGGGTAGACCAGGAAGTTCTTCAGGAAATACATCGGAAAATTCTCTAACAATAGAAATATTATTCAAATCTGACTTGTCTTTGTTCAAATCCATAACATGGGCTAAGAAAGCTTGACATCCGTTTTTCAATAAACGAATAGCTTTGTGGCTTGATATGACAGTGACTGATTTTAGTGGTTTAGTAGTTTGAATTCGTATGACAGGTTGGTTAGGAATATGAAAACTAACAACCTTACGAAAACAATCAATTTTAGCATGATGAGTGGTTAACCAATCAATTCCTAAAATCACATCAAAAGCAAGTATCTTTAAAGAGATAAGATCAACAGGTAATGTGATAGTGCCAACTTGGATCATGCAAGATTTATAAACTGTAGATGTAACGAAGGTTTCACCCAACGGAGTTTCAACAGATAAGTTAAAGTCCAATTTCTCCGGAGTCAAGTTTAAACGTTGAGCACAAGCAGGAGAGATAAAAGAATGGGTAGAACCGGTATCTAGTAAAGTATAAACTTCGCAAGAATTCAAGATTAGCTTACCCGTGATCACCTCGTTCGGGTTTCTCGCGTTTTGGCCAGTCACGACAAACGCTCTTCCAGGAACCGCTGATTTCGACTTATCCGGGACAGCTTTTGGAGTCACCATCCCCGCTGAACTTGGTTTTGCTACAGAACACTCTCGAGCTATATGACCCTCCTTTCCACAGTTATAACATACCTTAGATTGTTGTGGGCAGTTTGGGCTGATATGTCCCTCTTTCCCACATTTGTAACATACGACCGGTGGTCGTTCTCCTCCCCTAGAAACAGTTGATGTTTGTGCTGACGTCTTCACATTATCATTGTTGTACCTTCTCTTCTTGAAATCTCCTCCCGACTCGCTCCTTTTATTATCACGACCACGATTACCACCAGAGTGGTTACCGCTTTTGTCCGAATATTTTTCTCCCTGCTGGTTTTCATTGCTTCGATGACTGCCGCCACCGGTATGACCCTGGTTGTGGTCCCTCGGTTGCACATACTCATTATCTCGCTCTAATAATTGAGCCCTGTTTACAACATCTGAATATAAAGAAAATTTATGAGAGATAAGATATTGTCGAATCTCGGGTTTTAGACCTCTCAGAAACATCCTTGTCATTCGTTCCTCATTTTCGACCAAATGAGGTGCAAACCTGGATAACTCTGCAAACTTCGCCTCGTACTGGGACACCGTCATGTTGTTTTGTTCCAGTCTGATAAACTCCACCTCCTTCATATGACGAATACTTTCAGGAAAGTACTTGTCATTGAACAGTTTTTGAAATGTTTCCCAGGACATGTTGAGTGCGTCAGGCTGGGTACGCTTCACAGACTCCCACCAGTAGTCTGCCTCACCGCGGAACATAAAAGTGGCGAATGGAACCTTCTGTTCCTCCGTGCATCCCAAGACATCGAATATCTTGGTAATTTGCTTGACCCACGTTTCCGCCATGATCGGATCCGGCTTTCCCTTAAATTCTGGTGGTCCCAATTCTTTGAACTGCTTAGCTGTGACAAACCGCGCGTTGTTATCATTTCCACCCGTATTCTGCACACGAGTCTCCCTCGTCTGATTTTGCATGAACTGCAAAAAGCTCCTAAACATTCCATCATTCATCGTTTGCTCGGTAACGTTGTTTACAGGAGGAATATTGCCTTCCTGTTGCACGTTCCCCTGGGTGGTGATCAAAGGTGTCTCCACGGTCTGATTTACTCCATTATTAACGTTCTCAGCTGCCATTCTTAAATACTGCCATAAAACAAAGGTTAATAGTCATGTCATATATTATCCCTATACTCTGACCGACCAAATAAACACCAAATAAACTTAGTCAGGTCATACTAGCGAAGGAATTCTCCGTCTCTCCCCTCCTAGTTCTTGTCTCACATCTCAGCCAGGGATCATATCCCTAAGCTCTGATACCAACTGTGACGCCCCCAAAATAGGTATACAACACCCATTCTGAGTCGCCAAATACATGGTACAGAAAGCAAACTACAACTTCAATAATACAATTGTCGTGCAAAATACGACAACACATACTGTGAGTTTAAATACAAATATTGTCTTCTAGACAATATCCACACTCAAATAAGTCCTCATTACAATTATTCAAACACTATTTTACAGAAATAGTGAGGACTGCTAAAACATCTTTCTAGAACCATCACTCCATACCCCGACTAGATCCTGCTATGTTCTCACCTCCTGAGAAGAAAAATGGAACAAAAAGGAAAAGGGTGAGCTCAACTAGCCCAGTAAAGAATATTATGACTAAGATAATATACAACAAATTATCGTTAGTCTTCAACAGGGAAAAATCTGATAGAATATAATCGACAACAAGTTTTAGATCAACAACTGCAGCGGAAACAACAAACCATTAGAAGAGTCAAGTAGAGAAAGAATTCTACTATCTTCTAAGATTTAAAAGTCCATCATCAATATTTTATCCCTGTAACATCAATTAATAATCATCTTTATCCAAATATTCATCTTTGCACTACAGGCCAAAGATATTCATTTGTATCACCTGTCAGTCATGTTCATCTCAACACCTGTTCATCTTTGCACTACAGGCCAAAGATATTCATCAAGTAATTATACATCTTTGCACTACAGGCCAAAGATATTCAGTAATATCATCATTTAGGACTGAGGATGATGAAAAATATCTTAAAGAGAACGAATCCAGTGAGACAGAAGGACAAATAGTAGGGATTCGTATAACAGTTTATCCAAGATCAATAATACTTCATAATAATCAATTGTGAAGCAGAATTCAAAAATAAAGATCAAAACATGGATACAATCAAAGATAGTAACCATAATAGACATCTTGGACAAAAAGAAAAATTTTATTTTTCGGTGAATAGTGCCGTATTCGTGAATAGTGCCGTATACGTGAATAGTAACGTATACGTGAATAGTAACCCCGACACAAAAAGTTCCAAATTTGATAAAAACTCATATCAATATTTCAGCATAATGATATTGAAGAAAATAATATCATTAAGAAGAAAATAATATCCCTTACCTCAAAATATCAGTACTTCTGGTCGGAATACCGGTATAAGGCTGAAAGAAACTTGCTCTGATGAATAGAAACTCTCAAAGTATCTAAATACTCACAAAATACACTCAATAATCTAGAGAGAGAAAGAGATAAAACTTGTTTCTGGTGTGATTTTCAATTATAACTTAGCCCTCTATTTATAGGAAAATGATAGCACGCCGAAGGAGACTTAACCTGCAACCTGATGGCTTTACCTGCTACTATTCCCACCCACCACATTTGAATAAAAATCTCAGCACATTTCTTCACCAACCAAGAGTGGGGCCCACCAATTCTAGAATTTTCCACCAAAATGATAAACTCCGAAAATTCAACAATTTCTGAACCAGTCATCTCGTAAAATTCATAATAAATCATACGTTCAATTTTAACGGTTCAAAATTTGTGGACATATACTCAACTTATATATGTATAACATATCCAAAAATTACCACGATCCAATGGTCGGATTAAAAATTATAACCCCCGCAAAATATCTCAAAAATCCTGATTTTTAATACCTCCATTCCGACAAAAATACTGATAAAAACCTCAACATTAACTCCTTCATTTTTAACCACAAAAATATATCCCTCATTTATATCCACATAAAATAAATATTTCCTTATCATATGAATCAATAATTAATTATTTACAAATAATATTACAGAATCACATTTATGATAACCAGGCCGTTCCCAAGAAAGAGGGGGCTTCTAATAAGGATTTCTCCTTACTGGCGCGCAATTAGATGACCAAACCTCTCCTTAGACAGAACTTTTTAGACATTGCCAATAATGTTATCTAATAATATTATTCAAATAATATAAATTATTGATCTGATAAAAGAAAATACTGTGCAGCAACAATTATTGAAACAACAATAATATAAAATATCAACGCAGCAATTATTGAATCAATAAAATATTGAATAATAACTACTGTAACAATTATTGAGTAGTGTTTTCTTACGTAAGAATCAATAATTGATGCAATACCGTGTGCTACTGTATTTTAACCACCGGGTATTCCAACAGTATTAACGGTAACAACTACGCTGTTATTTATAAACAACTTATACTTGCCATTTTTTTCATCCAATCGCTTTCCGTTATGGGGCCCACACAAGGCTGCGCCGTCGTACGAATGTTCTCCAACAGCAAGAATATTCCACGACCAAACGAATATTCCCCGACAAAATGAATATTTTATAACCACTTGCTTATTTTGCAAAATTTACACATTTCATCCATAACCAAAGTATTATATCAAATTAACCCCTTATTATTCACAATAATATTTAGAGAAAATTTGATTTTATTCATTAATAAGCTGGGGTCTTACAATGAGCCCTACAAAAGTCATCTCTATGCCATGACATATGTCATTATAAGTTCAAAAAAGGCTCCGAAGGATGCCTTTTGGATGTCCGAAGTTTTTTCTAAAATTTTCGGGAATTTTTTCTTGCATTAAAGTACTCCCTAACTATTTCTGACATTGTTTCTTCTTCTTTTCAGGTGTTTTGAAGCTTGACTCTCGGACATTCCTCTTTGCCATGGTGAGTACTTCAAACTCAAATCCTTCCTTTGCTTTCTTTAGAATTGTTATGATGATCTTGCCCTTGCTTGTAGGCCCTTTCACTTGAATGCTCTACAGAACTAAGAACTACCAAGGAGTCCCCGTTCATCACCGATTGGGGAAGGGCTCCCTTCTTTGGTCCTTCTGACATCTTTTGGGATAGAGTTAGAGACTATGACCGTACAGCTTTTCCTCCACCAGACAAAGAAGGCTTGTTTCTGTATGCCCCAGCTTCTGGAGGTTGGGATGACTTCCCTCATGCCAATTGCATTCTCCGCCTATGCATAGAGAAGTAAGAGTACCCCTTCAGTCCCCTTCGCTTCCTGTTAGATTCATCTGGTCGCATTCAAGGATGGCAGGATTGGACCTACGAGATCCTTGGAAACGCTGAATACGTGGAAATACTCAAGAATGCGAGCATCATTCGCTGTGTTCAACTGTGTAGAGACCTACGAATTCATCAGGACTATAACGCTCTTACTGTGTTGATCTCACGATGGTGTTCCTCTACTTACACATTTATCATTGCCTGGGGGGAATTCACCCCTACTCTAGAGGATGTCTATGCCCTCTATCAGTAAGTTCTCTTCTTTTATTCCTTTCGTTCATTCTCATGTTGTGACAACCCCAAAATAGGTCCATTCCATCCAACCTATTCTGAGTCGCCAAATACATGGTACAGAAAATAACTATAACTTTATTACAACAATTGTCGTGCAAAATACAACAACACATATGCTGTGAGTTTGGATACAAATATATACCAAATGTGACTCATGTTCCAACCGTGGACATCACCTCACAATGACACCTTACATAAAGGTATAGTCAAAAACTGTTTTAGAAATTAGAATCTTTGAGAAGTGCTCAAGGAAACCTTCGTACATGGAAGGCCATGCGTCTAGGTTATGATAGATTTCATATGGCCACAGAATTATTCTTGGTTGACCCAATAGACCCCAAAGAAAAATGAGAAGATTACTATTATATTCTTCCCAATGGTGAGTCTTCTGTTGACATATCATTATCTCTACTGTCTCTAATTGAGAATTATACTTCAAACAAACACCAAGATTATATAGGTAGTGCTCGTATATATACTCAGCAAGTGGATGAGCACATCACTGTCGTATGATGACACGAGGTTGTATGTCGTTAGACATCTTGTATGATAGTGGCAAACCACCCTTCCAACGTTGGGTACACCTTACCCTATTGGATTCACCAAATAAAACTACTAAATGAACTTTTCTATACTGCTTCGGGAGAACATCCACAGCTAGAGACCACCGTTCTATTTCTCCGTTACCCTCGCTCGACCCAGCTACACTCTTATTACCTGAAAGGAATTGTGAAGCAAAAGGGTGAGCACAACTAGCTCAGTAAAGAATATCATGACTAAAGATAATTAAATTATCAATAGCCTTCATCAATAATAAATCAGAGATTTAGAACATATGGTAAATGATAAAAATTTCAACCATAGTTGCAGCGGAACGAGCAATCCATTAGAAGAGTCAAATAGACTATAAAGTCTATTATCTTCTCTATGTTAAAAATTCACCAACAATATTTTATCCCTGTAACATCAATCAACAATTCTGGTCCACAATCATATGAATAACTCATAATCATAACTGTAGTTCTAAATTCCTCTTCTCATCCAGGACGAAGATAATTTTTATCACCTATCTTTACCTGAAACATCAAAGATCATGGTTACACCAAATCACATTTCCTGTTCATAATCATACTAATAACTTCATCTTTGCACTACGGCCAAAGATATTCATTTGTATCACCAGTTGGTCATGTTTATCTAAACATCTGTTCATCTTTGCACTACTGTCCAAAGATATTCAACAACATGTCATCTTTGCACTACGGGCCAAAGATATTAATCAACAATTCATCTTTGCACTACATGCCAAAGATATTCATCAATATTTCATCTTTGCACTACAGGCCAAAGATATTCCTCAATAGCTCATATTTGCACTACGGCCAAATATATTCATCAATAATTCATATTTGCACTACAGGCCAAATATATTAATATCTCAAAGAAATATATAATCATTTATATAAACAATAATTATAACCATGTTGATCATTTCACATTTGCACTTAAGCTGAAGATATTCAATTATAAATTCAATGGTCATGATCATACTAGTCAAAAATTTAACTTTGCACTACTGGCCAAAGAGAACCCAAAGTCATGATCATACCAATAATCTACCCATCTTTACACTCAAGTGAAAGAGAATTTCAACATCAGGGTTATATATGATAATAAAAATAATATGATCAACATATAGATTTAATCTCAAGAGTAATATTCATAAATCAACTATAATTTGGTTAGAAAAAGAAACTAATTTTATCGTGAATAGTAACTCGTGAATAGTAACTCATGAATAGTAACTTGTGAATAGTAACTCATGAATAGTGACTCCGACACAAAAAGGTAAAAATTCCACAATAAAATACATACCAATATTTTGGTATAATGATATCAAAAGAATAATATTTCTTAAGCTTATAAACAATTTATTTTAATTGTTTACACTTTACTAAATAATGTATTTAATCATTCTAAAATGCCAAACTCATAAGATTTTATCACCAATAACCAAAACTCTCATCAAAAATCTGCATATACCTCATATAGGATTCTCAAGTCATAAAATCCTATTTTCTAATTTTCTTACTTCACAAAACATATTTAATTCATTTACTCATAACTACACCATTTTCATGAAAAATACCAAATCAGTTCCAAAAATATTTCTTTTCTGGGATTTAGCATAATATAGTCCCATAGTGAACATATATTTTTCTCAGAATTTTTAAAAGTCATTTACTATTTTTCATATGGCCAAAATAGCCGAATATTTAGACATTTATCAAAAATTGTACTTTTGTCCAAAAATTCTAAAATTTACATAGTATACTTCTATCATATACATATACTCCCAATAAAAATATCATCAATTTTGGAGTTAACCACAAGGAATTATAAGCGATTACTTTTAAAATAGTCTTTTTTCATAAAATTCATAACTCTCAATCTATACATCCAAAAATCACCATTTTTGGACACAATCAAGAAAACTCATCAAAATATCATTTCAAATTTTTCCAAAATTTTTGAAGGTCAGAAAAATTACGAAACTGGAAAATATAACAAACCTTAAAATCCCTTACTATCCCTTACCTCAAAAGAGCAGTACTTCTGATCGATATAAGGCTGAAGGAAACTTGCACTGATGAATAGAAACTCACAGAGTATCTAAATATTCACAAATTGCACTCAATAATCTAGAGAGAGAACGAGAGAAAACTTATGAATTCTGGTGTGATTTTCAATTCTAACTTAGCCCTTTATTTATAGGAAAATGTTAGCACGCCGAATCAGACTTAACTTGTAACCTGATGACTTTACCTGCTACTATTCCCACCCACCACATTTGAATAAAAATCTCAGTACATTTCTTCACCAACCAAGAGTGGAGCCCACCAATTCTAGAATTTTCCACCAAAATAATTAACTCTGAAAATTTAACAATTTCTGAACCAGTCATCTCGTAAAATTCATAACAAATCATACGTTCATTTTTAACGGTTCAAAATTTGTGGACATATACTCAACTTATACATGTATAACATATCCAAATATTACCACGATCCAACGGTCGGATTAAAAATTATAACCCTTGCAAAATATCTTAAAAACCCTAATTTGATTTTCAATACCTCCGTTCCGACAAAAATACAGATAAAACACCTCAACATTAACTCCTTCATTTTTGACCATAAAAATATATCCCTCATTTATCCCCTTACTAACGCGCAATTAGGTGACCAAACCTCTCCTTAGACAGAACTTTTTAGACATTGCCAATAATGTTATCTAATAATATTATTCAAATAATATGAATTATTGATCTGATAATGGAAAATACTGTGCAGTGACAATTATTGAACAACAATAATATAAAATTTTAACGTAGCAATTATTGAATCAATAAAATAAAATATTGAACAGTAATTACTGTAACAATTATTAAGTAGTGCCTTCTTACGTAAGAATCAATAATTTCAAAAATACTATGCAATACTGTGTGCTACTGTGCAATAACGTGTATTACTGTATTTTAACCACCGCGTATTCCAATAGTGTTAACGGTAACAACTACGCCGTTATTTGTAAAAACTCAAATTTGTCGTTTTCTTCACCCGACAGTTATTCTGTTATGGGGCCCACAAATGGCTGCGCCGTCGTACGAATATTCCCCGACAGAAAGAATATTCCACGACCAAACGAATATTCCCCGACAACAATGAATATTTTATAACCACTTGTGTATTTTGAAAATTTTTTCGTATATCACCCTTAACTTTAACATTTATCAATTTAACCATTTACTGAATAGTAATTATAAGAAAAATTGAATACTTTTATTTCATAAAATTCGGGATCTTACAATCTCTCCTCCTTATGAAATTTTGTCCCCGAAATTTACGTACCTGGTATTTCGAAGAGTTGAAAATACCTTGCTTCCATTTCAGATTCTATCTCTCAGATCATCATGATTTCTCCATTGCTCATCTCCCATGATAACTTCATTTGGGTTCCTCATTTGTTGGGAAGTCATGACAACCGCCATCCTTTAAACTACTCGGCTTTGACTTGTCTGGAGCAGCATTTGGCGTCATCATTACCGTTGGAATATACCTTTCTATAGGACATATTTCTCCCTCAACTGCCTCTTCGTACTCCTCATTCATGATCTGAATCATCAATCTTCGATCCATATCGGATTCAGGTTGGCCGCTATGTACAGGGTAATTCAAAACTCGATGTTGGGTTCTCCCAATTGCTTTCCAAAAAGAGAAATTCATATCATCTATTTTAGCCTTCTTAGATCGAACATCTCTTTTCACAATATCCACGTGTCGTGCGGCTTTTGCCCATGCATCACTTATTCTCACTCGTTCAGTTTTTTCTTCTTTCAGCTCAGATTCCATTTTTATCATCTTATACTCTGCCAAATAATGCTTCTGTTCAAGCATCACATATCGTGTAACACATGCTTGAATTGTTACATCCTTTTGTTCCACGACCGCCTGTCGTTCTTCTGCCTGCTCTTCTAACTCATGAATACGATTTTGAAATTCTACATTTTGATCATATAATACCTCTAATAAACTCTCCTCATGTACTTCTTCTTCCTCTTCTTCCTCAGTCTCAGCTGTTACCTCTGCGACTATCTCGGGTGCAACTATCAGTTCTTCACTCACCACATGGATATCTCTAATTCCTTCTTCGTCTGACATCACATTATCACGGTTAGTGATTAGAGGTATCCCCACAGTCTCATTCACTCTATTGTTAACATTCTCAGCTGCCATTCTCAAATACTGCCATAAAACAAGGGTTAATTAAACAAATTAACATATCACATAATATTCCAATATTATGACTGACCAAAAAATAAGCTTAGGTAGGACACACTAGCGAAGGATTTACTCATCTCTCCCTTCCTAGTTGTATTCCCCGATCTCCGTCAGAGATCATATCCCTAAGCTCTGATACCAAATGTGACAACCCCAAAATAGGCCAATTCCATCCAACCTATTCTGAGTCGCCAAATACATGGTACAGAAAATAACTACAACTTTATTACAACAATTGTCGTGCAAAATACAACAACACATATGCTGTGAGTTTGGATATAAATATATACTAAATGTGACTCATGTTCCAACCGTGGACATCACCTCACAATGACACCTTACATAAAGGTATAGTCAAAAACTGTTTTAGAAATTAGAATCTTTGGGAAGTGCTCAAGGAAACCTTCGTACATGGGAGGCCATGCGTCTAGGTTATGATAGATTTCATATGGCCACAGAATTATTCTTGGTTGACCCAATAGACCCCAAAAAAAATGAGAAGATTACTATCATATTCTTCCCAATGGTGAGTCTTCTCTTGACATATCATTATCTCTACTGTCTCTAATTGAGAATTATACTTTAAACAAATACCAAGATTATATAGGTAGTGCTCGTATATATACTCAGCAAGTGGTTGAGCACATCCCTGTCTTATGATGACACGAGGTTGTATGTCGTTAGACATCTTGTATGATAGTGGCAAACCACCCTTCCAACGTTGGGTACACCTTACCCTATTGGATTCACCAAATAAAACTACTAAATGAACTTTTCTATACTGCTTCGGGAGAACATCCACAGCTAGAGACCACCGTTCTATTTTCCCGTTACCCTCGCTCGACCCAGCTACACTCTTATTACCTGAAAGGAATTGTGAAGCAAAAGGGTGAGCACAATTAGCTCAGTAAAGAATATCATGACTAAAGATAATTAAATTATCAATAGCCTTCATCAATAATAAATCAGAGATTTAGAACATATGGTAAATGATAAAAATTTCAACCATAGTTGCAGCGGAACGAGCAATCCATTAGAAGAGTCAAATAGACTATAAAGTCTATTATCTTCTCCATGTTAAAAATCTATCAACAATATTTTATCCCTGTAACATCAATCAACAATTCTGGTCCACAATCATATGAATAACTCATAATCATAACTGTAGTTCTAAATTCCTCTTCTCATCCAGGACGAAGATAATTTTCATCACCTATCTTTACCTGAAACATCAAAGATCATGGTTACACCAAATCACATTTCCTGTTCATAATCATACTAATAACTTCATCTTTGCACTACGGCCAAAGATATTCATTTGTATCACCAGTTGGTTATGTTTATCTCAACATCTGTTCATCTTTGCACTACTGGCCAAAGATATTCAACAACGTGTCATCTTTACACTACGGGCCAAAGATATTCATCAACAATTTATCTTTGCACTACATGCCAAAGATATTCATCAATATTTCATCTTTGCACTTCAGGCCAAAGATATTCCTCAACAGTTCATATTTGCACTACGGCCAAATATATTCATCAATAGTTCATATTTGCACTACAGGCCAAATATATTAATATCTCAAAGAAATATATAATCATTTATATAAACAATAATTATAACCATGTTGATCATTTCACCTTTGCACTTAAACTGAAGATATTCAATTATAAATTCAATGGTCATGATCATACTAGTCAATAATTCAACTTTGCACTACTGGCCAAAGAGAACCCAAAGTCATGATCATACCAATAATCTACCCATCTTTACGCTCAAGTGAAAGAGAATTTTAACATCAGGGTTATATATGATAATAAAAATAATATGATCAATATATAGATTTAATCTCAAGAGTTATATTCATAAATCAACTATAATTTGGTTAGAAAAAGAAACCAATTTTATCGTGAATAGTAACTCGTGAATAGTAACTCATGAATAGTAACTCGTGAATAGTAACTCATGAATAGTAACTCTGACATAAAAAGGTAAAAATTTCACAATAAAATACATACCAATATTTCGGTATAATGATATCGAAAGAATAATATTTCTTAAGCTTATAAACAATTTATTTTAATTGTTTACACTTTACTAAATAATGTATTTAATCATTCTAAAATGCCAAACTCATAAGATTTCATAACCAATAACCAAAATTCTCATCAAAAATCTGCATATACCTCATATATGATTCTCAAGTCATAAAATTCTATTTTCTAATTTTCTTACTTCACAAAATATATTTAATTTATTTACTCATAACTAGACCATTTTTATAAAAAATACCAAATCAGTTCCAAAAATATTTCTTTTCTAGAATTTAGCATAATATAGTCCCATAGTGAACATATATTTTTCTCAGAATTTTTAAAAGTCATTTACTATTTTTCATATGGCCAAAATAGCCGAATATTTAGACATTTATCAAAAATTGTACTTTTGTCTAAAAATTTTAAAATTTATATAGTATACTTCTATCATATACATATACTCCCAATAAAAATTTTATCAATTTTGGAGTTAACCACAAGGAATTATAAGCGATTACTTTTAAAATAGTCTTTTCTCATAAAATTCATAACTCTCAATCTATACATCCAAAAATCACCATTTTTGGACACAATCAAGAAAACTCATCAAAATATCATTTCAAATTTTTTCAGAATTTTTGAAGGTCATAAAAATTACGAAACTGAAAAATATAACAACTCTTAAAATCCCTTACTATCCCTTACCTCAAAAGAGCAGTACTTCTGATCGGTATAAGGCTGAAGGAAACTTGCACTGATAAATAGAAACTCACAGAGTATCTAACTACTTATAAATTACACTCAATAATCTAGAGAGAGAAAGAGAGAAAACTTATGAATTCTGGTGTGATTTTCAATTCTAACTTAGCCCTCTATTTATAGGAAAATGTTAGCACGCCGAATCAGACTTAACCTGTAACCTGATGGCTTTACCTGCTACTATTCCCACCCACCACATTTGAATAAAAATCTCAGCACATTTCTTCACCAACCAAGAGTGGGGTCCACCAATTCTAGAATTTTCTACCAAAATGATTAACTCTGAAAATTCAATAATTTCTGAACTAGTCATCTCGTAAAATTCATAACAAATCATACGTTCATTTTTAACGGTTCAAAATTTGTGGACATATACTCAACTTATATATGTATAACATATCCAAATATTACCACGATCCAACGGTCGGATTAAAAATTATAACCCTCGTAAAATATCTTAAAAACCCTAATTTGATTTTCAATACCTCCGTTTCGACAAAAATACAGATAAAACACCTCAACATTAACTCCTTCATTTTTGACCACAAAAATATATCCCTCATTTATATCCACATAAAATAAATATTTCCTTATCATATGAACCAATAATTAATTATTCACAAATAATATTACAGAATCACATTTATGAAAACCAGACCGTTTCCAGGAAAGAGGGGGCTTTCCAATAAGAATTTTTCCTTACTAGCGCGCAATTAGGTGACCAAACCTCTCCTTAGACAGAACTTTCTAGACATTGCCAATAATGTTATCTAATAATATTATTCAAATAATATGAATTATTGATCTGATAATGGGAAATACTGTGCAGTGATAATTATTGAACAACAATAATATAAAATTTTAACGTAGCAATTATTGAATCAATAAAATAAAATATTGAACAGTAATTACTGTAACAATTATTGAGTAGTGCCTTCTTACGTAAGAATCAATAATTTCAAAAATACTATGCAATACTGTGTGCTACTGTGCAATAACGCGTATTACTGTATTTTAACCACCGGGTATTCCAACAGTGTTAACGGTAACAACTACGCCGTTATTTGTAAAAACTCAAATTTGTCATTTTCTTCACCCGACAGTTATTCTGTTATGGGGCCCACAAATAGCTGCGTCGTCGTACGAATATTCCCCGATAGAAAGAATATTTCACGACCAAACGAATATTCCCCGACAACAATGAATATTTTATAACCACTTGTGTATTTTGAAAAAAATTTCATATATCACCCTTAACTTTAACATTTATCAATTTAACCATTTACTGAATAGTAATTATAAGAAAAATTGAATACTTTTATTTCATAAAATTCGGGGTCTTACACATGTTTCTGAAATATGTATATTTATCCTGAATTACATCTTGTAGCCTTCCTATTGTTGCTTCAAACTCCTGCAGTCCTTCTAGCATATCCACTAGGGATGACGACTGTGTTGCCTACTTGACGGAGGCCTTCAAGCAATCTTCCCACTTCATCTCCCGCTTCAAGGGCGATACGCTCCTTCCGGACTTCGAGACCTCACGTCGGCAGAAGAATTCTTGGTTATCCTGGGTGCGCTACTTCTTCCGTGACTACAAGACCAACCAACAGCTCTGTTCACGACAATTCTGTTCTTGCCTTCCGTGAAGAAACTTGTCCCTTTCCTCTGGCGGCTTATCTGGTTATGTGGCTGTCCCATTTCATATTCCTTGGGTCTCCCATAGACGGTCCTTCTGCCCGTATGTTTAGCTTGGCAGCATTATTATCCCGGGGATCGGAGATTCCCCTTGCTTCTCTCTTCTTAGGGACCTTATATCGTCACTTAGACGAAACAACCCTTGCCATGAAAGAATCCGTTGGGAGGTAACCACCTCCATTTTTTTTATTAATTGTCTTTCAAACTGCGCTTCTTTTCCTTTAACCTTTTCTATAATTTTTTTTATTTACTCAGGTATGATGTCAATTGCTTCATTCCATGCTCCTTCCTTCAGATCTTTCTTTTCGAGCGCTTTCCGGGCTATTCCGATCTTGAGCATCTTTCTAAGAAGAAGAAGAAGTCTCTTTTTCTCCCACCACGCAACATCATTCCTCACATGTTACGTTGGATTGATCACCGCTCTAATCCTGACAGTACGAATTTGCGACATTTCCTTGATGATTATTCATGCTTCACTGCTCGTCCCTATACCATTGTTTCAGGGTGCGGTCATCTACCTCATTTCTATAAGCACAAATTTCGTACCTACTCCAGCCTCAATAGAAATAGCTTGAGTGGTTCCGCACTGTCTTGTTTCATTTTCCTTCGGTCTACAGAGCTTCCCTATTTCCTTGTGAATAATAGTTTTGGCACTGTACTATATTCTCCTCACAGGGTCATGAGACAAGTCGGATATGACCAAGAACGCCCTTTCGGTCACACCTACCGGGGGAATTATGAGGATGCTCTTCTCAATTTCGTCTCTACCTCCTCCTCTTTTGCATGGGCATTTCCGAGGTTACCAAGTGATCCTTATAGATCCATTCCTTTTGTTATACCAGATGATTTCCGGGGCGGGCGATATACTACTGGCGAACGTAATTACTGGCAGGTCAATCTTAAAAGATGGGAGGATGATACCTTGACTTGTTCATTACCTGTCTCTATTTCGAAACGTCTCCAATGGGGCCGACTGCTATGTTCTCCCAAGCCCAATGTTCGCTCAGCACTTTGGCCAACCAGTAGTCGGTTGGCTGAGCGTGACATTTTGATGCCTATGTCGTCTCTCCCTCAGTTAGCAGATATTCCTCTTCGAGATGATCCAGATATTCTTCCCTCACAGGCTCCCACTACTTCTAGGAGTCTTCCCCCACGGGCTCCATTTCGGGTGTCTTCTCTAGCTCCTCCCTAGGGATCCTCTGATGCCGAGGAGATGAGAGTTACTCGTTCTGAAACGAGAGCAGCTACTACTACTGATTCTGGGATAGCTCCTCCTATTGTTTCTGTCGTTGTTCTAATCAGTCGTCCTCCTATCAGGCTTATCATAAAGCTATTAGCAAAACGGCCCCTTGATAATGTTGATCCTAGTATCCCGGCAGTCGAGGATCCGATCAAGAAGCGTCGTAGAAATTTGGTAATTTTGTCGTACTATTCTCATTTTTCTTTCATCCCTTGTATTACTGCTTTCACATATCATTGAGTAATTATTTCTTATATTTTTTTTTCAGGTTACCGTAGTCGATGAAGATGATGATGACATTCCTCTTGGGTTTATGTATGGTACTTCGAATGAGGCTTCCACGGCGGCTTCCACTAGTTGTGAACCTCTCCAACCTATCCTTGTTGATATTGAGTCATCTACTCCTCGCGATGATTGTGTTAGCCTTGATGCTAAGGATACTTTATCCGATGTGAGCTCAAGTCTTATTGTGAGTGATACAGCCATTTCGTCACACCCTCCTATGCCTGCTCCTCATAATGAGTATGAAAATGTTGATGAGACTCTTACTTCCCCGAGGGGGAATCATTTTGAAATTATTGGTGATGTTCATCCTCCCCATAAGGATTCTATCGAGTTGGTGATTGCTCGGGAGGGCATTGTTAATAGTACTTTGGGTGGGTTGAATGACATTCCCCTTTCTGTGGTATCTCCCGACTCCTTTTCCATTGACTATATTGTGAGTATCCTTCTTTAGTCAACATATGATTTGTCTTGAATTTCCTTTCTTTCTTTCTTTCTTTTTTTTTAATATATTGTGCTTTGACATTTTGTTTTCCAGAGCGAGAAGATGAAAGATTTGCCTTTGCCTGTTGAGGCACTCGCTTTATTTGATGTTATCCATCTGAATGTTGACCACTCGCCATATAGTGACCTTGGTTATCCTCCAGGTGACCAAGGCTTCGAGGAATCATCAGCCGTACCACATCTTTCTGCTCTTCCATCCCTGGTCTCGACAGATTCTATGGTGGCTTCTAAAGTTGCTCCTGCGGATGCTTGACCGACTGATTGTTAAGGCGGCTTCCTCCTAGACCTTCTTCCTAGATCAACTCGCAGGCCTTGTTCTTGGGTTGCATTCTCTTTCCTTATATTCGTTGAGGGTCGAGGACCTGAAGCAGTTTAGTGATGATGTAGACGACTTTGCATCCGTGGGTGTTGACATATCTCCTTTTTATACCAGGCTGGATCTTCTCAAGTCAAGTTTTAATCTTGTTGCGCTACGTTCGGAGGTTGCTGTACGTAAGTGTGAAGATGAATCCTTTTCAGTGCAGCTTTCTGATCTTGACGAAGCCGCGAACAAATTGAAGATTCAGTATCAGGATTTGGAGAACCAGCTTCGGGATGTAGAGTGCCAACGACGGAACTTAAAGTCAACTTGTGAGACCCCGAATTTTATGAAATGAAAGTATTCAATTTTCTTATAATTATTTTATTTTGGTAAATGGTTATATTGATAAAAGGTTAAAGTTAAGGGTGATATGTGAAAATTTTTCAAAGTAGACAAGTTGTCATAAAATACCCGGTTACTATTCACTCTAGTATTGTTCACTCGAGTATTTGGGATACTTTTTGTGTCGAAGTACTATTCACGAGTTACTATTCATGAGTTACTATTCATGAGTTACTATTCACGAGTTAATATTCACGAGTTACTATTCACGAGTTACTATTCATGAGTTACTATTCACGAGTTACTATTCACGAGTTATTATTCATGAGTTACTATTCACGAATTACTATTCACAGAGAATATTCGATTAGTCTGGGAATATTCGTACGACGGTACACTCATTGGTGGACCCCACAACAGAATTATTGTCGGATTGAGAAAACAACAAAAATATTTTATTAAAAATAACGGCGGAAGTTTTACCGTTGATACTGTTGAACTACTCGGTAGTAAAAGTACAGTAATACGTGTGGTTGTATAGTAGCACACGATATTGATTATTAATGCTTATGTGAGAAGTCACTCAGTTTGATTCAATTATTGTCAATTAATAATATGAATTATTTAGCGATAATAAAGTTTTGTTTTTTTCGTATTATTAACGTAATAAAACAGAAACATCTTTTTATATAAAACAGAATACTTTATTAAAGTTATTCTATAAATAGAATATATTATATTTTATTTAAAAGATTTTTCTTTAAATATGGACCGTCAGATTAAAGTAAATCAATCTGGGCCGTTCATGGATTAGTTACTATGCATTCCATTTTCCTATAAATAGAAGTTCATTCCTTCATTATTTCTTACGAATTCACTGAAACTCCAAAGAGAGAAATTATAGAGAAGCTATAGAAAAGTATTCTGCTCCTTCCCTACTCTTATATCCAGTTTTTTTACGGTAAGGGGTGTTATTCTTTCTTATTCATGAAGAGAACTGTTGTTATTCTATTGCTTATTATTCTGTTGGAATAACCTGTATACGCGGTCTACCCTATACTTGGTGACATTCTTCTGTTATTCTGTTGGAACATCCTGTCTGTGTGTTTTACACCGGACCTGGTTCCATTTTTATTATTATTCTGTTGGAACATCCTGTCTGTGTGTTTTACACCGGACCTGGTTCCGTCTTGTTATTATTCTGTTGGAACATCCTGTCTGTGTGTTTTATACCGGACCTGGTTCCATTATTTATTATTCTGTCGGAATATCCTGTCTGTGCGTTTACGCCGGACCTGGTTCCATTATTTATTATTCTGTCGGAATATCCTGTCTGTGCGTTTACGCCGGACCTGGTTCTATTATTTATTATTCTGTTAAAATAACCTGTCTGTGCGGTCTATCGCATGTCGGGTGATTTCTTTTGTTATTCCATTCTTTATTATACTCAGTTGGTTAAGTTTTAACTTCTATACTCCATAAAATTAGTGGAATATCCTTGATAATTGTGTTTCATCCAGTATCTTTTCATGAAAATATTATTCTAAGCATTCTTGAATTTTACTCCACAAAGCAGTATCATGTTGACAATTTGGATGCTGTTAATTCTTGGATAAATTAATTCTTGAACTTGTTTTATTTAATTCTTATATCATTGTCATCATTCTCATGTTTATAAAATGTTAAAAGTCATCTGTGGCCTGTAGTGCATAGATTGACTTGGTATGATTATGACCAGGGATTATTCGGTATAATCATGACCGTAATGTCACAAATGATGTGGTAAAAGTCCTCATTGGCCCGTAGTGCATTGATGGACAGTTGTTGCCATGATCATGACCATTAATGAATACACAAATATTCTTGGCCTGTAGTGCATGGATAATTTGTGGTTGTGATACTAATGAAAAAGTCCTCATTGGCCTGTAGGGCATTGATGGACAGTTTTTGGGTATGATTATGGCTATGGATTCTCTTCGGCCAAGGGTGCAAAGATGAATTATTTTATAGCATGATCAGGACCGTTGATGAAAACACGATTATCTTTGGCCCGTAGTGCATGGATAATTCGTGGTCGTGATACTAAAGAATATCCTTGGCCTGTAGTGCAGGGATGATTCGATGATGTTGATTAATTATTGAGCTGAGTCCCAGCAATAAAATATAAATTCATGGATGTGATATTAATGAATATCCTTGGCCGTAGTGCAGAGATGATTCGATAACGTGGATTAATTATTGAGCTGAGTCTCAGCAATGAAATATTAATTCATGAAGGTGATAATAGTGAATATCTTTGACCGTAGTGCAAAGATGATTTAATTAGTATGATTATGAGCAGAAATTGTGATTTGGTATAACTATGATTTTTGATGTTTCAGGTGATGATAGGTGATGAAAATTATCTTCGTTCTATGTGTGAAAAGGAATTCAGAATCACAATTATGATTATGAGTTATTCATATGATTGTGGACAGGAATTGTTGATTGATGTTACAGAGATAAAACATTATTGGTGGACTTTTAACATGGAGAAGATAATTGACCTGATGGTCTATTTGACTCTTTTAATGGATTGCTCGTTCCGCTGTAACTATGGTTAAAAAGTTTTATCATCTACCATATGTTCTAAATCTCTAATTTATTATTGATGAAAGCTATTGATAATTTAATTATCTTTAGTCATGATATTCTTTACTAGACTAGTTGTGCTCACCCTTTCTGCTTCACAATTCTTTTCAGGTAATAAGATTGTTGCCGTAAGAGTGTTGCTGGGTCGAGCGGGGATAACAGGGGAATAGAACAGTGGTCTCTAGCTGTGGAGGTTCTCCCTAAACAGTATAGAAAATTGTGTTGTATTCTATACAATATTTAGTAGTTATATTTGGTGAATCAAATAGGGTGAGGTGAACCCAACTTTGGAAGGGTGTTTTGCCACTATCATACAAGATGTCTAATGACATACCACCTCATGTTATTATAAGAAAAAGTTGTGCGCATCCATTTGCTGAGTATATCTATGGGCACTACTTATATGATCTTGGAGTTTATTTGAATTATAATACACACGTGGAGACAGTGGAGATAGTTATATATCAAGAGAAGACTCACCATTGGAAAGAAGATGATAGTAATCTTCTCGTTTTTCTTTGGGGTCTATTGGGTCAACCAAGGATAATTCTGTGGCCATATGATATCTATTATAACCTAGATGCATGGTCTCCCATGTACGAAGGTTTCCTTGAGCACTTCCCAAAGATTTTAATTTCTAAAACAGTTTTTGACTATACTTTTATGTAAAGTATCATTGTAAGGTTGTGGTCGAGGTACCATGAGAGTTATATATATTTGTATTAAAACTCATAGTTAACTGTGGTCGTATCCTATACGACAGCTCAACAGTTGTATAAATGAAGTTGTATTTGAATTTTGTACCATGTATCTAGCGACTCAGAATGGGTGATGTATACCTAATTTTGGGGGCGTCACACAAATAACCAACAGGTTAGGGAGTTGAAAGCTGTAAATCTGAAGATTCGAGACGCTGCCATTGCTGACTTGGAGGCTTTAGCTATGCCTCCACTTCAGTTTGATATGTCTTGGCCTTTAGATCATGACTTGTTGTAGTAATTTTTTTTTCCGATTTCCTGTTTCAGAAACTCATTTACACATATTTCATTTATCAGAACGTGGTTTCTTTAACCTTGTTGATTACCTTTAATTTGAATGATTCCTTAAAACTCAATATTTATCATTGAATCTCAAGTTATTCAAATTAATATTCCAAAACAACAATAGGTATTATAAGAAAACATGAATTTTGTCAAAAAACATATATATTTTTCACAAACCAACACTTGAATTTATACTTCCTCTTTTTTTTAAGAAAATTAAAACATTCAAGTATAAGTGAAAGTTTGTCAATTTATTGATAATAAAAATTGCTTTTAACGAAAAGCATAATGTTTCATATAACAAATCTTGCTTTTATCGGAGAAAGCATAACGTTTGCCACTTTTAGAGATAAAGTATAACTTTTTTGCTTTTGTCGAATAAAGCATAACGTTCTCCACTTTTAAAGATAAAGTGTAACTTTCAGGTTTGAGGGCTTATACTCAGGTGCCTCAATCACTTTTGAAGTTAAAAGTGTAACTTTCGAGGGCTGTTAGTCAGGTGCCGCGCTCACTTTTGAAGTTGAAAGTGTAACTTTCGAGGGCTGTTAGTCAGGTACCTTGATCACTTTTGAAATTGAAAGTGTAACTTCCGAGGGCTGTGAGTCAGGTGCCTCGATTACTTTTGAAGTTGAAAGTATAACTTTTTTGTGATGCTCTTCTCATGTATAATATTAATTTATTTACCCATTTCAAGTTTAATAGGCCTGAGACAACATCTGATCCCACACGAGATATCTTGCAATACCCGCTTTTGGAGATCTCTCGTACCCTATACTGGCCTTCCCATTTGGGGTAAAATTTGGTTGTTGGGGTCCCTCTCATAACTTGAGTTGTCGTTTTGAGCACCAGGTCTCCCACCAGAATTTATCGTGGTACCACCGCGGTATTGTATTGTCGTCGCAGTCTTTCGTGGTACCGTTCAAGCTTTTCTTTAGCCTTGTCTCGGAAGTCGGCTAAGGCCTCCAGGGCGGCTGGTCAGCTCTCTTCCTCGACTAAGCTTCGAAGTATCATTCGAGCCGAAGGTATTTCTATTTCGGTAGGCAAGATAGCTTCTTCACCATAAACCAAGGCGTATGGGGTTTCGCCTATAGGCTTTCTTTTTAAAGTTCGATATGCCCATAATGCTATTGGTAGTTGTTCTGCCCATTTCTTCGGATGATCGTCTGGGGTTTTTGATAAGATTTTTATCAAAATTTTGTTTATAGCCTCTACTTGTCCGTTGCCTTTCGGGTTGTAGGGTGATGATTTGTAATGTTTCACCCTGTATCTTTCCATCAAATTTTTGATGTCCCTATTGATGAAAGGAGTTCCATTATCCGACAAAATGATCTTCAGAATCCCGAAACGGCAAATGATGTGCTCTTTGATAAAATTTGCCACGGCTAGTCCCGTGGCCTTCTTCAAGGGTACTGCTTCCACCCACTTTGTGTACATCTCGGTGGCAATTAAAATCCATATGTTGCCCTTAGAATTAGAGTGAACAGGACCTATAAGATCCATTCCCCATGTATGAAAGACCCATGGTGTTGCTAAGGTGCGCAAATCCACGGTGGGAGCATGTATCAAGTTTCCATGTATTTGACAAATGTGGCACTTTTTGAAAAATTCTAGACAATCTCCTTCCATCTTTGACCAATAGTAACCATGATCGATAAGTTGTTTGTACAACTTGGCTTCCCCTTGGTGTTCATCCTTGTGCATTTGATAAACCTAATCTTTAGCTTCGCCTAGTTCTAGACACCGTAAGGGCTTGCCATTGAAACCTCTTCTGAAATATTCTCCATTTTGTAAGAAGAATCGTTGCGACTTCCTCTTTATTATAATTGCATCCTTCTTTTCGGTCGGAAGAGTCCCACTTTGTAAGAACTCCACATAAGGGATTCGCCAATCCGCTATGCCATCAATGAAGGCGCATTCATCCTCCCCAGGGTATTCTTGGCATGAAACACAGTGGCGTTGTTGTAAAACCCCAACTTATTAATAAATGAAATTAAATTTCCTCTATTTATTATTTTGAAATAGAAAGGGTTGATTTGATTAATGTGGTTAGTTATGGGTAAAATGCGCAAATATTTCAAATAAGCAAGTGGTTATAAAATATTCATTTTTGGTCGGTGAATATTCGTGTGGTCGTGGAATATTCTTTCTGTCGGGGAATATTCGTACGACGGCGCAGCTATTTGTGGGCCCCATAACAGAAAATGATTGGTTGAAGATAAAGACAAAAATTGAGTTTTCATAAATAACGGCATAGTTATTACCGTTAACACTGTAGGAATACCCGGTGGTTAAAATACAGTAATACGCGTGGTTGCACAGTAGCACACGGATTGCACAGTATTTTTGAAATATTGATTCTTACAAAGGAAGGCACTACTCAATAATTGTTACAGTAGTTACTGTTCAATATTTTATTTTATTGATTCAATAATTATTGCGTTGATATTTTATATTATTGTTGTTCAATAATTGTTACTGCACAGTATTTTTCATTATCAGATCAATAATTTATATTATTTGAATAATATTATTAGATAAAATTATTGGCAATGTCTAGAAAGTTCTGTCTAAGGAGAGGTTTGGTCATCTAATTACGCGCCAGTAAGGAGAAATCCTTATTGGAAAGCCCCCTCTTTCCTGGGAACGGCCTAGTTGTCATAAATGTGATTCTGTAATATTATTTGTGAATAATTAATTATTGATTCATATGATAAGGAAATATTTATTTTATGTGGATATAATTGAGGGATATATTTTTGTGGTTAAAAATGAAGGAGTTAATGTTGAGGTATTTTATCTGTATTTTTTGTCGGAACGGAGGTATTGAAAATCAAAATAGGGTTTTTGAGATATTTTGCGAGGGTTATAATTTTTAATCCGACCGTTGGATCGTGGTAATATTTGGATATGTTATACATATATAAGTTGAGTATATGTCCACAAATTTTGAACCGTTAAAAATGAACGTATGATTTGTTATGAATTTTACGAGATGACTAGTTCAGAAATTATTGAATTTTCAGAGTTAATCATTTTGGTAGAAAATTCTAGAATTGGTGGACCCCACTCTTGGTTGGTAAAGAAATGTGTTGAGATTTTTATTCAAATGTGGTGGGTGGGAATAGTAGCAGGTAAAGCCATCAGGTTGCAGGTTAAGTCTGCTTCGGCGTGCTAACATTTTCCTATAAATAGATGGCTAAGTTAGAATTAAAAATCACACCAGAATTCATAAATTTTCTCTCTTTCTTTCTCTAGATTATTGAGTGTATTTTGTGAGTATTTAGATACTTTGAAAGTTGCTATTCAGCACAAGTTTCATTCAGCCTCATATCCGATATTCAGTCAGAAGTACGGTTATTTTGAGGTAAGGGATATTATTTTCTTCTTAAATGATATTATTTTCTTCAATATCATTATGCTGAAATATTGATATTAGTTTTTTTTTATCAAATTTGAAACTTTTTGTGTCGGGATTACTATTCACGTATACGACACTATTCACGAATACGGCACTATTCATCGAAAAATAAAATTTTCCCTTTTTGTCTAAGATGTCTATTATGGTTACTATCTTTGATTGTATCCATGTTTTGATCTTTATTGAATTCTGCTTCACAATTGATTATTATGAAGTGTTATTGATCTTGGATAAACTGTTATACGAATTCCTACTATTTGTCCTTCTGTCTCACTGGATTCGTTTTCTTTAAGATATTTTTTATCATCCTCAGTCCTGAATGATGATATTACTGAATATCTTTGGCCTATAGTGCAAAGATGTATGATTACCTGATGAATATCTTTGGCCTGTAGTGCAAAGATGAACAGGTGTTGAGATGAACATGACCGACTGGTGTTACAAATGAATATCTATGGCCTGTAGTGCAAAGATGAATATTTGATTCAAGATGTATATTGATTGATGTTACATGGATAAAATATTGATGATGGACTTTTAAATCTTAGAAGATAGTAGAATTCTTTCTCTACTTGACTCTTCTAATGGTTTGCTGTTTCCGCTGCAGTTGTTGATCTAAAATTTGTTGTCGATTATATTCTATCAGATTTTTCCCTGTTGAATACTAATGATAATTTGTTGTATATTATCTTAGTCATAATATTCTTTACTGGGCTAGTTGAGCTCACTCTTTTCCTTTTTGTTCCATTTTTCTTCTCAGGAGGTGAGAACATAGTAGGATCTAGTCGGAGTATGGAGTGATGGTTCTAGAAAGATGTTTTAGCTGTCCTCACTATTTCTGTAAAATAGTGTTTGAATAATTGTAATGAGGACTTACTTGAGTGTGGATATTGTCTAGAAGACAATATTTGTATTTAAACTCACAGTATGTGTACGACAATTGTATTATTGAAGTTGTAGTTTATTTTTTGTACCATGTATTTGGTAACTCAGAATGGGTGTTGTATACCTATTTTGGGGGCGTCACAGTTGGTATCAGAGCTTAGGGATATGATCCCTGGCTGAGATGTGAGACAAGAACTAGGAGGGGAGAGACGGGGAATTCATTCGCTAGTATGACCTAAATAAGTTTATTTGGTAATTATTTGGTCGGTCAGATATAGGAATAATATGTGACATGTCAATTAACCCTTGTTTTGTGGCAGTATTTGAGAATGGTAGCAGAGAACATTAACAATAGAGTGAATGAGACTGTGAAGACACCTTTAATCACCACCCAGGAGAACGTGCAACAGGAAGGCAATATTCCTCCTGTAAACAACGTTACCGAGCAAACGATGAATGATGGAATGTTTAGGAGCTTTTTACAGTTCATGTAAAATCAGACGAGGGAGACTCGTGTGCAGAATACGGGTGGAAATGATAACAACGCACGGTTTGTCACAGCCAAGCAGTTCAAAGAATTGGGACCACCAGAATTTAAGGGAAAGCCAGATCCGATCATGGCGGAAACGTGGGTCAAGTAAATTACCAAGATATTCGATGTCTTGGGATGCACGGAGGAACAGAAGGTTCCATTCGCCACCTTTATGTTCCGCGGTGAGGCAGACTACTGGTGGGAGTCTGTGAAGCGTACCCAGCCTGACGCACTCAACATGACCTGGGAAACGTTTCAGAAACTATTTAATGACAAGTACTTTCCTGAAAGTATTTATCATATGAAGGAGGTAGAGTTTATTAGACTGGAACAAA
Source organism: Panax notoginseng (assembly GCA_016801055.1). Lineage (NCBI taxonomy): Eukaryota > Viridiplantae > Streptophyta > Magnoliopsida > Apiales > Araliaceae > Panax > Panax notoginseng. The sequence goes on from CM029016.1 coordinate 226,899,240, forward strand.
ACAACATAACGGTGTCCCAGTACGAGGCGAAGTTTGCAGAGTTATCCAGGTTTGCACCTCTTTTGGTCGAGAATGAGGAACGAATAACAAGGATGTTTCTGAGAGGTTTAAAACCTGAGATTCGGCAATATCTTATCTCTCATAAATTTTCTTTATATTCAGATGTTGTAAACATGGCTCAATTATTAGAGCGAGATAATGAGTATGTTCAACCGAGGGACCACAACCAGGGTCATACTGGTGGCAGCAGTCATCGGAGCGATGAGAACCAGCGAGGAGGGAAAAATATAGACAAAAGTGGTAACCACTCCGGTGGTCATCGTGGCCATGATAATAGGAGAGGTGAGTCAAGTGGAAATTTCAAGAAGAAAAGATTTAACGATGACATGAAGACGTCGACAGCAGCACCAGCACCAGGAACAAATTCTAGGGGAGGAGAACGACCGCCCGTTAGATGTTACAGATGCGGAGAGGAGGGACATATAAGTCCAAACTGCCCACAACAGTTCAATGTATGTTATAATTGTGGAAAGGAAGGACATATCGCTCGAGATTGTACTATAGCGAAACCAAGTCCAGCTGGGACGGTGACACCAAAGGCGGATACGGACAAAATAAAGTCAGCGGTTTCTGAAAGAGCGTTTGTCGTGACTGCCCAAAATGCGAGGAACCCGAACGAAGGTATAACGGGTTAGTTAATTATAAATTCTTGTGAAGTTTATACCTTAATAGATACCGGTTCTACCCATTCTTTTATCTCTCCTACTTGTGCTCAACGTTTAAACTTGACTCTGAAGAAATTAGACTTTGACCTATCTGTGGAGACTCCGTTAGGAGAAACTTTCATACGTCTACAGTTTATAAATCTTACTTAATCCAAGTTGGCACAATCACATTACCTGTTGACCTTATCTCTTTAAAGATACTTGCTTTTGATGTGATTTTAGGAATTGATTGGTTAAATACTCATTATGCCAAAATTGATTGTTTTCATAAGGTTGTTAGTTTTCATATTCCTAACCAACCTGTTATGCGAATTCAAGCAACCAAACCACTAAAATCAATCGCTGTCATATCAAGCCATAAAGTCATTCGTTTATTGAAAAACGGATGTCAAGCTTTCTTAGCCCATGTCATGGACTTGAACAAAAATACGTCAGATTTGAATGATATTTCTGTTGTTAGTGAATTTTCTGACGTATTTCCTTGCTTAACCCAGAGCGTGATATTGAATTTTTGTATTGATCTTCAACCCGATACAAAACCCATTTCTAAAATCTCATATTGAATAGCTCCTATTGAACTTCAGGAGTTAAAAACCCAACTATAGAAGTTGGTACCCGAGCCTCTATCTGGTGACTTCCTTTGTGGAATGCACCAAAGCCAGACTCTCCATAAGGGACTCTATATTTGTGTGGTGGTAAAACAATAGGTGACATTGTGTCGTGCTATCCAAAATTGGGATATGAATCACAATTGAGAGCAACCGAAGTCGGTGACCAAAGTACGTAGCTTTCTGGGCTTAGCTGGTTACTATCAGAGATTCGTGGAAGGATTTTCTCGAATTGCTACTCCGTTAACTTGGCTGACTCAAAAAGATACAAAATTCGTATGGAGCGAGGAATGCGAGAAGATTTTCCAATAGCTCAAGAGGCGACTCATTCGGAACCTGTTCTGACCATACCATCCTGGAAAAGCGAACGTGGTAGCTGACGCGTTGAGTAGAAGATTGTACGCGAGTACGAGTGCGATATTGTTGAACACAAAGACCTATTTTGTATAATTTATAAATGATAGAGATAGAGTTAATGACTCTTGGGACCCACGTGATGATATACGAGTAAAATTAACTTTAATCGATAATGTTAAAGCCGCTCAAGCTACAGACCTGGAGCTGATGAATATAAAGAAGAAGGTGTAAGAATGTGTTATTCTAGAAGTAAGAGTCGATAAAGAGAAGAAAGCTCAAGCCTTCGATTTATTTGAAATCCTCGATCGAGTAGGAACTGTGGCCTATAGACTCGTCTTAACGCTAAGTATGTCGCGTGTTCATAACGTTTTTCACGTATCGATGTTACGTAAATATGTGGACGACCCGAATCATATTATTGCGTTAGAACCAGACGAGATAGCCGAAGATTTAACGTACGAGGAGGTACCTGTTAAGATATTGGATAGAAAAGAACATGTCCTATGCATGAAGGTTATACCACAAGTTAAGGTTTTGTGGAGAAACCATGCTATTGAAGAAATGACTTGGGAGTTGGAATCAGAAATGAAAGCGAGGTATCCTCACCTTTTTGAAACACCAGGTACGTACGTCAATTTCGAGGACGAAATTTCATAAGGAGAGGAGGTTGTAAGACCCCAACTTATTAATAAATGAAATTAAATTTTCTCTATTTATTATTTTGAAATAGAAAGGGTTGATTTGATTAATGTGGTTAGTTATGGGTAAAATGCGCAAATATTTCAAATAAGCAAGTGGTTATAAAATATTCATTTTTGGTCAGTGAATATTCGTGTGGTCGTGGAATATTCTTTCTGTCGGGGAATATTCGTACGACGGTGCAACTATTTGTGGGCCCCATAACGGAAAACGATTGGCTGAAGATAACGATAAAAATTGAGTTTTCATAAATAACGGCGTAGTTATTACCGTTAACACTGTTAGAATACCCGGTGGTTAAAATACAGTAATACGCGTGGTTGCACAGTAGCACACGAATTGCACAGTATTTTTAAATTATTGATTCTTACAAAGGAATGTACTACTCAATAATTGTTACAGTAGTTACTGTTCAATATTTTATTTTATTGAATCAATAATTGTTGCATTAATATTTTATATTATTGTTGTTCAATAATTGTTACTGCACAGTATTTCCCATTATCAGATCAATAATTCATATTATTTGAATAATATTATTAGATAATATTATTGGCAATATCTAGAAAGTTCTGTCTAAGGAGAGGTTTGGTCATCTAATTGCGCGCCAATAAGGAGAAATCCTTATTGGAAAGCCCCCTCTTTCCTGGAAACGGCCTGGTTGTCATAAATGTGATTCTGTAATATTATTTGTGAATAATTAATTATTGATTCATATGATAAGGAAATATTTATTTTATGTGGAAATAATTGAGGGATATATTTTTGTGGTTAAAAATGAAGGAGTTAATGTTGAGGTGTTTTATCTGTATTTTTTGTCGGAACGGAGGTATTGAAAATCAAAATAGGATTTTTGAGATATTTTGTGAGGGTTATAATTTTTAATCCGATCGTTGGATCGTGGTAATATTTGGATAAGTTATACATATATAAGTTGAGTATATGTCCACAAATTTTGAACCGTTAACAATGAACGTATGATTTGTTATGAATTTTACGAGATGACTGGTTCAGAAATTGTTGAATTTTCAGAGTTAATCATTTTGGTAAAAAATTCTAGAATTGGTGGGCCCCACTCTTGGTTGGTGAAGAAATGTGCTAAGATTTTTATTCAAATGTGGTGGGTGGGAATAGTAGCAGGTAAAGGTATCAGGTTGCAGGTTAAGTCTGCTTCGGCGTGCTAACATTTTTCTATAAATAGAGGGCTAAGTTAGAATTAAAAATTACACTAGAATTCATAAATTTTCTCTCTTATTCTCTCTAGATTATTGAGTGTATTTTGTGAGTATTTAGATACTTTAAAAGTTGCTATTCAGCACAAGTTTCATTCAGCCTCATATCCGATATTCAGTCAGAAGTACGGTTATTTTGAGGCAAGAAATATTATTTTCTTCTTAAATGATATTATTTTCTTCGATATCATTATGCTAAAATATTGATATGAGTTTTTTTTATCAAATTTGGAACTTTTTGTGCCGGGATTACTATTCACGTATACGGCACTACTCACGTATACGACACTATTCACGAATACGGCACTATTCATCGAAAAATAAAAAAAAAATTTTGTCTAAGATGTCTATTATGGTTACTATCTTTGATTGTATCCATGTTTTGATCTTTATTTTTGAATTCTGCTTCACAATTGATTATTATGAAGTGTTATTAATCTTGGATAAACTGTTATACGAATCCCTACTATTTGTCCTTCTGTCTCACTGGATTCGTTTTCTTTAAGATATTTTTCATCATCCTCAGTCCTGAATGATGATATTACTGAATATCTTTGGCCTATAGTGCAAAGATGTATGATTACCTGATGAATATCTTTGGACTGTAGTGCAAAGATGAACATGTGTTGAGATGAACATGACCGACTGGTGTTACAAATGAATATCTTTGGCCTATAGTGCAAAGATGAATATTTGATTTAAGATGTATATTGATTGATGTTACATGGATAAAATATTGATGATGGACTTTTAAATCTTAGAAGATAGTAGAATTCTTTCTCTACTTGACTTTTCTAATGGTTTGCTGTTTCCGCTGCAGTTGTTTGATCTAAAACTTGTTGTCGATTATATTCTATCAGATTTTTCCCTGTTAAATACTAATGATAATTTGTTGTATATTATCTTAGTCATAATATTCTTTACTGGGCTAGTTGAGCTCACCCTTTTCCTTTTTGTTCCATTTTTCTTCTCAGTTGGTGAGAACATAGCAGGATCTAGTCGGGGTATGGAGTGATGGTTCTAGAAAGATATTTTAGCTGTCCTCACTATTTCTGTAAAATAATGTTTGAATAATTGTAATGAGGACTTACTTGAGTGTGGATATTGTCTCGAAGACAATATTTGTATTTAAACTCACAGTATGTGTTGTTGTATTTTGCACGACAATTGTATTATTGAAGTTGTAGTTTGCTTTTTGTACCATGTATTTGGCGACTCAGAATGGGTGTTGTATACCTATTTTTGGGGCGTCACAGTTGTAGGGCATCTGCTTCCTTCTTCATTTCAGGCCAATAATACCCTTGGCGTTGCAGCCTACGATACAGACCTATGTCTGCAAACCCGCAGTTCTCTTCATGCACCTGATGCAAGACTCTACTTGCTTCTTGCCTCTCCAAACATCGTGTCAATACACCATCTGTTTCTTTGTGATACAAGACACCTTTGATGATGTTGTACTTCTGTATCTCCACGATTGGTATTGTTCCTTCCTTTGTTTGCAATTGATGGGAGATGTTATATCTCTAATCGTCTGTCATGTCTCTGGGGAACAAGTTCAACACCGTGGTTGGGAGGGTTCTCTTCATTACCTTCACATCCAAGTCTTCTCCTTGGACATAGACTCGAGATGCTACTGTTGCTAGTGCATCAGGTTGTTTATTTTGTCCTCTTGGCACATATTCAATCACCACCTTCTTGAAAGCTTCCATCACCTTTTGTGCTACAGTTCGATATAGTGCCAAGATAGGTTCCTTCACTCCGAAATGACCCCTTATTTGCTGCACTATGAGGTTTGAATCTCCCTTTACTTTAAGATATTTGGCTCTCAATTCTTGAGCCGCCAACAATCCTAGTATGAACGCCTCATAATCTGCTTCATTGTTTGTGCAAGGGAAATCCAATTTGTATGACAAGGCCACTTCATTACCTTCTTTGGTGGTCAACACCACCCCTGCTCCGCCTCTACCTTCTGCAGATGATCCATCAAAAGCCAAACTCCACCATTCTGGTTCCTCATGCATCAACTCGATTGATTTTACTTCTCCACCCAGAAGATCCTCAGAAGGGGGTTCATATTCTCTATTAGGAAATTGAGCTAGTAGGTCTACCAAGGCTTGACATCGGATTGCCTTCGGTGTTACACACTTGATGTCGTATTCTAAAAGAATCATCATCCATCTGGCAGGTCTTCCTACTAATGCTGGCCTAGTCAATAGATATCTGATCGGATCAATTTTTGTTGCAATCTTTACTTCATGCGCTAGAAAATAATGCCGAATTTTATGTGCAATGAACACCAATGCAAGGCAATGCCTCTCCACCTGTGAATACCTGGTTTCCGGTCCTCTGATTATCCGACTAATGTAATACACCGATTTTTCTTCTCCATCCACCTTCTATGTGATCAATCCACCCATAGACTTCTTGGTAGATGTGATGTACAACTGCAACGGCATTCCTCTTTGTGGCACTACCATCGTTTGTGTTGAAGTCAAGATTCTTTTCACCTTCTCAAAGGCCTGTTGTTGGTCTTGCCCCCAGTCCCATCGTGCATTTCCTTTAGCAATTTGCCGAAAGGTTCTATGACTTCGGCTAATGCTGGTATGAATTTTCTCATGTACGAGACCTTCCCTAGAAAGCTCTTCAACTGCTTTTGCATCTTTGGTGGGGGCATCTCTATAACTGCTTTCGCCTTGCTTGGATCCACCTCTAAACCTCTATTGTGCACCAGGAAGCCCAAGATTTTTCTAGCCGTCATTCCGAAGGCGCACTTTTTCGGATTCATCCTCAACTTGTACCTTCGGCATCGCTCAAACACTTTCCTCAGGTCCTCCACATGAGTTGTCGCCTTCTTGGATTTCACTACTATGGCGTCCACATAGTCCTCCACTATATCATGAATCATGCCATGAAATATAGCGTGCATTGCCCTCTGATAAGTTGCCCCCGCATTCTTCAATCCAAATGGCATTATTACATAGTAGAAATTACCAAACGGGGTACAAAAGGCCGTCAACTCTGCATCTTCTACGGATATTTTTATCTGATTGTAACCCACAAACCCATCTATAAATGACATTATCTCGTGATTAGCCGTTGCATCTACCAAAGTGTCTATGTTAGGTAATGGGTACATGTCCTACGGGCATGCCTTATTCAAGTCTCTAAAATCCACACATATTCGCAGTTGTCCATTTGATTTCTTTACCGGTACAATGCTGGATAGCCATGTTGGATGTTGAATTGGCTTGATGAACCCTACTTCCAGCAAACTTCTTGATCTCTTCCTTTTTTTGAGTTTCGACTTCAGGTGCATAGTTGCGAGGTGCTTGCTTCACTGGCTTCATTCCCGGGCTTATATTTAGATTGTGCTCTACAAGATCTTTGTCAATTTCGGGCATCTCGTCGTAATTCCAAGCAAAGACATCCTTATATTCTCGCAATAATTGTACCAGCTCCTCCTTCTAGTTAGCATCTAGCTCCTTGTTGACATAAGTTGGTCTTGGCGTTCCTCCCTCTGTTGCCAAATCAACTTCCTCTAATTCATTTTGTTGAGGTTTTGGCCTATCCTCGAAGTATTTTGGAGCTGGTTCCTCCTTCTGCTATATAACTCCTCCTTCTTCAGTATTACTAGAGTGGGGGACCTCTCCTGATCCAGTGGGTTCGCATGCTTCCTTGGGCTCTTCCCCCTTGCACCGTCACAATCGAAACACCACATTTCCGTCGGGTTTAACAACCCTCTCCCATTTTGCCTTTTGGCCATCCTTAGACTGTGTCATCCGCTTGGCATTTATTATATTCCTGGCATCTTCAGGATCTGTTGGCCATTTCTTTTCTTCTCTTCTTTCCTTCTCAAAGTCTACTACTACTGGCTTCATATTTTTGGAACATTCTCCATGTTCCGAAGTTTTCTTCTTCACTTTTTCTGCAGGTACAAACTTATCTTCCTGCACTTCCTCCCAGCTTGCTAGTTTTAGGGAATCAGGCCTCGCGATCTGCTTCTCTCCCTCTTCAGTGACATCATCGAAGAAAGTTGCTTCGGTGATGTGTGCCTCCTCTAGTCCAAAGGAATTTTGGGTTGCTGGTACCTTTACTTCTTTCCCTTTCCAGATAGCTTTCAGGCACTGATGAAAGGCTGAGGGTTCCACCCCATAGTCATTTTGTCAAGCCCTTCCCAGCAAGACATGATATGATGCATCCACCTCTGCAACATGGAACATTACAGGCCCTTCGAATCTTCCCCACTTGCATGTCTACCTTGATGTGTCCCAGGGTTCTTGTGCTCTGGTTGGCGAATCTTGTAATGTTTGTTTGTTCCTTTACAATCTTCTTCTCTGGCAAGCCTAACCGTTTGAACATGGTGTAGGGCATAATATTTACAGACGCTCCATTATCATTGAATGCCCTCTGCATTTCTATGCCGTTGATTACTACTGTCATATACAGCGGCCTGTTGTGCGGGTATCTTACCTCTCTATCAGCTTTAGAGAAAGATATCTTATTTTTTTCTTCTTCCATTGTCTTCACAAATCCTTTGCTTATGGCCATACAAGTCTCCTGCATTTCGACAGCCTTAATGATCACCTTGGTGGCCTCTATCCTCGCTTCTTTAGCCAATCCTATCTGATCAAAGAAATTTCTGATCTTGGCTCAATTCATCAATGCCGTCACCTGCAGGCCTGGATCACACTCCTCCTTTTCTTCCATCATCATCCCCACTTCTGGGTTTGTGCTGTGGATAACAGTGTTGCATGTTTCTTTTCCCTTGTGATTTGGTAGTGGCTTGTCATGAACACTACTTTCTTTTCCAAGTTCAATCTCCCCATTTGCCAGCTTCTCATGGTATATCATCCTTAGGTTGTAACAGTCCATAGTAGAATGTCCCACGTAGTGGTGGTATACACAAAAGTCCGGTCTTCTCTTTATCTCTTCTGTCACTGCAAATCTAGGCCTTGGGGGTTTCACCACCCCGTGTTCAATCCATTGCTCGTATAGACCCCTGAATGCTTTCTCACTGCATGTGATAGCCTCCGGGACTGACTTCCTTGCATATTTGTCTCCAGGCCTTTCTTTGCTTCGATCAAAATTTTTCTCATGCTTCTCCCTCTTGCCCCCTTGTGGTTTTGACTGAGAGTCAGTCAAAGCCACAGTTGATGTCCTCTTGCCCCTCCATGTAACCGTCGCATGGCTAGTGGGCAGTGTCATGATTCCTCCCAAGTCTTGTGCAAAAGATAAGAGGGTCGCGAAGGAATCACAAGCCTTGGTGATGAGGTGGGGCTTGAAGGAATCTATGGCACCATTGTTGTAAATGCTAACCAGGTTCTTTTCTTCAATCGGCTCTGCACACTTCTGTGCCTGGGCCCTGAACCTGTCAACGTAATCTGATAGTTCCTCATTCGGCTTCTGTTTGAACCGCATGAGTTCTACAATGGTTACCTGTTTCTGCACATAGAAAAATTTCTTAAAAAATTATAATTTTAGGTCATCCCAATCATGGACTGACCCCTTCTCCAAATTGTAGTACCAACTGAAGGCACTATCCGTTAAAGTTTTGTTGAATTCCCGTATTAATAAGTTGTGGTTGTTCACTTCATCATATCCCAGCCACGGAGACATCGACTCTACGAACCTACCAATATGTTCCCTGGCGTTTCCTTTCTCCCCGTTGTATTTTGGAAACTGCAGGGGATGCTCAATATATCTTATCGGGTAAGGTTTCCTCCGTATGTGTGCCGGGTAAGGCGGAGTAAAGTTTAACTCCGAGGGTCGGGATGTCTGCCTACAAAGTTGATTGATCACATTGATCATATCATCCTTCGTCACATACTGGCTCGTGGCGTGAACTCTCTGGGGTGTTGTGATATACTGCTATATCGGCGGTGCTAGAGAAATTGGTTGATGCACACATGCATTGTGCAAAGGTGGCGCTTATGGCAGCTGCTGGCTCACTCGCTGGACATAACTTGGAATGGTTGGCATTTGCACTTATGAAAATACTGGAAGAGCGGTTGGGATGATGTGTATCTGAAGTTGGCTTGCTTCCAACCTGGGTTGCGACACGTCGCCACTATTCTGAGGCTCCAAGTTGATGATTGGAACCGACTGATTCTCCGTCGATGGAGGTATAATCTGGTTCTCTTTGTTGTTGCTGCCATTGTTGTTATCTTCCACCCCTGCTTGTTCCCCCTGCGAACTGCCTGGGAACATGGCCTTGAAGGTGGGAATCTGCATCAACTGCTGGCGAAAATTCCCCATTTCCTCTTGCTTTCTTTGCATTTCCAGCATCATGGCCATCATCATCCTTTGGCCTTCTCGTGCTTCCTTCAATGCCTTGAGCATCTGCAGTTGCACAACATTTGTCTGCTCTCCGCTTGCATCATCGCCTTGCCTTCCTGCGTTGGTTTGTTGTTGATTGGCCATGTATGGTGATGTTGAACTCCCTTCTGAAGCATCTTCAATAATTGGTTGGTCAAAATCCAGGTTTGCGCCTTGGAATGCTTGAGCTACTTGCCTTGGAACTGGATCCGGTGAGGTAATGCTATTTGTTGGTGAAGCAGCTCTTCCTGTAGTTCTCCCACTTCGAGTTGTGGGCATACCCTTCACGAATTCTACACCTCCCCAGCAGAGTCGCCAAATAAATGTGGGCAAGGAAATCGCGTCTTGCTTATTTAGGGTTTCGTGTTGGCTGAGGAGGAGAGAAATCCATGAAGAATACGGAATTGATTGATTGATTGTAGGGGGGATAACGACAGGTGGGCGATTACTCCAACGACGCGTGGCAGAACCCCTAGAATCCAAAAACCGTGTTAGGGTTATTGGGATTCCAAGAGCCTTCTTCAGTTCTTCGAGTTGAGAGAGTGTTCAAATCTTCTTAGTGCTTTTAGGTGGAATATCCAAGCCTTAAGCTACCAAAAGAATCCTCCTCCTTCCTAGAATGGAAGGGGTATTTATAGAGTTTCCTGGAATTAAGTAATCACATGCTAGGCACATATTTTCATTGAAATTCTAGAAATACCCTTTAGTCATTAGAATAATGCCCATATTGCCCTGTCCTTCTAGCCACCAATCCAATCCCTCAATCAATTCCCAAAATGAGCTGCCTCCACGAGTCTTCTGCCTCGGGACACGTGGAGGCTTCTCCCGGGTCTAGCACATTTATTTTTAACTTTTCTATCATCTTTCCATTAGGTTATACGAACCCTAAATTGCACATTTAATGAGGTCGTGGAACCCTAATTGTGCATTTAATTTAATTAGGTTATGTGAACCCTAATTTTGCACATGGGCCCACACACCACTAGCTTAATGAATTATTTTTCATCCATCATGTGCAGTCTATACTGTATTTATGACCCAAGCCCATATTCATGACTCTGATACCAATTATTGGGAATATTCGGCTCATATATGCTCATCTAAAACCATTTCTTAACCTAAAAAGTTAATCTATTAAATTTATGGTCCATCAATATAATTCATTTTCCATTATATTATGTCTAACCTTTTTTTGGGTTATGCTGCTTTTCATAATAGCTACTCTTTGCTTTTAAAATTTTGTTGAAAATAATTATTTGGATTAAAAGTAAATTAATTAAAAGGTTACTAAAAATAATGAATTTATAAAAAGCTAACTAATATTCCATATGTCAACTTAATTAATGATGTTTTATCTTATTGATTTTATTATTCGGATACTCCTCGAATCCTATTCAGAAAATAATTGTTACTATAGAAAGAAATAGTCTTATTTTTAATATATAAGAGTATTATTTTGAAAAGAAAACTATTTGTAGTAGGATTTTTGTTGTGAAAGTGTCCTATTTTCAATGCTAGACTCTTATTTAATTTGAATAGGAAAGTAAGAATTATGGTTACTCTATAAATAAAGTTTCATGTTTAGTTGTTCAAGTGTAGCACAATTAGTACTTGAAATGAACCGAATTGAACCGAACCGAACCGAACCGAATTTTGTCAAACTCGAACACTTTTAGTCGAACTTGAGCATGTTCGAGTAACTTTATTGTGTAGGGATTTCGACACAAAAAAAATACAGTGGAATATAAAATTTTCAAAAACAATTTCGAAACTTTAAAATAGGATCCATGCGAAAACATATTAATTTAGTGGTTTAGATTTTATTCTGATTATAGAAAATTTCGAAACGGCTTCGAATCTCCAACGCAATCCAACGGAACTGTGTCTCTACGGTATCCACACGAATGTCCTGCGAATTGTCACACGATCTGCAGTAAAGATAGTCGCGGTACTAGCCACCAAGGATCAGGATTTTTGAAACTTTTCTCTCTAGTCTCTCTCTAAAAGCGGCTAGGGTTTTTAGGTTAATGATATGATTCCTAAAATGGCTGATATATCGTATATATAGCAGTAAAAAGGAATTAATCAAAACTTAATCTAATTAAAAAATAAAATCTGAATTTATATATATTATATCTTAATTAAGTTTTACTTAATTAATATACATATATCCAAATTATCCTATTAATTTAAATTCGTAATTTAAATACTATCAATCATATTGACATATTTAAATCCTTACAATTTAAATTAATTCTCTTTTAATTACGTTCTAAGTGTGTGACCCTATAGGTTATTATTACGTTGACAATAATCTTAAAATTATATTATAAAATTATAAACAGTGAATGGCATCTAGTAATGCATCACTGCTACCCAAATAATAATAAGATCGATGATTCGATGCAACCTTTTCGTGACCAATGTTTTAATATAATTTAATCTTTTTAACCTTGACATCCTAGATTAAACTCGATCGAGGCATGAAATGTGTCATACTCTTCATAATTTAATCTGAGTTTTCTTGATCAATGAGTAGACTATATGAAACAAATCACTATTTGAGCATGGCCATACATTTCATAGTCCTACTCAATCAAGAGGCCTGTGAATATCACCCCTAATATATAGGAGGGTTAAATTCCATCTAGATCACTCATATTCCTCACACGATTCATGATGTACCCAATACTTGCCTTTATTATTCACCCTATTAAAGGTGACCTTTGATGATATCAAAGTACATAAATTCCCGTGTAGTAAAATAGTGATTTCGGGTTGGAGGATCATTACATCATTATCACTATGAGAATTGCTAATGACACTTTGCATAATGCTCCACGTAGAATTCTCATGGTGGGTCTGTCCAGTACATCATTCTCTAACATGTACCTATGCATTGACTCAATATCTCATATAATTATGACCAATGAGATTTGGTCATCAGTCAATCCACATACTAGTCTCAATGTATCATTGTTGTCCCAATAACAATGATACTTGACTAGGGACATTTAAGAACAATGATACTAATTATAATTATATAATCTCATGTTCAAGTCACATACTTGAAGCTATATAATTTGTATCACTATTCTAAGGACTTTTATTGTGCTAACATTTATATAACGCAGTAAATAAAATCATAATAAAATAATTCATTTATTCAATCAAATATAATATCAAAAATGTTAAGCAATTATATCAAATAATTGGCCTCTAGGGCATAAACTCTAACATATTGAACCAACAACTATGTACGAAGTTGGATCGTTTGGTGCTCGCAAACTATTCACGAATATGATCGAGTTCGCAAACAAGTCGAACACAAGTTTGTTCGCGAACATGAATAGTTCGTGAACGTTCATAAACACAAATTTGTTCACGAACACCAAACTTGTTCACGAACGCAAACTTGGAACTCTGAAGCAAAAAATAGTTAAATAAATATCAAAAATGTTTTCTCTAAGAGTTTAAGTAATCAATCAAAAATTAGATCAAATATTTTAATCATCATTCACTATAAGAAAAAGCGGTTTATTAGCGACCGCTTATTCGCGACCACATAAGGTCGCAGATATCTATCAGCGACCGAGTTCAGTCGCTGATAGTGGTCGCATGTAATATGGTCGCTGTCTGCACAATAGCGACAACTTTTAGTGACTAATAGGCTTGCGACTGATATATATTGACCAAATCTGTCGCTGAGTTGAGTTTTTGTGAGCCAGCTCGCATTGATGACGTGGTCCACATGTCCGCGATCACCACTAGCGACCACTACGGTCGCTAACAGCCTGGGTTCATAAACGGTCGCTGATAAACATTAGTGACCGTTTGCGGTCGCTGATTTCTATTTTTAAAAAAATGGTTGTTTGGTGTTTTTCCCAAAAAAAACTATACCTGTTTGTACCTAATTTATATCCCAACACATAGCAGTATCTATATATAAACCAACATTCCTACAAATTCATCGAGATCCATCGATCGATATATATATATATATATATATATATATATATATATATATATATATATATATATAAACATCCACGCGCGTATAAACATAAACAAAAACCGTCCGACTAAACCTGAATATGCGTAGGTTAAACAATTTACAGTTACTCGATCACCAAATGTCCTACATATACCATTGGAATATATCATAACATCAATTAGACATGCTAACATTATAGACATAATCAAAAATCGTTCGACTAAAACGGACTTGGTTTCTTCATTCTTAATTACTTTCTCAAGTGTCATGTCTAAAGTGTGCTAAAATAAACATCCAAAACTAAACATAGAGCAAAATAATGACAAGATTACTTCGGCTACATCCTGCTGTTGTGCTTCTCTCGCCACTGAATAATTAAGCTAACTCCTCAGAATTCAAAGACTGCAAATTCTCGCCAAATGCAAGAACAAGATTATACGATCTTGATAGTTGGTCGTCGTCGATAAAGTTTGTCCCCAGTACTCCTTAAGAAGTGTAAGCTAGTTGTGACCAACCTCTCCATGAAATCGGGAAACATCCTCAACTGTTACTCCTGCTTTTGCAAAATCACCTGCCATAGAGTGAGGGTTGCTAACTGAGATATTTTTTACTCATAGTCTTATTTGGCTCGAGGTCTGTATATAGTAAATGTGCAGTAAAGATTGTACCCAATGTATCATTGATCAGAAGGATTATATATCACCAAAGAACTTTCGAAATTTTTTACTCATAGTCTTATTTACTCTCTCTCCACTCTCCCTCTTCCCTAATTTTTCAAATTGTTTTGTTCCTTCAAATTTGGAAATTTTAACAAATTGTATGTATACATTTTATAAATTATATCACAACTTAAAATTTACAAATTGTATTTATAATTTTAGTTTTATAAATTAAAAAAAGAAAAGAAAAAAAATGGCCCATTTGCTCTTTCTCTCTCTTCCCTAATTTTTCAAATTGTTTTGTTCCTTCAAATTTGAAAATTTTAACAAACTGTATGTATAAATTTTACAACTTAAATCTTGCAAATTATAAATTATTAATTTTATGTCTTAAATTTTACAAATTGTATGTTTAAATTTTATAACTTAAATCTTGCAAATTATAAAATTTACTTCTTAAATTTAACAAATTGTATGTATAAATTTTACAACTTAAATCTTGCAAATTATAAATTATATTATAAATTATAAATTTTACGACTTAAATTTTACAAATTGTATGCGTAAATTTTACAACTTAAATCTTACAAATTATAAATTATAACATAAATTTAAATTTTACGTATTATATTTAATAAATTGTATATATAAAATTTACAACTTAAATCTTGCAAATTATAAATTATATCATGAAGTATAAATTTTACGTCTTAAATTTAACAAATTGTATGTATAAATTTTACAACTTAAATCTTGCAAATTATAAATTATATCATAAATTATAAATTTTATGTCTTAAATTTTACAAAGTATATCATAAAATAAATTTTACACATTGTATTTATAATTTTATTTTTAAATATTTACAATTTTAAATTGTATTTATAATTAATTTTATACCGTATTTCTACGGTATTAGTTACTTTTTTTAAAGGGCTAAAAATTATTATATTTATAATTTTAATTTTTTTTCTTTGGGAGCCGAATCATGAATATGGTGGTACTTGATGTAACGGAGCTGTAAATAACCCTTTTTAAATTAAGTCAAACTGTATATTTATACGATTAACTGGTATTAAATATAAAAATTTCGATCGTATTCTTAGGCGGGTTGGGTATTCCAACCAATTTTGACCGGATTCAAAAATTAGGGGTTAAATTGTATCAAATTAAGTACTTGATGTAGTAAATTGTAATTAATTTCAAATTCTTTGGGGGCCGAATTATGAATTTGATGGTACTTCGTGTAACAGAAGTGTAATTAGCCCTTTAAATTTCATGCAAGCGGTACTGTAAACACAACTTTTTACCCCGCATATGATTACTTAATTGAATAATTAATAAATCAAAGTTAGTCAATCAATCTCTCTCACTGTCTCACATATACACCGTAAGCCTGTAACACTAATTTTTTTTAAAAATTGGTAAAATCAAGTTTACACTTTTAATTACATAATTGATAGTTGATGTATGCAATATACAATAGTAATTGTACAATGATTATTACTCTATTACTGAAGTGTCGATACATTGATGACTTGATTTCTCTAATCTCTATATCGATTTGACAATTTCAATTACTCATGTAAATGTGAGCAACTTTATTGTATCATTCTTTAATTAATGTCAAATTGTCATTAATTACATGATGACTAATGACTTTATTAATGTGCTTCATGACATGGGTTATAATTTATTAAATTATTAGGGATGTAAATTATAATAATCTAACAATCATTGTTAAATTTTTTATGAAAATATTAAAATTATTTTAATTAAATTAGAATTTAGTGGTGAAGAAGTACACATTATTATTTAATAAAAAATTTTACTTATAATCAATTATTAAAAAAACAAAAATATGTTTCGGTAATAAAAAAAATTGTTACAAATTTAACAATTATTGATAAGACAAACTTTAGAATTTAATATGAACAAACCTATTATTTATATTCAAAATTTTAGTAACAATTTAAACATGTAAGAAATCGAACTACTCGAACTGAACTCGAACTTATCGAACCGAACCCAAACTGTTCGCGAACAAAGACAAACCGAACCACATGATTTGCGAACATGTTCGATCGAGCAATCGAATGTAATACTATGTGCAAAGTCGACTCGACTAGGTGAGCAACTCGAACTCAAACCGAACCAAACCGAACCGATTTGCGACAGTTCAATTCGTTTGCAACCTTAAGCGCAATCATAGATCATATAGTATCCTAAAAAAATTAAGAAAAGATGTGAGTGAGTTTTAATTTTGAGATAAAATAAAAACTATATTAATTTCACGTCCCTAATATGTAAAGTGTGTCAATCTAATTAATAGTTAACATCTTTTTTGAATATACTAACAAATTTCTCCAAGTCTCCAAATTAAGTCCACATGACACGTAAACCCTCTCTAATATGTAAAGTGTGTTCTTGCTTTCGAGCTAGTGATTTAAATTGTTGAAAATTTCTAAGTTTTTATCCTTTAGACAATTACTTAATTTCACATTTGAGTTGCCAACGGCTATGAATAATGATTTATTAAATTAATTATAAGACCCCCAACTTTTATGAATAAAGATTAATTTTTTTTGAAATATATTTTTAAATATTATGGTGTGGATTTGATATAATGTCATAGTTATGGGTAATATTTATAAATTTTACAAAGTAACCAAGTTGTTATAAAATATTCTATTGGTCGGGGAATATTCGTTTTAGCAAGGAATATTCGTACGACAGCATAATCATTGGTGGACCCCACAACGTAAGTATTGTCGTAGTTAGAAAACGACAGAAATATCTTTTTATAAAAATAACGGCGAAAGTTTTACCGTTAAACTGTTGAACTACCCGGTGGTAAAAGTACAGTAATACGCGTGGTTGCATAGTAGTACACGGTATTGATTATTGATGCTTACGTGAGAAGTCACTTAGTTATACTCAATTATTGCTACAGTAATTGCTGCATAATATCTCTCATATTATTGATTCAATTATTGTCACAGTATCAATATTTTTATATTATTAAATCAATAATTGAGACGACAAAATTATTCATATTATTATTTGTAATATTGACGATGTCTAGAAAGTTCTGTCGAGGAGAGGTTTGGTCACCTAATTGCGCGCCAATAGGGAGAAATCCTTATCGGAAAGCCCCCTCTTTCCTGAGAATGATCTAGTTGTTAAATATTGTGAGTTATAATATTAATGATGAATAAGTTTGTGACGCCCCCAAAATAGGTATACAACACTCATTCTGAGTCGCCAAATACATGGTACAGATACAACTACAATTTTATTAATACAATTATCGTGTAAAATACGACAACACTTAAACTATGAGTTTAAAAATACAAATATTTTTTTCTAGACAATATCCACACTCAAATAAGTCCTCATTATAATTATTGATATTTTATTTTATAAAAATGGTGAGGACTACTAAAATATCTTTCTAGAACCTTCATTCCATACCCCGACTAGTACTCGCTACATTCTCGCCTCTTGAGAAGAAAAATAGAACAAAAAGGAAAGGGTAAGCTCAACTAGCCCAGTAAAAAATATTTTGACTAAGATAATATAGAACAAATTATCGTTAGTCCTCAACAGGGAAAAATCTGATAGAATATAATAGATAACAAATTTTAGATCAACAACTGCAGCGGAAACAACAATCCATTAGAAGAGTTAAATAGAGAATGAATTCTACTATCTTCTAAGATTTAAAAGTCCATCATCAATATTTTATCCCTGTAACATCAATCAATATACATCTTGAATCAAATATTCATCTTTGGACTACAGGCCAAAGATATTCATTTGTATCACCAGTTGGTCATGTTCATCTAAATACCTGTTCATCTTTGCACTATGGCCAAAGATATTCATCAGTTAATCATTCATCTTTGTACTACAGACCCTAGATATTCAATAATATCATCATTTAGGACTGAGGATGATGAAAAATATTTTAAAGAAAATGAATCCAGTAAGACAAAAGAACAAATATTAAGGATTCGTACTTCGATTTATCCATGTTCAAAAATACCCCATAATATATCATAGTGGAGTAAAATTCAGGAATAAAGATCAAAACATGGATACAATCAAAGCTAGTAACAAAAATAGACATCCGAGACAAAGAAAAGAAAATTTTATTTTTCTGTGAGTAGTGCCGTATTTGTGAATTGTGCCGTATACGTGAATAGTAATCTCGACACAAAAAAATAAGAATTTCACAAGAAAAATCTTACCAATATTCCGGCATAATGATATTGAAAGAAATAATATCATTAAAAAAAATAACATCCCTTACCTCCAAAAAGATAGTACTTCTGACTGGAATACTGGATATAGTACTGAAGAAGCTTGCACCGTATAGCAACACTCAAAGTATCAAATACTCACAAGAATACGCTCGATAATATAGAGAGAGAAAACTTTAGTTTCTGTTGTGATTTTCAATTCTAACCTAAGCACCCTATTTATAGGAAAATACTTAAAACACCAAAACAGAAAAATTTAATAAAATATTAATATATTATAAAAAATTTCACGCCCACCTCTTGAACTCTGAAATTAGCATGTTTACAACAATTGTGGGGCCCACCAAAACAATAAAAATGTTTTTCTTAAAAAAATAACTAAAACTTCAAAAATCAATTATTCTGGAACTTCAATAATTCATAATAAATAGCCATTTTATCATAAAAATTTGAATCTTATGTCTATTCCATAGAAAATTCAATTCTCTACAACTTTGTAAGTTTAAATTTTTTCAAATTCCAAACAGAAATTGACCGAAATCCACATACGGGCGATTTTATAGGCTATAATCAATTTTCAGTCAAGAAATGGGTCCACCAACACACAAAATATGTGTTAAATATTTTTTGTAACAAAAATACTCTTCCTCTTCATATATTCATATATCACACATTTATTGTAAAATATCACCATTATTATATTATTATAATATAATAATATATTTAAATAAATTATTTTATCAGAAAAGATAAAATATCAATTTTCAACAATTATCACTTTAAAAATTTTCTTCATCTATATCCACATAAAATGAATATTTTCCTTTTATCATATAAATCAATAATTAATTATTCACAAATAATATTACAGAATCACAATATTGACAACCAGGCCGTTCCTAGGAAAGAGGGGGCTTTTCCAATAAGGATTTCTCCTTACTAGCGCGCAATTAGATGACCAAACCTCTCCTTAGACAGAACTTTTTAGACATTGCCAATAATAATATCTAATAATATTATTCAAATAATATGAATTATTGATCTGATAATGGAATATATTGTGTAGTGACAATTATTGAAAATAACAATAATATAAAATAACAACGTAGCAATTATTAAATCAATAAAATAAAATATAGAACAGTAATTACTGTAACAATTATTGAGTAGTGCCTTCTTACATAAGAATCAATAATTGGTGTAATACCGTGTGCTACTGTGTTTCAACCACCGAGTATTTCAACAGTATTAACGGTAACAACTACGCCATTATTTATAAACAACTTATACTTGTCGTTTTTTAATCCAATCGCTTTCTGTTATGGGGCCCACACAAGGCTGCGCCGTCGTACGAATATTCCCCGACAGTAAGAATATTCCACGACCAAACGAATATTCTCCGACAATAATGAATATTTTATAACCACTTGCTTATTTAAGATATTAGCGCATTTTACCCATAACTAACCATGTTAATCAAATCAACTCTTACTATTTCAAAATAATAAATAAAAAAAAATTCAATTTCATTTATAAAAAGTTGGGATCTTACAAAGTTGGTGTTGATTAAAGATGAAATTGATATTTTCATTGTGTTGGGATTATTAGTGTTAGTGAAAATCGACATTTATTTCGATAATAATTGATTTCTGGAGGTTATATTGATCAATCGAGTAATTAATCGGATAAATGAGCAATTAATTGTTATTAATTCACATGCTTATAACTATTTATTCACATGTATGTACTATTGATTCACATGCATGTACTATTAGGGGAGGTGGTGCAAGATTGATAATACTTGCATGACAAAATTAAAAATAGAGGTATAGATGATGGTAGTATACCGTAACTATTTTTTTCACATGTATAGAACTATTGATTCTCATGAATGTACTATTGATTCACATGATGTACTATTAGAGGAGGTGGTGCAAGTTTGATAATACTTGCATGACTAAATTAAAAATGAAGGAAAAGATGAAAGTATTATACTGTAATATTTCGAGCCCCAAAACGTGCAATTATCGAAACTATATTTTCCTATAAATAGAAGCTCATTTTTCTTTCATTCTCAATAATTCACTAAGACTCACAAGAGCAATTATAGAGAGAGTAGCTATAGAGAGAAAGAAGAAGAGAAATCTGCTACTTCACTATTTTAATATCCAGTCTTCTTCTGAGGTAAGGGATATTTTTTTTCAGTATTCATAAGAAGTAATATTTTTCTCCATACTCTGTAGTATGTAAGTAATATTATTTCGTCTCGTATTCCTGATTATACCCTCATTTTGATAAAGTATTGCTTCTATACTCCGTGAAATTAGTAGAATATCCTTGAAATTTGTGCTTCATCTAATATCGTTTTACAAGGATATTTTCTGCACATCCTTGTTAAATTTAAAGCTTTTCATGCCGGAGTACTGTCCATGAGTACTATTCATTTATACGGTACTATTCACAAAAGTACTATTCACGAGTATTATTCACAAAGTACTATTCATGAAGTGCTATTCATGAGTACTATTCATAAAGTACTATTCACGAGGTACTATTTTTGAAGTACTATTCCCGGGATACTATTCACCCGGAGTACTATTCATAACAAAAATTAATTTCTTTTTGGTCCAAATCATTTTTGATACAATATCATTCTTCAATTTTACTCCACAAAGCAGAATCATGTTGGCAATTTGAACATTATTGAATTCTGAATAATTTAAATTATAAATCTTTAAAAATTTATCCTTTGTTTCTATTAATTGAATTCTTATATTATTGTCATCATCCTCATGCTTATATTATGATGAAAGTCATCTTTAGCTTACGTGCATAGATGGACTGTTGATTGGTATGATTATGACCAGGGATCATTTGGTATAATCATGACCCGTAATGTTATAAATGATGTGACAAAAGTCCTCATTGGCCTGTAGTGCATTAATGGACAGTTGTTGGTATGATTATGACCAGGGATTATTCGGTATAATCATGACCATTGATGATTACATGAATATCCTTGACCGTGGTGCAGGGATGATTCGATGATGTGGTTTATTTATTAAGCTAAGTATCAGCGGTAAAGTTGATGAAAAACCTTTTTAAATCATAGAAGATAGTAAATATCATGCTCTACTTGACTCTTCTAATGGATTGCTTGTTCCGCTGCAGTTAAACTTGATGTTTATTGTATTTTATCAATTTAACACTGTTGAAGGCTAACGATAATTTATTCTGCATTATCTTAGTCATAATATTTCTTACTGGGCTAGTTGAGCTCACCCTTTTACTTTCATTGTTCTCTTCAGGAAATGAGAACGTAACCGGGACTAGTCGGGGAACAGAGTAACAGTCCGAGATGGTGGCTATAGTTGTCCTCACTATTTTATGAAATGGTGTGATAATAAATATAATGAGGACTTCATTTGAGTTTGAATACTGTCTATGAGACAATATTCGTGTAAAAACTCTAAGCTACGCTGTTGTCGTATTGTATAAAAGAAGTTTGTATTTGATTTATGTATCATGTGTTTGGCGACTCAGAATGGGTGATGTATACATATTTTGGGTAGGGGTGTTAGCCGAGCAGAGTAGCTCGATACTCGACTCGAGATCGGTTCAAAAATATGATCTAAAACTCGAATTCGAAGTTGATTCGAGTCGAATATGATCCATACTCGTTTTCTGTTTAATGATACACGAGTCGAATTCGAGTATACCAGTATTCGCTCAGATTAGGGTTCGAGTATTTCATTTTTTCTTGAACCATACTCGATATCTGCTCGATGGATCATATTCGAATACTGGTCTGATCCATACTAATAAGCTAAATATGTGATATTTGTATCAATCTTTATAATTTATAAAGTGTAGTATTAAATTGTATAAGCTTGTACTTGAATAAATCAGTGAATTTATTGTCAATTCGTATTACATTCTTTGTAATTACTTTACATAAATAAAAGTAAAATACTTTTAAATATAAACATTAGTTCAATAATCAATTTAGTATGTAGTGGTTCAACATTAAGCGAAATGGTTCATATTCAAAACTCAATTTGAAGGCTCGTGAGTAACTCGTTTTGTAAACGAGTTGAATACTTACGAGCCGAGTAGGTCCGAGTAATGATCCGAGTCAAATTTGGCGCAAAATTAGAAATTTCTTATCTAATTCAAGTCGAATTCGAGCTCAATTTTTTCATGTCGAGTCGAATCTGAGCATTAGAGTATTCGCTGAGATTCGACTCATTTTCACCCCTAATTTTGGGGGCGTCACAGTTGGTATCAAAGCTTAGGGATATGATCTCTGGCTGAGATGTGAGACAAGAACTAGGATGGGAGAGACGGGGAATTCCTTCGCTAGTATGACCTACCTAGGTTTATTTGGTATTTAATTGGTCGGTCAGAGTATAGGGATAAAATGTGACATGTCAATTAACCCTTGTTTTGTGACAGTGTTTGAAAATAACATCTGAAAATGTTGAGATCAGCAATGAAGCACATGATACCGTTGGGTCACCAACGATCAATACCCAAGATAATGTGTAACGGGAAGACAATAATCCTCAGGTAAACAATAACACCGATCAAATGATGAACGATGGAATATTCAGAGGCTTTATGCAATTCATGCAACATTAGGCAAGAGCGGCTCCTGTTCAAAATGCAGGTGGAAACACTGACAACTCTCGGATGGTCACCGGTAAACAGTTCAAGGACCTGGGACCACCGGAGTTTTTGGCAGAGCCAAAACCACTTAAGGCGGAGACGTAGATAAAGCAGATCACCAAGATATTTGGTGTCTTGGGATGCTCCGAGGAGCAAAAGGTTCCCTTTGCCACCTTCATGTTGTGAAGAGAGGCAGAATACTGGTGAGAAATTGTAAAGCGCACTCAACTTACCGCACTGAAGATGCCTTAGGAGAAGTTCTAAGAACTGTTAAACGACAAGTACTTTCCCGAAAGTATTCGTCACATGAAAGAGGTAGAGTTTATCAAGTTGGAGCAAAACAATATGACCATGTCACAGTACGAAGCTAAGTTTGCCGAGTTGTCCCGGTTTGTGTCCCACTTGGTTGATAATGAGGAGAGAATGATGCGGATGTTTCTAAGAGGTTTGAAACCTGAGATACGTCATTACCTAATTTCTCACAAACTATGTTTGTATTCAGATGTTGTAAATATGGCTCAGTTATTGGAGCGCGATAATGAGTCAATCCAACCAAGAGAGAGCAGCCGATAAATCGATAATACCAGTGGCAGCAGTCATCAAAGCGGTGACAACAAACGTGGAGGGAATCAACATGCTAGAAAAGGTAACCATTTCGGTGGTAATCATGGCCAAGATAATAGAAGTAAAAATTTCAAGAAGGGGAAATTCCATAATGATGGAAAGACGTCAGCACCAGCACCTGTTGTTAAGGAAGGAGAACGACCGTCGGTCGTATGTTACAAATACGGAGGGGAAGGACACATCAGTTCAAACTGTACGCAGTAGTCCAAGGCATGTTACAATTATAGAAGAGAAGGTCACCTAGCTCGATTTTATCGTACGCCGAAGTTAAGTCCAGCTGGGATGGAGGCATCAAAGGCCATCCCAGACAAGACAAAACCGGTAGTTCCAGGGAGATCGTTTGTCGTAACCTCCCAAAAAGCGAGCAATCTGAACGAGGTAATCACGGGTAAGCTAATCATAAACTCTAGCAAAGTATATACCTTATTTGATACCAATTCTACCCATTCTTATATTTCTCTTACTTGCGTTCAACATTTAAATTTGACTTCGGAGAAATTAGACTTTGACTTATCTTTTGAAACTCCGTTGGGAGAAACCTTCATTACATCCACTATTTATAAGTCTTGTTTGATTCAAATTGGTAACCGTACGTTACCTGTCGATCTTATCTCTTTGAAAATACTTGCATTTGATGTGATTTTAGGGATTGATTGGTTAACTACTCATCATGCTAAAATTGATTATTTTCGTAAGGTTGTTAGCTTTCATATTCCTAACCAACCTATTATGCGAATTTAAGCAACCAAACCACTAAAGTCAATCACTGTCATATCAAGCCATAAAGTTATTCGTTTATTAAAAAATAGATGTCAAGATGTCTTAGCTCATGTGACGGATTTAAATAAAAATACGTCAGATTTGAATGATATTTCTATTATTAATAAATTTCCTAACGTATTCCCTGAAGAACTTTTTGGCCCACACCCATATCGAATGGCTCCTATTGAACTTTAGGAGTTAAATACCCAACTGCTGGAATTATTAGACATCAGTTTTATTCATCCTAGTACGTCTCCTTGGGATGCTCATGTTCTATTCGTGAAGAAGAAATATGGAAGTATGCGACTTTGTATTGATTATCGGGAGTTGAATCATGTCACCATCAAAATTAGATACCCGTTGCCTCGCATTGATGACCTGTTTGACCAGTTGCAAGGAGCTAAATTTTTTTCAATGATCAATCTTCGTTCCGGATATCACCAGTTAAAGATTAAAACTGATGACATTCCAAAGACTTCTTTTAGAACTTGGTACAGGCATTATGAATTCCTAGTCATGTCTTTTGGATTGACTAATGCTCATGCTGCCTTCATGGATATGATGAACCGAGTATTCAAGGAATATTTGGATCATTTCGTGGTTGTCTTTATTGATGACATCCTCATATACTCCAAAAGCTGTGAAGATCACGAGCAACACTTGAGGCTGATACTTCAAAAGCTTCGTGAAAACAAGCTATATGCCAAGATGAAGAAATTCGAGTTCTGGCTTGAGGAAGTAGCATTCCTTGGGCACATGATATCAAATCATAGAATATCTGTTGACCCAACAAAGATTGAAGCAATTCAAAGTTGGGAGCAACCTAAGTCAGTGACCGAAGTACGTAGCTTTCTCGGCTTAGCTGGTTATTATCGGAGATTCGTATAAGGGTTTTCTTGAATCGCTACTCCATTAACTCAGCTGACTCGAAAAGATACAAAATTCGGTTGGAGCGAGGAATGTGAGATGAGTTTTCAAGAACTCAAGAGAAGACTTATTTCAGCACCTATTCTTAGAATACCATCTGGTTAAGAGGGATTTGTCATATACACCGATGCTTCAGGCAAATGTTTAGGATGTGTTCGTATGCAACATGGGAAAGTCATAGCCTATGCCTCATGACAACTCAAAGAATATGAGAGGAATTATCCTACTCATTATCTAAAGTTGGTAGCTGTCGTTTTCGTACTTAAAATCTGGAGACATTACTTGTATAGAGAAAAGGTGGAGATCTATACGGATCATAAAAGCCTCAAATATTTCTTCACTCAAAAGGAACTCAACTGTGACATCCCCAAAATAGGTCCATTCCATCCAACCCATTCTGCGTCGCCAAATACATGGTACAGAAAATAACTACAACTTTATTACAACAATTGTCGTGCAAAATACAACAACTCATGTGTTGTGAGCTTTGATACAAATATATATATCAATTGTGACTCTTGACACCAACTTGGGTAGCACGTCACCATGACATCTTACATAAAGGTATAGTCAAAAATTGTTTTAGAAATTAAAATATTTGGGAAGTGCTCAAGGAAACCGTCGTACATGGGAGGCCATGCGTCTAGGTTATTATAGATATCATATGTCCACAGAATTATCCTTGGTTAACCCAATAGACCCCAAAGAAAAATGAGAAGATTACTATCATATTCTTTCCAATGGTAGATCTTTTCTTGACATATCATTATCTCCACTGTCTCCAATTGAGAATTATACTTCAAACAAACACCAAGATTATATAAGTAGTGCTCGTAGATATACTCAGCAAGTGGATGTGCACAACCGTGTCTTATGATGACACGAGGTTGTATGTCATTAGACATCTTGTATGATAGTGACAAAACACCCTTCCAACGTTGGGTTCGCCTCACCCTATTTGATTCACCAAATATAACTACTAAATGATGACCACCATTCTATTCTCCTGTTACCCCCGCTCGACCCAGCTACACTCTTATTACCTGAAAGGAATTGTGAAACAGAAGGGTGAGCACAACTAGCCGAGTAAAGAATATCATGACTAAAGATAAATAAATTATCAATAGCCTTCAACATAATTAAATCAGAGATTTAGAACATATGGTAGATGATAAAAATTTTCAACCATAGTTGTAGCGGAACGAGCAGTCTATTAGAAGAGTCAAATAAACCATAAAGTCTATTATCTTCTCCATGTTAAAAATCCACCAACAATGTTTTATCCCTGTAACATCAATCAACAGTTCTGGTCCACAATCATATGAATAACTCATAATTATAATTGTGATTCTAAATTCCACTTCGCACCCAAGACGAAGATAATTTTCATCACATGTCTTTACCTGAAACATCAAAGATCATGGTTATACCAAATCACAGTTCATGTTCATAATCATACTAATAACTTCATCTTTGCACTACGGGCCAAAGATATTCGTCACCAGTTCATCTTTGCACTACTGGCCAAAGATATTCAACAATAGGTCATCTTTGCACTACGGCCAAAGATATTCATCAACAATTCATCTTTGCACTACAGACCAAAGATTTTCGTCACCAGTTCATCTTTGCACTACTGGCCAAAGATATTCAACATTAGGTCATCCTTGCACTACATGCCAAATATATTCATCAACAGTTCATATTTACACTACAGGCCAAATATATTAATATCTCAAAGAAATATATAATCATTTCAGAATTTATATAAACAATAATTAATTATAATCATGTTGATTCATTCACCTTTGCACTTAAGCTAAAGATATTCAATTATAAATTCAATGGTCATGATCATACCAGTCAACGATTTCACTTTGCACTACTGGCCTAAGAGAACCCACAGTCACGATCATACCAATAATCTACTCATCTTTACACTCAAGTCGAAGAGAAATTTCATCACTAAGATTATAAAAATGTTATATATGATAATAAAAATAATATGATCAAAACATGAATTTAATTTCAAGAGTAAGATTCATAAATTAACGATAATTTGATCAGAAAAAGAAATCAATTTTGTCGTGAATAGTACCAATGAATAGTAACTCGTGAATAGTAACTCGTGAATAGTAACTCATGAATAGTAACTCGTGAATAGTAACCCCGACATGAAAAAGGTAGAAATTCTACAATAAAATCTATACCAATATTTCGGTATAATGATATTGAAAGAATAACATTTCTTAAACTTATAAACAATTTATTTTAATTATTTACACTTTACTAAATAATGCATTTAATCATCCTAAAATTTCAAACTCATAAGATTTCGTTACCAATAACCAAAACCCTCATCAAAAATTTGCATATACCTCATATAGGATTCTCAAGCCATAAAATCCTATTTTTCAATTTTTTTACTTCACATAACATATTTAATTTATTTACTCATAACTAGTCTATTTTCATGAAAAATACCAAATCAGTTCCAAAAATATTTCTTTTCTGGGATTTACCAGAATATAGTCCCATATTGATCCTATATTTTTCTCAGAATTTTTAAAACTCATTTACTATTTTTCATATGGCCAAAACCGTCGAATATTTAGACATTTATCATAAATTGTACTTTTATTCAAAAATTTCAAAATTCACAAAGTACACTGATATTATATAGATCTACTCCCAATAAAAATTTTATCAATTTTGGAGTTAACCACAAGGAGTTATAAGCAGCTACTTTTAAAATAGTCTTTTCTCATAAAATTCATAACTCTTAATCTATACATTCAAAAATTACCATTTTTGGAAACAATCAATAAAACTCATCAAAATATCATTTCAAATTTTTTCAGAATTTTCTGAAGGTTGAAAGAAGTTCGAACTGAAAAACATAATAACCCTTAAAATTCCTTACCTCAAAAGAGCAGTATTTCTGACTAGAATATCGGATGTAAAGCCGAAGTAAACTTTCACTCTAAATACTCACAAAATACACTCGATAATATAGAGAGAGAAAGAGAGAAAATTTATGAATTCTGATGTAATTTTCAATTCTAACTAAGCACCCTATTTATAGGAAAAATGCTTAGAACGCCAAAGAAAACTAAATTAATAAAATATATTATTTCTTTTTCTTCTTCCATGCCACCTTAATTTGTCAAGCCAGCCACCAGTCATCTTTGGAGCAAAAGATAGCAGCCCATGTGTTGATAACCAAGTGGGTTCCACTCATAAAATAATAAAAATTATTTTATTTTTTGAAACTTCAACAATTCCTAGAAAATAGATCGTTTATCAGAAAAATACGAATTTTATGTCCATTCTGCCTGAAATCGAATTCTCCACAACTTTGTAGCTTTGAGTTTTTTCAAATTCTAAACATAAAATATCCGAAATTCACAAACGGATGATTTTTAATACCTCTACACCGATAAAATACTGATAAAATACCTCAACATTAATTCCTTCATTTTTATCCACATAAAAATAAATATATCTATCATTTATATCCATATAAAATAAATATTTCCTTATCATATAAATCAATAATTAGTTATTCACAAATAATATTACAGAATCACAATTATGACAACTAGGCCGTTCCTAGGAATGAGGAGGCTTTTCGATAAGGATTTTTCCTTACTGACGCGCAATTAGGTGACCAAATCTCTCCTTAACAGAACTTTCTAGACATTGCCAATAATGCTATCTAATAATATTATTCAAAAAATATGAATTATTGATCCGATAATGGAGATACTATGCAGTGATAATTATTAAAACAACAATAATATAAAATATCAACGCAACAATTATTGAATCAATAAAATAAAATATTGAACAGTAATTACTGTAATAAATATTGAGTAGTGCCTTCTCACGTAAGAATCAATAATTGAAAAAATTTATGTGCAATACCGTGTGCTACTGTGCAACAACACGTATTTACTTTGCCAACCGGGTATTCAAACAGTGTTAACGGTAACGATTACGCCGTTATTTATAAAAACTCAATTTTGTCGTTTTTTTCATCCGACAGTTATTCTATTATGGGGCCCACAAATGGTTACGCCATCGTACGAATATTCCCCGACAGAAAGAATATTCCACGACCAAACGAATATTTCCCGACAAAATAAATATTTTATAACTATTTGCGTATTTTGAAAATTTTGCACATTTTACCCATAACCAAAGCATTATATCAAATTAACACCTTATTATTCACAATAATAAATAGAGGAAATTCGATTTTATTCATTAAAAAGTTGGGGTCTTACAACCTCCCCTCCTTATGAATTTCCTCCCTGAAATTTACGTACCTGGTATTTCGAAGAGTTGAGAAAATCTTACTTTCATTTCAGATTCTATCTCCCGGATTATCATGATTCCTCCATTGCTCATCTTCCGCGATAACTTCATTTGGGTTCCTCATTTGTTGGAAAGTCATAACGACCGCTCTCCCTTGAACTACTCGGCTTTGACTTGTCTGGGGCAGCATTTGGCATCATCACTACCGTTGGAATATACTTTTCTATAGGCCATATTCCTCCCTCAACTGCCTCATCGTACTCCTGATTCATGATCTGAATCATCAATCTTCGATCCATATCGAATTCAGGTTGACTGCTATGTACAGGGTAATTCAAAACTCGATGTTGGGTTCTCCCAATTGCTGTCCAAAAAGAGAAATACATATCATCTATTTTAGTCTTCTTAGATCAGACATCTCTTTCCACAATATCAACGCGTCGTGTGACTTTTACCCATGCATCACTCATTCTTACTCGTTCAGTTTTTTTTCTTCTTTCAGCTCAGATTCCATCTTTATCATCTTATACTCTGCCAAAGAATGCTTCTGTTCAAGCATCACATATCAGGTAACACAAGCTTGAATTGTTGCATCCTTTTGCTCCACGGGTGCCTGTCGTTCTTCAGCCTGCTCTCCTAACTCATGAATACGATTTTGAAATTCTACATTTTGATCATATAATACCTCTAATAAATTCTCCTCAGGTACCTCTTCTTCCTCTTCTTCCTCACTTTCAGCTGTTACCTCTGCGACTATCTCGGGTGCAACTATCAATTCTTCACTCACCACAAGAATATCTCAAATTCCTTCTTCGTCTGACATCACATTATCATGGTTAGTGATTAGAGGTATCCCCACAGTCTCATTCACTCTATTGTTAGCATTCTCAGCTGTCATTCTCAAATACTGCCATAAAATAAGGACTAATTAAGTAAATTAACGCATCACATAATATCCATTTATTATGACCAACCAAAAATTAAGCTTAGGTAGGATACACTAGCGAAAGATTTACTCATCTCTCCCCTCCTAGTTATATTCTCCGATCTCCCCAGAGATCATATCCCTAAGCTCTGATACCAACTGTGACATCCCCAAAATAGGTCCATTCCATCCAACCCATTTTGAGTCCCCAAATACATGGTACAAAAAATAACTACAACTTTATTATAACAATTGTCGTGCAAAATACAACAACTCATGTGTTGTGAGCTTTGATACAAATATATATATCAACTGTGACTCTTGACACCAACTTGGGTAGCACGTCACCATGACATCTTACATAAAGGTATATGTAAGACCCCGAATTTTATGAAATAAAAGTATTCAATTTTTCTTATAATTACAATTTAGTAAATGGTTAAATTGATAAAAAAAAATTAAAGTTATGGGTGAAATGTGAAAATTGTTCAAAATAAGCAAGTGGTTATAAAATAATCATTGTTGTCGGGGAATATTCGTTTGGTCGTGGAATATTCTTTCTGTCGGAGAATATTCGTACGACGGCGCAGCTATTTGTGGGCCCCATAACGAATAACTGTCGGGTGAAGAAAAACGACAAATTTGAGTTTTTACAAATAACGGCGTAGTTGTTACCGTTAACACTGTTGAAATACCCGGTGGTTAAAATACAGTAATACGCGTTATTGCACAGTAGCACACGGTATTGCACAGTATTTTTGAAATTATTGATTCTTACGTAAGAAGGTACTACTCAATAATTGTTACAGTAATTACTGTTCAATATTTTATTTTATTGATTCAATAATTGCTGCGTTGATATTTTATATTATTGTTGTTTCAATAATTGTTGCTGCACAGTATTTTCTATTATCAGATCAATAATTCATATTATTTGAATAATATTATTAGATAGCATTATTGGCAATGTCTAGAAAGTTCTGTCTAAGGAGAGGTTTGGTCATCTAATTGCGCGCTAGTAAGGAGAAATCCTTATTGGAAAGCCCCCTCTTTCCTGGGAACGGCCTGGTTGTCATAAATGTGATTCTGTAATATTATTTGTGAATAATTAATTATTGATTCATATGATAAGGAAATATTTATTTTATGTGGATACAAACGAGGGATATATTTTTGTGGTTAAAAATGAAGGAGTTAATGTTGAGGTTTTTATCCGTATTTTTGTCGGAATGAAGGTATTAAAAATCAGGGTTTTTGAGATATTTTGCGGGGGTTATAATTTTTAATCCGACCGTTGGATCGTGGTAATTTTTGGATATGTTATACATATATAAGTTGAGTATATGCCCACAAATTTTGAACCGTTAAAAATGAATGTATGATTTATTATGAATTTTACGAGATGACTGGTTCAAAAATTGTTGAATTTTCGGAGTTTATCATTTTGGTGGAAAATTCTAGAATTGGTGGGCCCCACTTGTGGTTGGTGAAGAAATGTGCTGAATTATATTTCAAATGTGGTGGGTGGGAATAGTAGCAGATAAAGCCATCAGGTTGCAGGTCAAACCTAGCAAAATTTTCCTATAAATAGAGGGCTAAGTTAGAATTGAAAATCACACCAAAAACATAAGCTTTCTCTCTTTCTCTCTCTATATTATGAAGTATATTTTGTGAGTTTTTAGATACTTGGTGAGTTGCTATTCATCAGTGCAAGTTTCCTTCAGCATCATATCCGATATCCAGTCAGAAGTACTGCTCTTTTGAGGTAAGGGATAGTAAGGGATAGTAAGGGATATTAAGGGATTTTAAGGGTTGTTATGATTTTTAGTTTCGTAATTTTTCTGATCTTCAAAAATTTTGGAAAAATTTGAAATGATATTTTGATGAGTTTTCTTGATTGTGTCCAAAAATGGTGATTTTTGGATGTATAGATTGAGAGTTATGAATTTTATGAGAAAAGACTATTTTAAAAGTAACAGCTTATAATTCCTTGTGGTTAACTCCAAAATTGATGAAATTTTTATTGGGAGTACATGTATATGATAGAAGTATACTCTGTAAATTTCAGAATTTTTAGACAAAAGTACAATTTTTGATAAATGTCTAAATATTCGGCTATTTTGGCCATATGAAAAATAGTAAATGACTTTTAAAAATTCTGAGAAAAATATATGTTCACTATGGGACTATATTAAGCTAAATCCCAGAAAAGAAATATTTTTGGAACTGATTTGGTATTTTTCATGAAAATGGTCTAGTTATGAGTAAATGAATTAAATATGTTTTGTGAAGAAAGAAAATTGGAAAATAGGATTTTATGGCTTGAGAATCCTATATGAGGTATATGCAGATTTTTGATGAGGGTTTTGGTTATTGATGATGAAATCTTAAGAGTTGGCATTTTATGATGATTAAATGCATTAATTAGTAAAGTGTAAACAATTTAAATAAATTGTTTATAAGCTTAAGAAATATTATTCTTTCAATATCATTATACCGAAATACTGGTATGGATTTTATTGTGAAATTTCTACCTTTTTGTGTCGAGTTTACTATTTATGAGTTACTATTTACGAGTTACTATTCATGAGTTACTATTCACGAATTACTATTCACGAGTTACTAATCACGGGTACTATTCAAGACAAAATTGGTTTCTTTTACTAACCAAATTATAGTTGATTTATGAATATTACTCTTGAGATTAAATTTATATGTTGATTATATTGATTTTATTATCATATATAACATTTTTATAATCCTGATGTTGAATTTCTCTTTCACTGGAGTGTAAAGATGGGTAGATTATTGGTATGATCATGACTAGGGTTCTCTTTGGCCTGTAGTGCAAAGTTGAATTGTGACTGGTATGATCATGACCATTGAATTTACAATTGAATATCTTTAGCTTAAGTGTAAAGATGAATTGATTAACATGGTTATAATTATGGTGTATATAAATTCTGAAATGATTATATATTTCTTTGAGATATGAATATATTTGGCCTGTAGTGCAAATATGAATTGTTGAGGAATATCTTTGGCATGTAGTGCAAAGATGAATTGTAGATGAATATCTTTGGCCAGTAATGCAAAGATGAACTGTTGATGAATATCTTTGGCCTGTAGTGCAAAGATGACTTGTTGATGAATATCTTTGGCCCGTAGTGCAAAGATGGATTTATTAGTATGATTATGAACAGGAACTGTGATTTGGTATAACCATGATGTTTGATGTTTCAGGTGATGAAAATTATCTTCGTCCTAGATGAGAAGAGGAATTTAGAACTACAGTTATGATTATGAGTTATTCATATGATTGTGGACCAGAATTGTTGATTGATGTTACAGGGATAAAACATTGTTGGTGGATTTTTAACATGGAGAAAATAATAGACTTTATAGTCTATTTGACTCTTCTAATGGATTGCTCGTTCCGCTGCAACTATGGTTGAAATTTTTATCATTTACCATATGTTCTAAATCTCTGATTTATTATTGATGAAGGCTATTGATAATTTAATTATCTTTAGTCATGATATTCTTTACTGAGCTAGTTGTGCTCACCCTTTTGCTTCACAATTCCTTTCAGGTAATAAGAGTGTAGCTGGGTCGAGCGAGGGTAACGGGGAAATAGAACGGTGGTCTCTAGCTGTGGATGTTCTCTCGAAGCAGTATAAAAAAGTTCATTTAGTAGTTATATTTGGTGAATCCAATAGGGTAAGGTGTACCCAACGTTGGAAGGGTGGTTTACCACTATCATACAAGATGTCTAACGACATACAACCTCGTGCCATCATAAGACAGGGATGTGCTCATCCACTTGCTGAGTATATATACGAGCACTACCTATATAATCTTGGTATTTGTTTGAAGTATAATTCTCAATTAGAGACAGTGGAGATAATGATAAGTCAAGAGAAGACTCACCATTGGGAAGAATATGATAGTAATCTTCTCGTTTTTCTTTGGGGTCTATTGGGTAAACCAAGGATAATTCTGTGGCCATATGATATCTATCACAACCTAGAAGCATGGCCTCCCATGTACGAAGGTTTCCTTAAGCACTTCCCAAAGATTCTAATTTCCAAAACAGTTTTTGACTATACCTTTATGTAAGGTGTCATTGTGAGGTGATGTCCACGATTGGAACATGAGTCACATTTGGTATATATTTGTATCCAAACTCACAGCATATGTGTTGTTGTATTTTGCACGACAATTGTTGTAATAAAGTTGTAGTTATTTTCTGTACCATGTATTTGGCGACTCAGAATAGGTTGGATTGAATGGACCTATTTTGGGGTTGTTACAGTATAGTCAAAAACTGTTTTAGAAATTAAAATATTTGGGAAGTGCTCAAGGAAACCTTCGTACATGGGAGACCATGCGTCTAGGTTATTATAGATATCATATGTCCACAGAATTATTCTTGGTTGACCCAATAGACCCCAAAGAAAAACGAGAAGATTACTATCATATTCTTTCCAATGGTAGGTCTTTTCTTGACATATCATTATCTTCACTGTCTCCAATTGAGAATTATACTTCAAATAAATACCAAGATTATATAGGTAGTGCTCGTAGATATACTCAGCAAGTGGATGTGCACAACCGTATCTTATGATGACACGAGGTTGTATGTCATTAGACATCTTGTATGATAGTGACAAAACACCCTTCCAACGTTGGGTTCGCCTCACCCTATTTGATTCACCAAATATAACTACTAAATGATGACCACCGTTCTATTCCCCTGTTACCCTCGCTCGACCCAGCTACACTCTTATTACCTGAAAGGAATTGTGAAACAGAAGGGTGAGCACAACTAGCCGAGTAAAGAATATCATGACTAAAGATAAATAAATTATCAATAGCCTTCAACATAATTAAATCAGAGATTTAGAACATATGGTAGATGATAAAAATTTTTAACCATAGTTACAGCGGAACGAGCAATCTATTAGAAGAGTCAAATAAACCATAAAGTCTATTATCTTCTCCATGTTAAAAATCCACCAACAATGTTTTATCCCTGTAACATCAATCAACAGTTCTGATCCACAATCATATGAATAACTCATAATCATAATTATGATTCTAAATTCCTCTTCGCAGCCAGGACGAAGATAATTTTCATCACATGTCTTTACCTGAAACATCAAAAATCATGGTTATACCAAATCACAGTTCATGTTCATAATCATACTAATAACTTCATCTTTGCACTACGGGCCAAAGATATTCGTCACCAGTTCATCTTTGTACTACTAGCCAAAGATATTCAACATTAGGTCATCTTTGCACTACGGTCAAAGATATTCATTAACAATTCATCTTTGCACTACAGGCCAAAGATATTCATCACCAATTCATCTTTGCACTACTGGCCAAAGATATTCAACATTAGGTCATATTTGCACTACATGCCAAATATATTCATCAACAGTTCATATTTGCACTACAGGACAAATATATTAATATATCAAAGAAATATACAATCATTTCAGAATTTATATAAACAATAATTAATTATAACCATGTTGATTCATTCACCTTTGCACTTAAGCTAAAGATATTCAATTATAAATTCAATGGTCATGATCATACCAGTCAACGATTCAACTTTGCACTACTGGCCAAAGAGAACCCATAGTCACGATCATACCAATAATCTACTCATCTTTACACTCAAGTCAAAGAGAAATTTTATCACTAAAATTATAAAAATGTTATATATGATAATAAAAATAATATGATCAAAACATGCATTTAATTTCAAGAGTAAGATTCATAAATTAACGATAATTTGGTCAGAAAAAGAAATTAATTTTGTCGTGAATAGTACACGTGAATAGTAACTCGTGAATAGTAACTCGTGAATAATAACTCATGAATAGTAACTCGTGAATAGTAATTCCGACATGAAAAAGGCAGAAATTCTACAATAAAATCTATACCAATATTTCGGTATAATGATATTGAAAGAATAACATTTCTTAAACTTATAAATAATTTATTTTAATTGTTTACACTTTACTAAATAATGTATTTAATCATCCTAAAATGTCAAACTCATAAGATTTTATTACCAATAACCAAAACCCTCATCAAAAATCTGCATATACCTCATATAGGATTCTCAAGCCATAAAATCCTATTTTTTAATTTTTTTACTTCACATAACATATTTAATTCATTTACTCATAACTAGTCTATTTTCATGAAAAATACCAAATCAGTTTCAAAAATATTTCTTTTCTAAGATTTAGCAGAATATAGTCCCATATTGAACCTATATTTTTCTTAGAATTTTTAAAACTCATTTACTATTTTTCATATGGCCAAAACCACCGAATATTTAGACATTTATCATAAATTGTACTTTTATCCAAAAATTTTGAAATTAACAGAGTACACTGATATTATATAGATGTACTCCCAATAAAAATTTTATCAGTTTTGGAGTTAACCACAAGGAGTTATAAGCGGTTACTTTTAAAATAGTCTTTTCTCAAAAAATTCATAACTTTTAATCTATACATCCAAAAATTACTATTTTTGGACACAATCAATAAAACTCATCAAATATCATTTTAAAATTTTTTAGAATTTTCTGAAGGTCGAAAGAAATACGAACTGAAAAACATAATAACCCTTAAAATCCCTGTGCAGTATTTCTGACTGGAATATCGGATGTAAAGCCGAAGTAAACTTTCACTGTAAATACTCATAAAATACACTCGATAATATAGAGAGAGAAATAGAGTAAACTTATGAATTCTGATGTGATTTTTAATTCTAACTAAACACCCTATTTATAGAAAAATGCTTAGAACGCCAAAGGAGACTAAATTAATAAAATATATTATTTCTTTTTCTTATTCCACGCCACCTCAATTTGTCAAGCCAGCCACCAGCCATCTTTGAACCAAAAGATAGCAGCCCATGTGTTGATAACCAAGTGGGTCCCACTCATAAATTAATAAAAATTATTTTATTTTCCGAAACTTCAACAATTCCTAGAAAATAGACTGTTTATCAGAAAAATATGAGTTTTATGTTCATTCTGCCTGAAATCGAATTCTCCACAACTTTGTAGCTTTGAGTTTTTCTAAATTCCAAACATAAAATATCCGAAATCCACAAACGGATGATTTTTAATACCTCTACACTGACAAAATACTGATAAAATACCTCAACATTAATTTCTTCATTTTTATCCACATAAAAATAAATATATCCATCATTTATATCTATATAAAATAAATATTTTCTTATCATATAAATCAATAATTAATTATTCACAAATAATATTACAGAATCATAATTATGACAACCAGGCCGTTCCCAGGAAAGAGGGGGCTTTCCGATAAGGATTTCTCCTTACTGACGCACAATTAGGTTACCAAACCTCTCCTTGACAAAACTTTCTAGACATTGCCAATAATGCTATCTAATAATATTATTCAAATAATATGAATTATTGATCTGATAATTGAGATACTGTGCAGTGACAATTATTGAAATAACAATAATATAAAATATCAACGCAACAATTATTGAATCAATAAAATAGAATATTGAATAGTAATTACTGTAACAATTATTGAGTAGTGCCTTCTCACGTAAGAATCAATAATTAAAAAAAAATTTATGTGCAATACCGTGTGCTACTGTGCAACAACGCGTATTACTTTAGTTTACCAACCGGGTATTCAAACAGTGTTAACGGTAACGATTACGCCATTATTTATAAAAATTCAATTTTGTCGTTTTCTTCATCCGACAGTTATTCTGTTATGGGGCCCACAAATGGTTGCGCCGTCGTACGAATATTCCCCGACAGAAAGAATATTCCACGACCAAACGAATATTCCCCGATAAAATGAATATTTTATAACCACTTGCGTATTTTGAAAATTTTTCACATTTCACCCATAACTAAAGCATTATATCAAATTAACACCTTATTATTCACAATAATAAATAGAAGAAATTTGATTTTATTCATTAAAAAGTTGGGGTCTTACATCAACATGCGTCAACGACGTTGGCTTGAGTTATTGACTTACAAAAGATGAAGATAGAGTTAAAGACTCCAGAGACCCACGTGATGATGGAAAATATACAAGTAGAACCGACTTTAATCGATAAAGTTAAAGCTGCTCAAGCTACAAACCTGGAGCTGATGCGTATGAAGAAGAAAGTACAAGATGTTATTCTGGAAGCAAGAATCGATGAAGAAGGAATACTTCGAGTCAACTCTAGACTTTGTGTTCCTAACGATTCTGACTTGAAGTATAAAATCATGATGGAGGCGCACAACACACCGTTTGTAATCCATCCTAGGAGTACCAAAATGTATCGTGATCTTTGACATACATTTTAGTGGAGCAATATGAAGAGAGAGATAGCAGAGTTTATCTCAAGGTGTTTAACTTGTCAACGTGTCAAGGCAGAGCATCAATTGCCAAAAGGTCCATTGCAACCACTTGAAATTCCAGAATGGAAATGGGAGCACATTACCATGGATTTCGTTACTGGTCTTCCCAAGGTTTCTCAAGGCATAGATACGATTTGGGTCATTGTTGATAGATTGACCAAGTCTGCTCATTTCTTACCGATACGAGAAACTTATTCACTTGAACGTCTTGCTCGTATGTACATAAATGAGATTACAAGATTGCATGGTATGCTAGTATCCATTGTTTCTGATCGAGACCCAAGATTCACTTCAAGATTTTGGGTTAGTTTGTAAAAAGCTATGGACAAGGATTTACGATTTAGTTCGGCATATCATCCTCAAACGGATGGGCAGTCGGAGAGGACTATTCAAAAGCTTGAAGATTTATTAAGACTCTATGTCCTTGACTTCAAAGGAAGTTGGGACAAGTGCTTCCCATTGGTGGAGTTTTCCTACAACAATAGTTATCAAGCAACTATTGGCATGGCTCCATTCAAGGCGTTGTATGGACACAAGTGTCGTTCTCCAGTATGCTAGGAGGAGGTGGGTGAAGCAACGTTGTTGGGACCGGAGTTGGTACGTATGACTACGGAAAAGATTCAAACGATCCGACAACATATAAAAACCTCACAGGATCAACAAAGAGTTATGATGATCTTCATCGAAAGGACGTAGAATTCAATATTGGAGATCTTGTGTTGTTACGTGTTGCTCTATGGAAAGGAGTTACGAGATTTGGAAAGAGAGGAAAGCTCAATCCTTGATTCAAATTTGCCCATTTGTAATCCTCGATCGAGTAGGAACTGTGACCTATAGACTCGCCTTATCACCAAGTATGTCTCGTGTTCATAACGTTTTTCACATATCTATGTTACGTAAATATGTGAAAGACCCGAACCACATTATTGAATTAGAACCGGACGAGATAGCGGAAGATTTAACATATGAAGAGGAACTTGTTAAAATCTTGGATAAGAAAGATCATATTCTAGACTCCAAGGTTATACCTCAAGTCAAAGTTTTGTGGAGAAACCACGATGTTGAGGAAATAACCTGGGAGTTAGAATCTAAAATGAAGTTAAGGTATCCTCACCTCTTCGACAAACCAGATACGCACCCTAATTTCGAGGACGAAATTTCATAAGAAGGGGAGGTTTTAAGACCCCAATTTTTATGAATAATGATTAATTTTTTTCGAAATATATTTTTGAATATTATGGTGTGGATTTGATATAATGTTATAGTTATGGGTAATATTTACAAATTTTGCAAAGTAAGCAAGTTGTTATAAAATATTCGATTGGTCGGGGAATATTCGTTTTAACAGGAAATATTCGTACGACGGCATAATCATTAGTGGACCCCACAACAGAAGTATTGTCGTAGTTAGAAAACGACAGAAATATCTTTTTATAAAAATAACAGCGAAAGTTTTACCGATAACTGTTGAACTACCTGGTGGTAAAAGTACAGTAATACGCGTGGTTCTATAGTAGCATATGGTATTAATTATTGATGCTTACGTGAGAAGTCACTCAGTTATACTCAATTATTGCTACAGTAATTGCTGCATAATATCTCTCATATTATTGATTCAATTATTGTCACAGTATCAATATTTTTATATTATTAAATCAATAATTGAGACGACAAAGTTATTCATATTATTATTTGCAATATTGACGATGTCTAGAAAGTTCTGTCGAGGAGAGGTTTGGTCACCTAATTGCGCACCAATAGGGAGAAATCCTTATCAAAAAACCCCCTCTTTCCTGGGAATGATCTGGTTGTTAAATATTATAAGTTATAATATTAATGATGAATAAGTTCGTGTTGATTAAAGATGAAATTGATATTTTCATTGTGTTGAGATTATTAGTGTTAGTGGAAATCGATATTTATTTCGATAATAATTGATTTTTGGATGTTATATTGATCAATCGGGTAATTAATCGGATAAATGAGTAATTAATTATTATTAATTCACATGCTTATAACTATTTGTTCACATATATGTACTATTGATTCACATGCATGTTCTATCAGGGGAGGTGGTGCAAGATTGATAATACTTGTATGACTAATTAAATTAAAAATGGAGGTATAGATGACGGTATTATACCGTAACAATTTTTTTCACATGTATAGAACTATTGATTCACATGAATGTACTATTGATTCACATGGTGTACTATTAGGGGAGGTGATGCAAGTTTGATAATACTTGCAGGACTAAAATAAAAATGAAGGAAAAGATGAAAGTATTATATTGTAATATTTCGAGCCCCAAAACGTGCAATTATCAAAACTATATATTCCTATAAATAGAAGCTCATTCTTCTTTCATTCTCACCAATTCACTAAGACTCACAAGAGCAATTATAGAGAGAGAAGCTATAGAGAGAAAGAAGAAGAGAAGTCTGTTATTTCACTATTTCAGTATATATCCAGTCTTCTTCTGAGGTAAGGGATATTATTTTTTTCAGTATTCGTAAGAAGTAATATTTTCTTCCATACTCTGTAGTATGTAAGTAATATTATTTTGTCTCGTTTTCCTGATTATACCCTCATTCTGATAAAGTATTGCTTCTATACTCCGTGAAATTAGTAGAATATCCTTGAAATTTGCGCTTCATCTAGTATCGTTTCACAAGGATATTTTTTGCATATCCATGTTAAATTTAAAGCTTTTTATGCCGAAGTACTATCCATGAGTACTATTCATTTATACGGTACTATTCACAAAAGTACTATTCACGGGTATTATTCACAAAGTACTATTCATGAGTACTATTCACAAAGTATTATTCACGAGGTACTATTCCCGAAGTACTATTCCCGGAGTACTATTCACCCGGAGTACTATTCATGATAAAAATTAATTTCTTTTCGGTCCAAATCAATTTTGATACAATATCATTCTTGAATTTTACTCCATAAAGCAGTATCATGTTGGAAATTTGAACATTATTGAATTCTGGATAAATTAAATTATAAATCTTTAAAAATTTATCCTTTGTTTCTTTTAATTGAATTCTTATATCATTGTCATCATCCTCATGCTTATATTGTGATGAAAGTCATCTTTGGCTTGCATGCATAGATGCACTATTGATTGGTATG
Organism: Panax notoginseng; assembly: GCA_016801055.1. Taxonomy (NCBI): domain Eukaryota; kingdom Viridiplantae; phylum Streptophyta; class Magnoliopsida; order Apiales; family Araliaceae; genus Panax; species Panax notoginseng. Next base: position 226,941,910 of record CM029016.1, read on the forward strand.
ATTATGACCAGGGATCATTCGGTATAATCATGACCCGTAATGTTACAAATGATGTGGTAAAAATTCTCATTGGCCTGTAGTGCATTGATGGACAGTTGTTGGTATGATTATGGCCAAGGATTATTCGGTATAATCATGACCATTGATGATTACATGAATATCCTTGGCCGTGGTGCAGGGATGATTCGATGATGTGGTTTATTTATTAAGCTGAGTCTTAGCGGTAAGTTGATGAAAAACCTTTTTAAATCATAAAAGATAGTAGATATCATGCTCTACTTGACTCTTCTAATGGATTGCTTGTTCCGCTGCAGTTAAACTTGATATTTATTGTATTTTATCAGTTTAACACTGTTGAAGGCTAACGATAATTTATTCTGCATTATCTTAGTCATAATATTTCTTACTGGGCTAGTTGAGCTCTCCCTTTTGCTTTCATTGTTCTCTTCAGAAAATGAGAACGTAGTCGGGACTAGTCGGGAAACAGAGTGACGGTCCGAGATGGTGGTTATAGTAGTCCTCACTATTTTTTGAGATAGTGTGATAATAAATGTAATAAGAACTTCATTTGAGTTTGAATACTGTCTATGAGACAATATTCGTGTAAAAACTCTAAGCTACGTTGTTGTCGTATTGTATAAAAGAAGTTTGTATTTGATTTATGTACCATGTATTTGGCGATTCAGAATAGATGATGTATACCTATTTTGGGGGCGTCACATTAATTATTGAAACAATCAATTAAATGTAAGATAAATATTCAATTAGGATTTTGAGAAGATAGTTATAATTATTAAATATTTATTTAAATAATAAATTATTAAATTATATATTGTAGATTCTTTCGATCAATTATTCATTTGAACATTAAATTGTAGTGCTGATTTATTTAGTTATAATTATAAGCAAACAATTATTTTAACTTTATTAAAGTTTCTAATGGAATTCTATATTAGCGTGTATACTGACAATATTTACTTGAAATTCTAATTCAAATATATATAACTATGAAAAACTCAAACTTTAATATTTTTAATTTAGTTATGACTATTAGTTAGTAATAAATCATTATAATCTCTTGACTAATTTTATAGATTTTATATTTTAAAATAAAAATCACATATATTGTTAATACAATTATTGTGTGATTATGTAAACTTTCAAGTTTTAATAAAATTAATTTAGTTAGGACATTAATTTAATTAATAATGAACGAAATTCACGACTAATATTACTATAATAAAATTACGTGATATGTTAAGATATTTTTTTTGATATCTTAATATCTTAATCAAATAGTAATAATAAAATTATCATACATAAAATTTGTTAAGATATATTGCCTTGCATAAAATTATGATTAAAAAATCTTGTAATAAAATTTGTAGAATCAAATATAGTATTTTTTTTTTAAATTCTTTTCCATGATTATCGTTCTTGCCTTTATTATTATAGTATTTAAATTAATAATCTAGTAATATAGTATTTTTTTTAAAATTCTTTTCGATGATTATCATTCTTGCCTTTATTATAGTATTCAAATCTAGTATTTAAATTCTTTTCGAAGATTGTTATTGATTATCATTCTTGCATGCCTTTATTATCCATGGCAGCATGCATCAACATTATGGTTCTGTTCTTTTAACGCTTTCTTTAAATTGAAACCGTGATGTTTAAAATAAATTAGTTGTTAACGTCAAGATCTTCTCCCACGCCCCAATCACGTAAGACGCCCTGATCCTGCACAGTTCAACAAGTCAACACCAAAAGCTTGACGGCCTGACCGTCGGGGGATAGCTCCGGCGTGAGAGTCAGTACAGGCGATCACAAGGTTAACAATGGAGGGAAAAATAATGACCAGTGTCTGAGTGTGTGTGAATAATAATAATAATGTGTGTTGTATTTTGTTACCTCTTTTTCTTTTGTGATCCTTACCTCATACATTCCCAAGACCAGGTTTACTGTGCCACCCACTATCTCCTGACACCTCCTCTCACCCCCGGTCATCTCAGCCGAAAGTGGGTAGCTTATTTTCCTACCTGCTACCACTGTTATCTCTCGCCGGTAATCGGAGTCCCATCCTCATTAATGCCATGCAGAAAGGTGGCAGACATAACAGTCAACTACTACCTTTTGTGATGATTACCGGTCAAAGATAGGATAAGTGACAACTTACATAATGGACCAATCCAATGACTAAGCCCAATATTATAGCCAAGTAACGAGGCCCAACTTGTTTGACCCAATATGACAAAAGTGACATAGTCCAAAGGACAAGCCCATTCGGCCTGGCCTAGTATGAAAAGTATTATGGCCCAACATTGCCCCCCAGTCTTTTATTAAAAAGGATGTTTAGTGGAAGACTGTAAATAGTGTAGATCCATAGTGAAAGGGATTTGTAATAAATCAAAGGGGGAGAAAGGAATCTCACCGAGGCCCAACTGATAAGTAATCAGTCGCTAATTCCAGTGGATCTATAAGCCCAAATGGCACGTGTCCAACAGCCTTAAGGACGAAAAATAGAGATCCAACGAGCGCCAGCCCACCTTGGATAACCCATTAAAACCAAAATCGGACGTTACCCCTTCCACTCCCGCATCATTATCTCCAATTAATGCGCCGCCCTCGGTTCTCGTGTAAAATTTAAAAAGACCACCCACTATAAGGGCTACCACCCATTTACCTTGGATGGTTCCTTGCTATTTCGAATTTACAAGAGCTTACTGCCTTCCCTTTCTCAAATTTCTTCGTTTTCTCTACAAATTCTCAACAATGGCATCTCAAAACCCTGATACGAGTTCTCCACTTCGTGTAGCCCCCATTCTTCAGATTGGACATAGCTGGAAGCTTCGTCCCTCAACTCTGCCATTCGAGACATCTGCTCAGTTATATCCCGTCGTTGCTTCACAAGCGCCTCCATGGCCCTATCAGCTTCATCCGCCATCTTAGCCAAGCGGGCAGCCTTTTCGTCTTGGTCATCCCAGTATCGAGTTCTAGGCGAGGTGCCTTCTACTCGTTTTCGGCCATGACCGGACCGTTTCTCTGCTGTAAAAACTAGCTGTCTCTTGGCTTTGCTCACAGCTCTCGGACGAGAATCTCCATGCAATCGTTTGGACGCCGTGCTGGCATGAACACTTAGTGCAGGTCCCAAACGGTCCTTGACAGATACTCGTGGTGCTGATTCACTGGCAGCCATAGGCTGCCCCTCCGGCGTAGGTGTCCTACTCTTCCCCATAAATGCCGACGTAGAACGACCACGATGTGATTGAAAAATACTCAGGACACTAGAACTCAGCCCTCCTTCTAGCGCCAATGTTAACGGCAAGATCTTCTCCCACGCCCCAATCACGTAAGACGCCCTGATCCTGTACAGTTCAACAAGTCAACACCAAAAGCTTGACGGCCTGACCGTCGGGGGATAGCTCCGGCGTGAGAGTTAGTACAGGCGATCACAAGGTTAACAATGGAGGGAAAAATAATGACCAGTGTCTGAGTGTGTGTGAATAATAATAATAATGTGTGTTGTGTTTTATTACCTCTTTTCCTTTTGTGATCCTTACCTCATACGTTCCCCATACCCGGTTTACTGTGCCACCCACTATCTCCTGACACCTCCTCTCACCCCCGGTCATCTCAGCCGAAAGTGGGTAGCTTATTTTCCCACCTGCTACCACTGTTATCTCCCGCCGGTAATCGGAGTCCCATCCTCATTAATGTCATGCAGAAAGGTGGCAGACATAACAGTCAACTACTACCTTTTGTGATGATTACCGGTCAAAGATAGGATAAGTGACAACTTACATAATGGACCAATCTAATGACTAAACCCAATATTATAACCAAGTAACGAGGCCCAAGTTGTTTGACCCAATATGACAAAAGTGACATAGTCCAAAGGACAAGCCCATTCGGCATGGCCCAGTATGAAAAGTATTATAGCCCAACATTAGTTATTTCTACTTCATGTATATATATTTTCGGTTTAAAGAGTCTACATATATAGTTGAATTTTTCAGGTGGTAAATGGCAGCAAATAAGCTTTTGGGCATGTGTTATTTTCAGGTGGTGCATGCGGCCTCCTTCTTCGTTACTGCTATATCCACGAATTTGGTTTTCCGAGCATGGGCGGCGATCGGTTGTTGGGGCCGGCGATGAAGTATGAAACAGAATGCTTGAAGATAAAGAAGAGAAGACAGAAAGATAAAGTAAAAAAAAATATTAAACAAATTTTAGTCAATATATCAGACATCTCACGTGGGCAGCTTAATTTCCATGTCATTTTTTTATATTTTTTATTTTTTTTAAAATGTCATGTAGATAATAAATAAATGGACATTCAATTATTTTGACAAAATAATTTGATTCTAAAATTTTAATAAATTTAGTAGGTTAATTACAGAATTTTAAAGCTTAATAATTAAATACTGAAAAGTCACCCATTACAATGCAACGGGGGTATTTGTCATTTTTGTCATTTATTTATCTATAAATACAAGCAGAAGGTTTTCATAAGTTAAATTCCACACATAATATCTCCCGGCCCACAAAGAGACAGAGAGAGGGAGAGAGAAACAAATATCCATATATCTCCCGGTCCACATATAATATCTAGATGGCCAAGGATGAGGTAAAGGAAGAGGGAGGTGCATGGTCTGTGATGGACATGAGCGAGGTGGGGCGGTGGTCTTTCTTCAGAGCCCTCATCACCGAGTTCATGGCCACCCTTCTCTTTCTTTATGTCACCATTGCCACCGTCATCGGCCACAAGAAGCAGGCTGAACCCTGTGGCGGCGTTGGCCTCCTAGGCATTGCCTGGTCCTTTGGTGGCATGATTTTCGTCCTTGTCTACTGCACTGCCGGCATTTCCGGTAATTAACATACATACATGCTTGCATGCATCCATATTCAACTAGCTAGTTATATAATATTCTACGTACCATCATATTTAATTTTACCCATTTTTCTTTCAATTGCAAACTTTGCTTTGATAGTTTAATTTATCTATTGATTTACTCATCATTCAATTATCAATTAACATATATATATGATCGATATATATAGCCAATGAATTGGTTTTTGTTGAATTGTAGGAGGGCACATTAATCCGGCGGTGACCTTCGGAGTGTTGGTAGCAAGAAAGATAACCGCGGTTAGAGCAGTGGCGTACATGGTGTCGCAGTGTTTGGGAGGAATATGCGGCGCAGGGTTAGTGAAGGCAGTGATGAGGCATCCGTATAGCACGTTAGGTGGTGGTGCCAACTCGGTTGCACCGGGTTACTCAAAGGGTACAGCCTTGGGTGCTGAGATTATAGGGACTTTCATCCTTATGTTCACCGTCTTCTCCGCCATCGACGTTGAACGGAGGGCACATGACTCCTTTGTCTCTGTATGTATTCATTATTTACCCACCATTAATTCATCATTGCTAAGTTACATGCATATTTAAAAATTAACCCAATCTAGACAAAAATATCCTGCTGTATAATTGATTGATCCACGTAGTTTCCTTGTATCTCAAGTACTGTATCTGTATGTGTGGTTTCATGATAGCAGTGCCACTGCTGTTTATGTAAGTAACACACATGTAGATATATATTGCCCTAAATTGCTGCTTCTTTCATGTTTCAAGCCAAGTAAATCATGCATTCGTCCACATATGCATAAAAAAGTAGTTTTAAAGATTTTTGGACTAGTAATATTGAAGATTAATTCAGTGTTCAATTTTTAATAAGAGTACCTATTTTATTCATTCATTCAAATGTCTTTAATTATTCAAACAATTTCATTCAGTTTTATCAAACAACCCTAAGTGAATTAAATGGATCGGAATACTCTCCTTTGTGAATGTACATATAAGGTTGGTTTGTGTGGTTTAAGATTAAATGATAACTGGTGGGGTTTGTAATAAATAAATAAGGTTGTTTGTATGGTTTTGAATTCACGACACAGGTATTGGCTCCATTGCCCATAGGGTTTGCGGTATTTGTGGTGCACTTGGCCACCATTCCAATCACTGGGACCGGCATCAATCCAGCTAGGAGTTTTGGTGCTGCTGTTATTTACAACAATCACAAAGTTTGGGACGATCATGCAAGTATTTTTTTCATTTATATATTTATGTTGCATTTTTATATATTTATATGTGTACACTTGTTCGTGTTAGCGTACGTGTTTATGCAGAAAAGGGGAGAAAAAAGCAAAAGAGAAGAAAGTCTTATATTATATTATACTATATTCGATAACTACAACATATTACCGTCATCTCATGAAAACATAATTTAGAAAAAGACACAATACTATATGTGTTATTTGTGCACGGTCTTTCAAAACTACGTCGTTTTGGAAGATTTTTTTTTTGAAAAAAAAAAGAAGCAACTTCTCTACTCCAAAATCATAAATTAAAAATAAATATGTCAAAACGACGTAATTATTAAGAGATTTATCGTTGATTATGTTTGAATTTATAACTTGTTCTAACAAATATATATATATATATATATATATATATATATATGTATATTGTGAAATTATTAACAGTGGATATTCTGGGTTGGACCGTTTATGGGAGCTCTAGGTGCGGTAATTATTCACCAGTACATTTTGGTAGCAACTCCGGTGGTGGGAGCTCCGGATCATGTCGTTGTAGAAACTAGAACTAATTAATTAATTATTAATAGCGTGCGTGCAATAATTTTTTGCTATATGTGTATTTTATTTTTCAGTTTTGTATTCAAATGTAGCAAGTACTATTTCTAGACTTGTAGTATAGTCTACTATTAGTCTCTAATAGAATCTCCAGTGTTCCTGGCACTTGTATATTTCTCAAGTTTTCATTTCTCATATGAACCATAATTCCTAAGCACCTGAAAGTTGATGGAAGAATGTGTGCATGTACCTGTCAAAACTGGAATAAGATGCTCTTCATTTCAAATAAATGGAGATTCTCTATTTCATGGTCTAAATATAAAATCTTCTCTCTCTCTCATCAACATAATGTCATATTCTAATACATTTTAAATCTGGATCATTAAATAAAAAGTCTCCATTTATTTAAAATGGAGAGATCCTACCCGTCAAAACTAGAATCCATACCCTAAACTTAAAAGGGTCTGACCACTAAATCCATCGGAAAACCTAGTACATAGCGACTATAATTAAACTAGGAAGCTTTGACCAGTTTGAAAGATCTGTTTGATATAGTTGAAATAATTGAATTTTAAATTAAAACTTCTATAAATATATATACACCTAAGAGAAAAAAAGTACTTTATTAGGGAGATTCTAAAGTATAACTTTACTAACTATATATACGTACATGTATATGGAATTTTTTTTTCTGACGAATCAAAAAAGCGAATCATAGATGAACCAGGCTATATATAACGATGATTCCGATTTTTCTGATGCTTTAAAAGCAAATGCAACTCCAAACAGGGCTTTCTAAATCTTATCCGAGTCAAAACCAAGACGGGGCAGGGAATGAACTAGCTCAGCTAGCAAGTTTGCATCCTTCCCCTACTCGCTGTAATGATTGGAATTCCTGGAACCCACGTACGTGTCGTGTTTCCACCAAACAAAAAGATAATTGAATTATAAAGAAAACAAGTACACCGAATACTCCACAACGATTTAAACTATTCTGTATCTGCTAGCTGTTTAATTCCACTAGGCAATAAAAAAATTTGTGTCATCATCTCAGTTTACCGCATAATATATAGTCATACGCGCTTCTTAAAGAAATCGAATTCAGTTAGGATGAAGTTGACATTAATTTCATCTTAATAAGTTCTATAGCTTAATTATTATCGCATTCGGTTTTAAAAAATTATAATAATAAATTTTATAATTTTTTATCATAATGGTTAATACAATATTTTTTATATCGAATATAATAAAAAGTTATATAAACTTGTTAGTATGAAATTGGTGTTAATTTTAACCTAACTCGATCCAAAGAAATCTACACTATAGGATTTTTCGGATTTGTACACAATGGCTTAAATGAGAACATATTGATCTTTTTAATAAACAACTACTACAAATGTTCCATCAGGATATAGACATATAGTCCCAGTCGATGACAAGTAAAAGTCGCCAAAATGATCGAGACTTCGTATCAACTTACGTGAAGAAGTTGAAATATTTAACCATGGAACTCAATCTCATCATTACAAAGACAAAGGCTACTTCCAAGCGTACGCGCATCCACGTGACAACGGATCACAGGCACACCAACGATAAAGGTATTATATATAAAAATGTATGTACGTATGCCACGTTTTCCCTCCAATGATCTGAAGCTTATAAGTGTCAGACTTCAATACGTCAATAATCATATAAGGGTCTTCCCAAGTAAGCATCACTTTGTCTGTATTTTGAGGAGTAGAGGCGTACTTGGAAAGTTCTATTTTTGACTCTTTTGTTCTAGTGTCGAACTGCTCGTTGTTGGTAAGTTGCAAGTTTGAGAACTGTTTTGTCACGACTTTCTTCAAGTAAGTTAAGATTCAACCAATGGAAAGCCCTGCATCATTAAGGAGTTCATCGAAGTTTTGAACCCTAGCCGAAGGGATTCCAATCTCAACAGGAAATAGGGATTCAGTTCAATAGGCAAATTTGAAAGGAATCCCTCTCGTAGTGGTCCGAGGTATGGTCTGATAGGCTCATAAAACATATAGAAGCTCTTCGGGCCACTTACCTTTAGCATCATCAAGTCGCCATTTGATTCCATTAAGAAGGGTTATATTAGTAACGTCAACTTGACCATTAGCCTGGGGATGTCCGACAGAGGTTCGGTGATACTGAATTCGTAAGCTTTACAGGTATTCTTCAAATTAACTTTCGTCCCACAAACTACAACCTGTTATCAGGCACCATAACCATGGGAATGCCAAAGCGGTAGAATACCTCTTCTTTGAAGAACTGAAGGCAAATCTCTTCTATTAGGACAAATGCATATTTGATTTGATGATGAGATAATATATATTTGTAATCAATAGTTTTTATAAAGTCCTTAAAATGAAATTGATGTAAAAGGACTTAGATTAGAAGATCAAAATTGTTGATCTATTTCATAGAGTAACTTGAATGTATAGACTATAAGAAATTAAATGATCATAAAGCTGTGGAGACGATCTTAAAGCTTATTCAAGTCAAGTTTGCAGAGTGCCAAAGTTCGTAGAGCTCATTGAACACTGTAGAGTCTGATAAAGATCATAGAGCTCATTGAAGGTCGTACAATTTATGGATCATAGAGATTGCCAATCGTAGAGTCATCTAGCCAGATACTCTACAACCACCATGAAACGCTCAATGATTAGGAGAATCGTAGATTATGTCAACTCTAACATTAGACTCACAACGTCAAGACTCATAGATTAAAGATTCCAAGATAGTTACTGAATATCTTAAGTTTAAAAGGGAAGATCAGATCGAAATGTGTCAAACAACTATTTTGGTAAAGTGCCAGCGACCTACGTGATTGTCACTGTAGCAGTCTGATGTGACATATCAGCGCCGAAATCATGTTGACACGTCTTTTCTAAAAGTCAACAATTAGAGATCTTCTACCCAACGGCAACTTTCTAACTAGAAAATCTCAATGACTTCTAGCTAGGCGCGCATATTTAATCCAAAAGTAATAAGAAAAACGATCGAGATTTGAATTGTTAAACAAATTTCAAAAAGCTCTGTAAAGGGAAATTAAAATTTTACATAGGGGGTATATAATTCTGTCTCAAAAAAGGTCTCACAAAACATAAAAGTTTACACAAGAAAGTGTAAAACCAATACAACGCAACTAAGGTATATGGCAGGAATATAGAGAGAATTAAAAAAACAGAGAAAGAGAAACAACAGAAGAATGGGGGAAAAATGATGATTAATTATTAATTAGTTGGGGAGATTGCTGCGAAATGATCCCAATGCCTTGAGTGCGGCCGCTCTCAATATGTACTGGTGATACACAACTGCTGCCAATGCTCCCAAAAATGGTCCTAGCCAGAATATCCACTGCACCCAATATTAATTGCCATTTGTCATTGATGATTAATATATATATATATATATATATATATATATATATATATATATATATATATATATATATATATATACGGTCAGGATCAAGAGCATTCTCCTTAAATAGAAGTGTTTTTTTAATTTTAGAACAGATAATAAAAAAATGTATCTCAACAGAGGAAGAAGGAAGAAGTATATATCGCCCTGATCACAATATATATTCACCGTTCCAAAATTAGATATTACTAAATTCTTAGAGAAAGAGATCATATGCAGGATGGATCGAAATTAGAAAAGAGGAAGCAAAAGCGATGATGATGAGAGATATAAACATACTTGATCATCCCAAATGTCGTCATCGTTGTAAATAACAGCAGCACCAAAACTCCTAGCTGGATTGATGCCAGTCCCAGTTATTGGAATGGTGGCCAAGTGCACCAGAAACACTGCAAACCCTATTGGCAATGGAGCCAACACCTGCTCAATATTGAACCATGCAAACATTAATTAATTACATCAAAACCCCATCAAACCTTAACCACAAATTTACAAGCAGATCAATTGATCAAGAAACTTATTTTAAGGTATACAATCCAATAAGGTGAACTTGTACAAATATGATCCATTATCACACTCGATAGATCACATTGAATCAGAGCATAACTGGCCGGCTCTTTAACAGACCTACCAAAAAAAACACGTAAATGCATTTTTTTATAAACTTTGCAATTCGTCCTTACCGGAATGTGGGAGTCGCGTGCGTTTCTTTTGGGGTCCGTGGCGGAGAAGACGGTGTAGACAAGGACGAAGGTGCCGATGATCTCAGCGCCCAAGGCGGTGCCCTTGGAGTAACCAGGCGCAATGGAGTTGGCAGCACCACCAAGCGCATTATAGTCATGCTTCATAAATGCCTTTGCAAAGCCTACGCCGCATATGGCTCCCAAACACTGCGCCACCATGTACCCCACCGCTCGGGCCAACGTTACCTTCCTTGCCAAGAATAGTCCGAACGTTACCGCGGGATTAATGTGACCGCCTGTTCGTGCATGCATAGGACCGACCATAGTTTAATTTAATATAGTTAAGGGGATAATATATATAATTCATCATTTCCATGCATATATATGTACGTAGATCTAGCTGATATAGTTAACTAGGTGTTTGATTTATCAATTAATGATCAAACTGCAACTTAGGATTTATGAATATGTGAAGAATTAGCCAAGTAAGTAGGTAATAATCAATTGAAGGGGAAAATGATGTTATTATGCTAATTAATTACATTAATTTATTACTCCTCTATCCCCCAAAAGAGTCTCATTTATAAATTCTATAGATATTAATAATGTGTTTTTGTTTGATGTTAATTTACCCTAAAAATATGCAAATATTGAGGAGTATTAAGTTAGTTGTGTTGTAAAGAATCAAGAGGAGAGAGGGATATTGCTCTTTTCTCTCTATTCTATATATCTAGATAAAAACTCTAGCCTACATCTTAGATATGGGGAATGATATCGAGATCAGACCTTCATAAGATCTCTCTTCTTATGCTTAAATAATTTCTCCCTTCTTGTGGAGTTTATTTTTTTATTTTGTGAGATTTGTTTTCTCCATGATATTATTGATTTCTTTCTTTTTTATGACAAAATTTCATTATCATCTCTTGCGAGTCTTTGCTTAATTTCTCCAGTTCGGAGATTTATTTTTTCGTTCGTAAGAACGTTGAAAATATATTGTTCATATTTGGGGTGTGACGTTATCATGACGGTCGGTTCTTCCACTGTTCGTTTGAAGAACTGCTCAGATATGCATATTCTGTTGTTACTTTTTGAAATATGATTGTTTTTCAGGAGAATATCTGGTGTCCATATGTTGTTGTTACGATTTACCATTTTCCTGATTATTTGTTATTCTGTTCGAAAGAATTACTTTTTTAATTCTTTGTGTTATAATAATTTCGTTATTTGTAACAGTTTACAGTTTCAATATATTTCAGTCGATTAAACTGTTTGATAAAAAAAATTGTGTTGTAGTGATGTTATTCTAATTAATGAAATTAGAATCACAAACTTGAAAATATTGTTTATGTATTACTATCATTAGAAAGATGAGTCTTTCTGTGAAACTCTTTTGTAGAAATGATGAATAGATGTATATATAAATCTTGGGTTGGGGTTAGAATTTTTTATTTAAGGGGATAACATTATGGATTGCTTGCAACAGTCAACGGAGAACATAATTTTTTATTATGTTTTTCCCTTAATATTAAACCTTAAAGAGTAAAATTTATTACCACAAAAAGATATTTAAAAAAATGTGTAATTGTATCAAATTAATGCAAATATTTGAAGGTAAAAAAATATTAATTAGAAAAACGTTAGTAGGATTAATCTCATTTGTAGATGGATTAGTACGTAGTTTAAGACTTTTAAACTGATGCATCTCTTTTGAGATGATACTAGCTAGGTTTGAGGGAAATGCATGCATGTGGTGGAGACTAGGTGGTACGTACCAGAGATGCCGGCGGTGCAGTAAACAAGGACAAAGATCATGCCGCCGACGGCCCAAGAAATGCCGAGAAGGCCAACGCCATCGCAGGGATCAGCTTGCTTCTTGTGGCCAATGATGGTGGCCGCGATGATATAGAGGAAGAGAAGGGTGGCCACAAACTCCGCTATGACAGCTCTGTAAAATGACCATTTCTTCAGCTCCTCCGTCTCAAACACCGCCGCTGGTGGTGGCTCCACGTAATCCTTTTCCGGCATGGATCTTAATTAATTGATTCTTCTTCTTGATCAATATATATATCACTTGCAAAGGATATACTAACTTGTATTTTTGTATGTATTGGGAAATCGAACAGAAAAGAAATGTTGTGTATATATATAGTCTGAAAAGATGAAATAGTAGTTATCAGAAATTTGTATTAACGAGGAAAAAGAATAAAGTCAGTATTTTTTTTCTCTTGGAATCTTGGTCCGGAAAAGTTTTATCTGCACTTTCGTCTAGTTTTTTAACAAATAGTTTGTCCACCTTGCATCCACACCTATATATATATATATATATATATATATATATATATATATATACACAATGGATCCTGTCCGGACTCCCGGACAGGTCCTAAAATACGGACCCAAATTTTTTTATTTTTTTTTTTGCTTTTTTTTTTAAAATAACTAAAAAAAAATATTAATATTTTATGGAACTGAAATTTTTTCATAATACAATGTTTTGGACGTGTTTTGAATACCTATACCAAAAAGTGGTGGTACAGTCTGCACAGACAGTACCACCATGTTTTGTTATACGTACCCAAATCACACCCAAAATACTGTATTATGAAAAAATTTCAATTCCATAATTTTTTTTTTTTTTTTTTAGCTGTTTCAAAAAAAAAAAAAGCAAAAAAAAAAAAAAAAATAAAGGTCCGGATTTTATAGAGTCCGGGATCCCGGACTGGATCCGGACTCTATATATATATATATATATATATATATATATATATATATATATATATAAACTAATGATTTATATATTTGTTATAGATCAAAAATAAGAATACACAATCTCTAATATTGTTCAATAATAAGTAACATCAGAATTAAAAAATTCACGTCAGTAAGATTTAACATTAAGATATTGGGTGGTAAAAAAATTATAGTAATTTCCTTTTTTTGTTATTTTGATTGAATCTATTTATTATATAAAATTAATACTAAAATTGCCACATGGCAGATCTTGTTGAGAAAGGAGATGAGACATAGCTTGAAACATGTGATCTGGACTCGTATTTTATGGGAAAATTTCCGTTAAATTTCTCTACCATTTTAGTTTTACTCTAATTAAATATATATTGGAGAAGCTCAAAAGGAATTTAATTGCTCTCCTTTTTTAAGTAAAAACAAAATTCATATAGAGATAACGTGATATATTGATTTTATTTACAATATTTAAATAACAAAATATTTATTGCAGATGAGGACGGATCTTAAACCATACCTCTTAAATAACATATATACTCTCTTAAATAGCATACATTTATTAAAATTACATTGTTTTGGAGATTCTTTTAAAAAATAAGTGGGGTCGCGGGTGGCATTTTGGTAAATAAAAGGAAAGCAAATAGAACCACTCTCTTTTAATATTATTTTATTTTTTAAAAGAATTTCCAAAACGATATATATAATTTTAATAAAGATGTACTATTTAAGAGAGATATGTTATTTAAGAGATATTTATATATTTATCTATCTCTTATCTACATTATAATTAATGAGAGAAGTTTTGGTAGCAACTACTTTTTAGTTAATGTGTAACAAACTATGGTAAAAAATAAATAAATAAAATGATTACCCTACTAATATTACTTTGTTAACCCATATTTCTACTCATGTTTACTCTCCTCTTATTTTAAACTTTATTCAAGTCACGAAATATCTCATATTTTTACCTGTGTTTAAATTTTATTTTTAATTTTCACATCTTATGTTAAATGCATTTCGTGTGTGAGTGACTAATAAATAATAAATTTATATTATTATTAAGCGAGAGCAAGAAGGTACGTATTCTCGAAACAGTTTATACACGTCAATCGAGATTAAATTCCTTTCCGGAGCCAAATGGAGCAAATCACATTATTAATAATTTTTGAGTTGAATACTTTAATATATATATAATATGGAAATAGGTAATTAATCACATAAAATATTCACGTATGTACATTCTTTGCGCTATTTAATAGTATAATAATAATATTAATTAGATCAAAATCATGTAAAACGTGAAACTTGGTAAGAATATTTTAAGTCCTAAACGGAACAAATCGAGCCTGTAAATCAAAAAGAGCAGCCCAAGACTTGGGATATATGCTTTTATTATTTAATTATTTGTAGCAAATAAGACACCAAATTGGACCAACATATTAAATGACAATATATATATATATATATATATATATATATATATATATGGGAAAAATGTATGTACATAGATATGTATTACACAGTCCGATTTTTTAGGATATAGCGGCAGGTTCACCCGTCGCCATAACTATTCTGGGCATAGTCTAAAAAATCAGTCGTTATATCCCTACTATGTAATACACAACTATATATATATATATATATATATATATATATATATATATATATATTCTTACTTGTTAGCATGCATGGAAAATGAAATTTGGGCCTTTAAAATTTAAATTAAGGAATGTCTAGCTAGACTTACAACGGTGAATCTAAATTTATGCATGTTCAACGATTTAACCGTCATCTCGTGCAACAGATGCATATCTTTCTATATTGTCTGCTATATGGAGTACTACTTTCTTGATAATTTCATCATGTTAACTATGTAGACTACTTTTGGCTTTTGCGTTTAAATAAATCTGGACAGAAAAGGAGGTAGCGATCAGAAAAGTTTTACGTACTGCGAAAATTAATTTTCATGTAAAAGTTTATTTAATCGCATAGATTTTTACGTTAATAACAATTCAATTTCGTCATATATTTATCGACATGCATATAAACCATTTCTCTTATTACAATAGATATAAGTATCAAGCCACCAATTAATATGATGATAACACATGTATTTAGGGCACAATTTTGAGACCGACCCTAGAAATACTCTCTTTTTTCCCTTAATTATAATGCATGCATGTGTTTTAGCAGAAAAAACTGTTGTGAGTGTTGAGCCCAGCAATCTATATAAACAAAATTATTAATTATTTTATTATTTTTAATATTTATTATTATTACTATTTCTGGTGTAGCAAAGAGTTTGTAAAAAAATTATTAAAGGGAGAAACCCGCGGGCCGGCCAGGCCGGTCACGGGCCTCATATTCCCAACCCGTTAAATCCCGAGCCTTTTTGGCCCGGTTTACGCTCGGCCCGACCCGCCCATTTGCAAGGTCTAAGAAACGGAAATAAGGACGTAGGCATAAAGTAGATTCACTAATTAATTATAGAGAGCGCTACCGCTACAACAAAGAGGTTAAAAAGCTACATTGCCGCAAGAGCCTGTAGTAGAAGGCAGTTTATATAGCATTTCAATCTAGTCAATAACGGGGCAATAAACAGGGGTATTCTCGTAATCTTTTATGCCACTACAAGTGATGTTGTTGCCGTTACAATCTGTAGCAGCAGGTAAGAAATTATTTTAATTCATGCCATCTAATATTGAGATTAACGATGTAAATTATGGTTGTTAAAATAGTACCGTAACAACCGGTTGTTATCACGGATGGGAACTCATATATAGATGTGTGTGTGTGTGTGTGTGTGTGTGTGTGTGGAGAGAGACCGGTGAGAAAGACAATGTTGAAAATGATATTTTAATAAATAAATATGTCATTTTCATAAATCTTTTTGGGGCCATCAATGAGAATTTAAACCAAATTAGGTGGTGACCATTAAAAAACTGTAGCCTAAGAAATGCGGTACAAATTATTTAAATTTTATATACCAAGTTGATGAAAAATTCACGTTGTACTGTCAAATAGAAATTGAGTGTTACCACACATGATTACAATTTTATGTCGATAATATACATGAAATGTAAGGAAATGAAGAAGAGGTCCACACATAAGTATTCTTCTATTTTGTCACTTAAAATTCTACGTACGTCAGTTGTGATTCAAATTCGTCATCAAATTAATCACCATATAAATTATTTTTCATACAAATTAAATTTATCTTGGATCTTTGGCCCAAAATGAGTGTCACTGGATCTTAAGCTTGTATTTTCAATAGGATACTTTAAGCCATTCAAATGATAAATCTTCATATAATAATCTATATATAGGAAATAATTGTTATACACAATTGTGTATTGTTGGATCATAATACTTTTCATATTGGACCGGGCCGAATGGGTTCATCCTTTCGATTATGTCACCTTTGCCATATTGGGTCAAACAACTTGGGCCTCGTTACTTGATTATAATATTGGGCTTAGTCATTGGATTGGTCCATTACGTAAGGTGTTACTTATCCTATCTTTGACCGGTAATCATCACAAAAGGTAGCAGTTGACTGTTATGTCTGCCACCTTTCTGCATGGCATTAATGAGGATGGGACTCCGATTACCGGCGGGAGGTAACAGTGGTAGCAGGTAGGAAAATAAGCTACATGCTTTCGGCTGAGATGACTGGGAGTGAGAGAAGGTGTCAGGAGATAGTGGGTGGCACAGTAAACCGGGTCTAGGGAACGTATGGGGCAAGGATCACAAAAGAAAAAGAGGTAACAAAACACTACACACATTATTATTTTCTCACACACTCAGACACTAGTGAATATTTCCTCTATTGTTAACCTTGTGATCGCATGTACTGACTCTCACGCCGGAGCTATCCCCCGACGGTCAGGCCGTCAAGCTTTTGGTGTTGACTTGTTGAACTGTGCAGGATCAGAGCGTCTTACGTGATTGGGACGTGGGAGAAGATCTTGGCGTTAACATTGGCGCTAGAAGGAGGGCTGAGTTCTAGTGTCCTGAGTATTTTTCAATCATAAACCTTGTTCGTTTTACGTCGGTGTTCATGGGGAAGAGTAGGACACCTACACCTGAGGGGCAGCAGTGAATCAATACCGCGAGTATCTGTGAAGGACCGTTTGGGACATGCACTAAGTGTTCATGCCAGCACGGCATCCAAACGATCGCATGGAGATTCTCGTCTGAGGGCTGGGAGCAAAGCCAAAAGAAGACTAGTTTTTACAGCAGAGAAAGGGTCCGGTCATGGCCGGAAACGAATAGAAGGCACCTCGCCTAGAACTCGATACCGGGATTGTAAGACCCCAACTTATTAATGAATAAAATCAAATTTTCTCTAAATATTATTGTGAATAATAAGGGGTTAATTTGATATAATACTTTGGTTATGGGTGAAATGTGCAAATTTTACAAAATAAGCAAGTGGTTATAAAATATTTATTTTTGGTCGGTGAATATTAGGTTGGTCGTGGAATATTCTTGCTGTCGGGGAATATTCGTACGACGACGCAGCCTTGTGTGGGCCCCATATCGGAAAGTGATTGGATGAAGAAAACGACAAGTATAAGTTGTTTATAAATAACGGCGTAGTTGTTACCGTTAATACTGTTAGAATACCCGGTGGTTAAAATACAGTAGCACACGGTATTGCACCAATTATTGATTCTTACGTAAGAAGGCACTACTCAATAATTGTTACAGTAGTTATTATTCAATATTTTATTTTATTGATTCAATAATTGTTGCGTTGATATTTTATATTATTGTTGTTTCAATAATTGTTGCTGCACAGTATTTTCATTTATCAGATCAATAATTCATATTATTTGAATAATATTATTAGATAACATTATTGGCAATGTCTAGAAAGTTCTGTCTAAGGAGAGGTTTGGTCATCTAATTACGCGCCAGTAAGGAGAAATCCTTATTGGAAAGCCCCCTCTTTCCTGGGAACGGCCTGGTTGTCATAAATGTGATTCTGTAATATTATTTGTGAATAATTAATTATTGATTCATATGATAAGGAAATATTTATTTTATGTGGATATAAATGAGGGATATATTTTTGTGTTAAAAATGAAGGAGTTAATGTTGAGGTGTTTTATCAGTATTTTTATCGGAATGGAGGTATTAAAAATCAAATCAGGGTTTTTGAGAAATATTGCGGGTGTTATAATTTTTAATCCGACCGTTGGATCGTGGTAATTTTTGGATATGTTATACATATATAAGTTGAGTATATATCCACAAATTTTGAACCGTTAAAAATGAACGTATGATTTATTACGAATTTTACAAGATGACTGATTCAGAAATTGTTGAATTTTCGGAGTTTATCATTTTGGTGGAAAATTCTAGAATTGGTGGGCCCCACTTGTGGTTGGTGAGGAAATGTGCTGAATTATATTTTAAATGTGGTGGGTGGGAATAGTAGCAGGTAAAGCCATCAGGTTGCAGGTCAAACCTACCAAAATTTTCCTATAAATAGAGGGCTAAGTTAGAATTAAAAATCACACCAGAAACAAGTTTTCTCTTTTTCTCTCTCTAGATTATTGAGTGTATTTTGTGAGTATTTAGATACTTTGAGAGTTTCTATTCATCAGAGCAAGTTTCTTTCAGCCTTATACCGGTATTCCGACCAGAAGTACTGATATCTTGAGGTAAGGGATATTATTTTCTTCTTAATGATATTATTTTCTTCAATATCATTATGCTGAAATATTGATATGAGTTTTTATCAAATTTAGAACTTTTTGTGTCGGAGGTTACTATTCACGTATACGGCACTATTCACGTATACGGCACTATTCACGAATACGGCACTATTCACCGAAAAATAAAATTTTCCCTTTTTGTCCAAGATGTCTATTATGGTTACTATCTTTGATTGTATCCATGTTTTGATCTTTATTTTTGAATTCTGCTTCACAATTGATTATTATGAAGTATTATTGATCTTGGATAAACTGTTATACGAATCCCTACTATTTGTCCTTCTGTCTCATTGGATTCGTTCTCTTTAAGATATTTTTCATCATCCTCAGTCCTAAATGATGATATTACTGAATATCTTTGGCCTGTAGTGCAAAGATGAATATTTGGTTAAAGATGATTATTAATTGATGTTACAGGGATAAAATATTGATGATGGACTTTTAAATCTTAGAAGATAGTAGAATTCTTTCTCTACTTGACTCTTCTAATGGTTTGCTATTTCCGCTGCAGTTGTTGATCTAAAACTTGTTGTCGATTATATTTTATCAGATTTTTCCCTGTTGAAGACTAACGATAATTTGTTGTATATTATCTTAGTCATAATATTCTTTACTGGGCTAGTTGAGCTCACCCTTTTCCTTTTTGTTCCATTTTTCTTCTCAGGAGGTGAGAACATAGCAGGATCTAGTCGGGGTATGGAGTGATGGTTCTAGAAAGATGTATTAGCAGTTCTCACTATTTCTGTAAAATAGTGTTTGAATAATTGTAATGAGGATTTATTTGAGTATGAATACTGTCTAGATGACAATATTTATATTTAAACTCACAATATATGTGTTGTCGTATTTTGCACGACAATTGTAATAATAAAGTTGTAGTTATTTTCTGTACCATGTATTTGGCGACTCAGAATGGGTTGGATGGATTGGACCTATTTTGGGGGCGTCACAGTTGGTATCAGAGCTTAGGGATATGATCCCTGGCTGAGATGTGAGACAAGAACTAGGAGGGGAGAGACGGGAAATTCCTTCGCTAGTATGACCTGACTAAGTTTATTTGGTGTTTATTTGGTCGGTCAGAGTATAGGGATAATATATGACATGACTATTAACCCTTGTTTTATGGCAGTATTTAAGAATGGCAGCTGAGAACGTTAATAATGGAGTAAATCAGACCGTGGAGACACCTTTGATCACCACCCAGGGGAACGTGCAACAGGAAGGCAATATTCCTCCTGTAAACAACGTTACCGAGCAAACGATGAATGATGGAATATTTAGGAGCTTTTTGCAGTTCATGCAAAATCAGACGAGGGAGACTCGTGTGCAGAATACGGGTGGAAATGATAACGCGCGGTTTGTCACAGCTAAGCAGTTCAAAGAATTGGGACCACCAGAATTTAAGGGAAAGCCGGATCCGATCATGGCGGAAACGTGGGTCAAGCAAATTACCAAGATATTCGATGTCTTGGGATGCACGGAGGAACAGAAGGTTCCATTCGCCACTTTTATGTTCCGCGGTGAGGCAGACTACTGGTGGGAGTCTGTGAAGCGTACCCAGCCTGACGCACTCAACATGTCCTGGGAAACATTTCAAAAACTGTTCAATGACAAGTACTTTCCAGAAAGTATTCGTCATATGAAGGAGGTGGAGTTTATCAGACTGGAACAAAACAACATGACGGTGTCCCAGTACGAGGCGAAGTTTGCAGAGTTATCCAGGTTTGCACCTCATTTGGTCGAAAATGAGGAACGAATGACAAGGATGTTTCTGAGAGGTCTAAAACCCGAGATTCGGCAATATCTTATCTCTCATAAATTTTCTTTATATTCAGATGTTGTAAACAGGGCTCAATTATTAGAGCGAGATAATGAGTATGTGCAACCGAGAGACCACAACCAGGGTCATACCGGTGGCGGCAGTCATCGAACAATGAAAACCAGCAGGGAGGAAAACATTCGGACAAAAGCGGTAACCACTCTGGTGGTAATCGTGGTCGTGATAATAGAAGGAGCGAGTCGGGAGGAGATTTCAAGAAGAGAAGGTACAACAATGATAACGTGAAGACGTCAGCACAAACATCAACTGTTTCTAGGGGAGGAGAACGACCACCGGTCGTATATTACAAATGTGGGAAAGAGGGACATATCAGCCCAAACTGCCCACAACAATCCAAGGTATGTTATAACTGTGGAAAGGAAGGTCATATAGCTCGAGAGTGTTCTGTAGCAAAAACAAGTTCAGCGGGGATGGTGACTCCAAAAGTTATCCCGGATAAGTCGAAATCAGCGGTTCCTGGAAGGGCGTTTGTCGTGACTGGCCAAAACGCGAGAAACCCGAACGAGGTGATCACGGGTAAGCTAATCTTGAATTCTTGCGAAGTTTATACTTTACTAGATACCGGTTCTACCCATTCTTTTATCTCTCCTGCTTGTGCTCAACGTTTAAACTTGACTCCGGAGAAATTGGACTTTAACTTATCTGTTGAAACTCCGTTGGGTGAAACCTTCGTTACATCTACAGTTTATAAATCTTGCATGATCCAAGTTGGCACTATCACATTACCTGTTGATCTTATCTCTTTAAAGATACTTGCTTTTGATGTGATTTTAGGAATTGATTGGTTAACCACTCATCATGCTAAAATTGATTGTTTTCGTAAGGTTGTTAGTTTTCATATTCCTAACCAACCTGTCATACGAATTCAAACTACTAAACCACTAAAATCAGTCACTGTCATATCAAGCCACAAAGCTATTCGTTTATTGAAAAACGGATGTCAAGCTTTCTTAGCCCATGTTATGGATTTGAACAAAGACACGTCAGATTTGAATAATATTTCTGTTGTTAGAGAATTTCCTGACGTATTTCTTGAAGAATTTCTTGGCCTACGCGTGATATTGAATTTTGTATCATCTTTGAATCTGGTACAAAACTCACTTCTAAAATCTCATATCGAATAGCTCCTATTGAACTTCAGGAGTTAAAAAACCTAACTGTAGAAGTTGTACCCGAGCCTCTATCTGGTGACTTCCTTTGTGGAATGCACCAAAGCCAGACTCTCTGTAGGGGACGCCATATTCGTACGATAGTAAACTGATGGGTGTCATTGTGACGTGCTATCCAAGGTTGGGATATGAGTCATAGTTGAGAGCAATCAAAGTCGGTAATCGAAATACCTAGCTTTCTGGGCTTAACTGGTTACTATCGGAGATTCGTGGAAGGATTTTCTCGAATCGCTACTCCGTTAACTTAGCTGACTCGGAAAGATACAAAATTCGTATGGAGTGAGGAATGCGAGAAGAGTTTCCAAGAACTCAAGAGGAGACTCATTTCGGCACCTGTTCTGACAATACCATCTGGTTCGGATGGATTTGTTATCTACAGCGATGCTTCAGGCAAAGGGTTAGGATGTGTTCTCATGCAACATGGGAAAGTCATAGCCTATGCCTCACGACAACTCAAAGAATATGAGAGGAATTATCCTACTCATGATTTGGAGTTGGCAGCAGTCGTTTTTGCGTTAAAGATCTGGAGACACTACCTTTATGGGGAGAAAGTGGAGATCTATACAGATCATAAAAGCCTCAAATATTTCTTCACCCAAAAGGAACTCAACATGCGGCAACGACGTTGGCTTGAGCTGTTGAAAGATTACGATCATACCATCCAATACCATCCTGGAAAAGCAAACGTAGTAGCTGACGCATTGAGTAGAAGATCATATGCGGGTACGAGTGCAATGTTTTTAACACAAAGGCCCATTTTGTATGACTTGCAAAGGATGGAGATAGAGATGAAGGCTCCAAGTACCCACATGATGATATCAAATATACGAGTAGAACCGACTTTAATCGATAAAGTTAAAGCTGCTCAAGCTACGGATATAGAGCTGATGCGTATGAAGAAGAAAGTGCAAGAAGGTGCTATTCCAGAAGCAAGAATCGATGAAGAAGGAATACTTCGAGTCAACTCCAGACTTTGTGTTCCTAACGATTTTGACTTGAAGCATAGAATAATGATGGAGGCACACAACACACCGTTTGCAATCCATCCTGGGAGTACCAAAATGTATCACGATCTTCGACATACATTTTGGTGGAGCAATATGAAAAGAGAGATCGCGGAGTTTATCTCGAGATGTTTAACTTGTCAACGTGTAAAAGCGGAGCATCAAGTACCAAAGGGTCCATTGCAACCACTTGAGATTCCGAAATGGAAGTGGGAACACATTACTATGGATTTTGTTACAGGTCTTCCCAAGGTTTCTCAAGGCATAGATGCGATTTGGGTTATTGTTGATAGATTAACCAAGTCCGCTCATTTCTTGCCGATACGTGAGACTTATTCCCTTGAACGTCTTGCTAGTATGTACGTGAACGAGATTGTGAGATTGCATGGCATGCCAGTATCCATAGTTTCGGATCGTGACCCAAGATTCACTTCACGATTTTGGGTTAGCTTGCAGAAAGCTATGGGCACGGATTTACGATTCAGTTCAGCATACCATCCTCAAACGGACGGACAATCAGAGAGGACTATTCAAACTCTTGAAGATCTATTAAGACTTTGTGTCTTAGATCTCAAAGGGAGTTGGGATAAGTACCTACCATTGGTGGAATTCTCCTACAACAACAGTTATCAGGCGAGCATAGGTATGGCTCCATTTGAGGCGTTGTATGGAAGAAAATGTCGTTCTCCAGTATGCTGGGACGAGGTGGGTGAAGCAACATTGTTGGGACCAGAATTGGTACGCATTACTACAGAGAAGATCCAAACGATTCGACAACGTATACAAACGGCACAGGATCGACAAAAGAGTTATGCGGATCTTCATCGGAAGGACGTGGAATTTAATATTGGGGATCATGTATTGTTACGTGTTGCACCATGGAAGGGAGTTACAAGATTTGGGAAGAGAGGAAAGCTCAATCCAAGATTTGTTGGTCCATTTGAGATTCTTGAGCGAATAGGAAATGTGGCATATAGACTCGCATTACCTCCAAGCATGTCTCGTGTTCATAATGTTTTTCACATATCTATGCTTCGTAAATATGTTAAAGACCCGAACCACATTATTGAGTTAGAACCAGACGAGATAGCTGAAGATTTAACGTACGAGGAGGTACCTGTTAAGATCTTGGATAGGAAAGAGCATGTCCTACGCACGAAGGTTATACCACAAGTTAAGGTTTTGTGGAGAAACCATGCTATTGAAGAAATGACCTGGGAGTTGGAATCAGAAATGAAAGCGAGGTATCCTCACCTTTTTGAAACATCAGGTACGTACGTCAATTTCGAGGACGAAATTTCATAAGGAGGGGAGGTTGTAAGACCCCAACTTATTAATGAATAAAATCAAATTTTCTCTAAATATTATTGTGAATAATAAGGGGTTAATTTGATATAATACTTTGGTTATGGGTGAAATGTGCAAATTTTGCAAAATAAGCAAGTGGTTATAAAATATTTATTTTTGGTCGGTGAATATTCGGTTGGTCGTGGAATATTCTTGCTGTCGGGGAATATTCGTACGACGACGCAGCCTTGTGTGGGCCCCATAACGGAAAGCGATTGGATGAAGAAAACGACAAGTATAAGTTGTTTATAAATAACGGCGTAGTTGTTACCGTTAATACTGTTAGAATACCCGGTGGTTAAAATACAGTAGCACACGGTATTGCACCAATTATTGATTCTTACGTAAGAAGGCACTACTCAATAATTGTTACAGTAGTTATTATTTAATATTTTATTTTATTGATTCAATAATTGTTGCGTTGATATTTTATATTATTGTTGTTTCAATAATTGTTGCTGCACAGTATTTTCATTTATCAGATCAATAATTCATATTATTTGAATAATATTATTAGATAACATTATTGGCAATGTCTAGAAAGTTCTGTCTAAAGAGAGGTTTGGTCATCTAATTGCGCGCCAGTAAGGAGAAATCCTTATTGGAAAGCCCCCTCTTTCCTGGGAACGGCCTGGTTGTCATAAATGTGATTCTGTAATATTATTTGTGAATAATTAATTATTGATTCATATGATAAGGAAATATTTATTTTATGTGGATATAAATGAGGGATATATTTTTGTGTTAAAAATGAAGGAGTTAATGTTGAGGTGTTTTATCAGTATTTTTATCGGAATGGAGGTATTAAAAATCAAATCAGGGTTTTTGAGAAATATTGCGGGTGTTATAATTTTTAATCCGACCGTTGGATCCTGGTATGTTTTGGATATGTTATACATATATAAGTTGAGTATATGTCCACAAATTTTGAACCGTTAAAAATGAACGTATGATTTATTACGAATTTTACAAGATGACTGGTTCAGAAATTGTTGAATTTTTGGAGTTTATCATTTTGGTGGAAAATTCTAGAATTGGTGGGCCCCACTTGTGGTTGGTGAAGAAATGTGCTGAATTATATTTCAAATGTGGTGGGTGGGAATAGTAGCAAGTAAAGCCATCAGGTTGCAGGTCAAACCTACCAAAATTTTCCTATAAATAGAGGGCTAAGTTAGAATTAAAAATCACACCAGAAACAAGTTTTCTCTTTTTCTCTCTCTAGATTATTGAGTGTATTTTGTGAGTATTTAGATACTTTGAGAGTTTCTATTCATCAGAGCAAGTTTCTTTCAGCCTTATACCGGTATTCCGACCAGAAGTACTGATATCTTGAGGTAAGGGATATTATTTTCTTCTTAATGATATTATTTTCTTCAATATCATTATGCTGAAATATTGATATGAGTTTTTATCAAATTTGAAACTTTTTGTGTCGGGGGTTACTATTCACGTATACAGCACTATTCACGTATACGGCACTATTCACGAATACGGCACTATTCACCGAAAAATAAAATTTTTCCTTTTTGTCCAAGATGTCTATTATGGTTACTATCTTTGATTGTATCCATGTTTTGATCTTTATTTTTGAATTCTGCTTCACAATTGATTATTATGAAGTATTATTGATCTTGGATAAACTGTTATACGAATCCCTACTATTTGTCCTTCTGTCTCATTGGATTCGTTCTCTTTAAGATATTTTTCATCATCCTCATTCCTAAATGATGATATTACTGAATATCTTTGGCCTGTAGTGCAAAGATGAATATTTGGTTAAAGATGATTATTAATTGATGTTACAGGGATAAAATATTGATGATGGACTTTTAAATCTTAGAAGATAGTAGAATTCTTTCTCTACTTGACTCTTCTAATAGTTTGCTATTTCCGCTGCAGTTGTTGATCTAAAACTTGTTGTCGATTATATTTTATCAGATTTTTCCCTGTTGAAGACTAACGATAATTTGTTGTATATTATCTTAGTCATAATATTCTTTACTGGGCTAGTTGAGCTCACCCTTTTCCTTTTTGTTCCATTTTTCTTCTCAGGAGGTGAGAACATAGTAGGATCTAGTCGGGGTATGGAGTGATGGTTCTAGAAAGATGTATTAGCAGTTCTCACTATTTCTGTAAAATAGTGTTTGAATAATTGTAATGAGGATTTATTTGAGTATGAATACTGTCTAGATGACAATATTTATATTTAAACTCACAATATATGTGTTGTCGTATTTTGCACGACAATTGTAATAATAAAGTTGTAGTTATTTTCTGTACCATGTATTTGGCGACTCAGAATGGGTTGGATGGATTGGACCTATTTTGGGGGCGTCACAGGGATGACCAAGACAAAAAGATTGCCGGCTTGGCTAAGATGGCAGACGAAGCTGATAGGGCCATGAATGCATTGGTGAAGCAACGACAGGATATAGCTGAGCAGATGTCTCGAATGGCAGAGTTAAGGGACGAAGCGTCCAGCTATGTCCAATCTGAAGAACGTGGGCATCGAAATGGGAAAGAACCTGTCCATTCAGGGCGTGAATCTCGGGGTCAACCTCGAGAAAGGAGAAGGTCCAGAAGCCCTACTCCTCAAAGATCAAAGAGGGCACATCACCCTGTCGGTTCTAGGGAGCAGGGTCAAAGCGAACGAAGAGGTCGATCCAGGGATCGTACTCCAGAGAATGCTAAAAAGGCGCTCGTTGTTGCGCATTTCCACCATGACAGCCGGGTTCAGTGACGAAGCAGATCTAGGGATCGTACCCCGAAAGTCCACTAAGGGCATTCCGCTCTGTGGACCATCATCGTCATAAAAGGCCCTCAAAAGTTGGGGGTTCTATCGTAAGAAACCGGTCCACTCAGAAGAGGGAGGAGTCACCAGAGAAAGAAGCATCATCCCAACCCGAGGACGTGGAGTATCTGGTAAAAGAGGTGAAGGAGCTTCGGAGGCAGCTTGCCGAGGTACAGAAAGTAAAAGATACTTCGGGAAAGAAGGCATCCCCTTTTTCCGCGGAGATTCTGAAAGAAAAGGTTGACCCCACCAAGAAGTTGCCTCACATTGAAAGTTATGATGGATCGGGGGACCCCTATGACCATAGTCAGGTGTTCGACCGACTGATGGATTATTACGACTTTAGCGATGCTGCTAAGTGTCATACTTTTGTCACAATACTCCGAAAGGATGCCAGGCAATGGATGGGGTCTTTGCCTTCGGATTCCATTTCATCTTGGGCAGATATGTGCAATAAGTTCCACGCCCGCTTCGGGAGCAACAGAAGAAGAGGGAAACCAACTGGCTCGCTGGCTCAGGTTTGGCAGTACTCGAATGAGTCTTTGGGCCAATATGTAAAGCGATTCCGTGAAGCAGTCGGCCAAGTGACAGACCTGAACGATCTACAAGCCGTGGGACTGTTTCAGAATGGGTTGGATCTGGTCAAATCAGAAAAATTGGTGAAAAAACTAATGTTTCACCACCCGAAGAGTCTCGTAGAAGCCTTCGACAAAGCAGAAGGCTATATTGTGGTAGAAGAGGCCATGAATAGCCTCAAGCGTCCCTCTTCGGATTAGGAGCTGGCAAATTCCTGGGTTATCTGGTCAGTCAGAGGGGAATTGAAGCCAATCTAGAAAAGATTCAAGCGATCTTGAACATGAAGACTCCTCAGTCATTTAAAGATGTTCAGCGTCTGACTGGAAGGATTGCAGCGTTGTGGAGGTTTATGTCCAAGTCGGCAGAAAGGTGTTTGCCGTTTTTTGACACGTTGAAAGGACCGAAGAATGCCAAGACGTTCCAGTGGACTTCGGAATGCGAAGACGCCTTTCAGAGCATCAAGTCCTACTTATCTTCGGCGCCTTTGTTGGTGAAGCCCGCTCCTGCTGAGCCTTTGTATTTGTACTTAGCAGCTAGTTTGTTGGCAGTAGGAGCAGTTTTGGTGCGAGAAGTTAGGGGTAAGCAGCACCCGGTTTATTATGTAAGCCATGTCCTTCGGGATGCTAAAACAAGGTACCCGAACATTGAGAAGTTTGCTTTTGCTTTAATAACTGCTAGTCGGAAGCTTAGGCAATACTTCCAGGGTAGGTTGGTAATAGTCTACACAGATTAGCCTTTGAAGAAAATTATGGGCAAACTTGAGGTCTCGGGGAGATTAGTTGCATGGACGATGGAGTTGTCTCAGTTCTTCGTTGAATATCATCCCCGAACTGCCATCAAGGGGCAGGCCTTGGCTAATTTTGTGGTCGAGTGTTCGTTTTCTGAAGCTGATGAAGCTGTAGCAGAAGCTGGAGGATCTAACAGCATAGTTGCGGTTCTTCAGCAGGAGCAGAGTTCGTGGACACTGTACGCAGATGGGTCTTCTACCGCGGACGTCAGCGGAGCAGGGATTATTCTAACCAGCCCGGAGGGATTCAAGGTGCAACAGGCCATCAGATTTCAGTTTAAAGCGACGAACAATGAAGCCGAGTATGAGGCGGTGTTGGCGGGATTGCGACTAGCTAAGAGTCTCGAAGTACAAAGAATAGTTATCTTCAGCGACTCTCAATTAGTCGTTAAATAAATCTCCGGGGAATACGAAGCCCGAGGTCACAGAATGATCAAGTATTTGGCGGAACTGAAAGAACGGCTTCAGTATTTCCAGTTCTATAAATTTCAGGGGGTTGAACGTAACAACAATTCCATTGCCGATGCACTCTCCAAATTAGCCACTACAGATGTTAACGTTTTTGATGGGTCGGTTTACTTAGAAATTTTGCAACATCCTAGTGTTCATCACGAATCGGTAATGTGCATTAACCGAACCAACTGCTGGTTGACTCCATATCTGGAGTACCTAGCAGATGGCGTCTTACCTTCGGATCAGATGCTGGCCAAGAAAATCAAGTACAAGAGTGCTAATTTCGTTCTGATAGATGGGGATCTGTTTCGAAGGGCCTTCTCGTCTCCACTATTAAAATGTTTGACTCCGTCCGAAGCTGAATATGCTCTTCGAGAAGTTCACGAGGGCATCTGTGGCGACCATATGGCTGCTAAGTCATTAGCCTACAAAGTACTTCGTCAGGGGTACTACTGGCCTACCATCTTCAAGGAAGCGACTGAATACGTCAAGAAGTGCGAGAAGCGTCAGCTCAACAGTCCGATCCCACATCAGCCACCAGAAGAGTTATACTCGATCTTATCTTCCATACCCTTTGCTGTCTGGGGGGTTGATATACTAGGTCCGCTACCGAAAGTAAAAGGTCAGGTCAGCTTTGTTATAGTTGTCATCGACTACATGACCAAGTGGGTAGAAGCAAAACCGCTTAGGTTAATAACGGAACAGGAATGCTTAAAGTTCATCAAAGAGTCGGTAGTATTTCGGTTCGGAATTCCTAAGGTGGTGATTTCAGACAATGGACGTCAGTTCGTGGGATCAAAATTCGAAGCATTTTTGAAAGAACTGGGGGTTCAGCATAGAAAGACTTCGGTAGCTCATCCTCAGTCTAATGGACAAGTCGAAGTGACCAACAGAACGCTGCTGAATGGAATCAAGCGCAGATTGGACGAAGCTAAAGGAAGATGGCCAGAAGAGCTGCTCAGCGTGTTATGGGCCTATCGGACCACTCCGAGAACCACAACGGGGGATTCACCTTTCAGACTGGCCTACGGTACTGATGCCTTAGTCCTAGTTGAAATTAGATCTCCAAGTCTTCGAGTTGGCCAGTTCAGAGAAATATACAATAACGAAGGGCTGAAAGCCAATCTTGATTTACTTGAAGAAGTCAGAGAAACAGCCTTGGTCAAACTTGCAGCCTATCAGCGAAGAGTAGCTAAGCATTATAACAAAAGGGTAAAGCTTCGCAGGTTCGAAGTAGGGGATTTCGTTCTCAGAGAAGTCGAAGCATCTACACCCCAGAATTTGGGAAAGCTGATGCCGAATTGGGAAGGGCCGTATGAAGTCATAGAAGTACCGAAGCCGGGGACTTATCGGTTGAGGGCCTTGGACGGATCAGAGATCAAGAATACTTGGCATGCAGGCAGGCTTCGAAAGTATTTTCAGTAGCTACAATGTCAGCACACCGGAAGTCTGTAAATGTTTTTAAGTCATCATCAATAAAAATTCCCTTTTTCTCGAACAAGTCTTGTCTTCTTTGCTGTTAATATCATCGGAATAAGGAGGTTCGGGTGGACTCGCTGACCATTCGATGGTAGCCTCATCGGCAGGTGGTCCTTATGAGCTTGTCAGGCCCTTCGTGGTAGGCAAGTGTCATCCTTAAGACATTGTCAGGCCCTGCGTGGTAGGCAATTGTCGACCTTTAGACCTTGTCAGGCCCTTCGTGGTAGGCAAGTGTCATTATTCAGACTTCGTCAGACCCTTCACGGCATCTACCTCACACTTTGGTAACGAATAAGTATTCCTTTACTTTCTTACCTAAATTTTTCTAAGTGTTGAGTTCGGAAGGCCACATTCTTTAACTTCATCTTGTCTGTTATACGACTTGCCTAGTTGTTAATTAACAGTTTAAGTTAAGTCCACGAAGGAGCTTGTACATTTTTTAAGATTGAATCGATATTGAAGTGTTGATAAACAGTAAATACACCGAAGTCATAAGGAATAATGTTGATATTTTATTTACATAATACTGTTTACAAAACGATAGAAGCTTTACAAGAATCCTACAGCTAAGGGAAAAGAGAACCATCTTCAGGGATCAGCTTCGTCTTCCGAAGAGTCGAGAATGGTTGGATCAACCTTGGCAGTAACAAGTCTTGCCTTGTCTTTGCTTCGGCATTCTTCGTACCCATCCGAGAATATTTGGACGATCTCCTCGTTCAACTCAGCAGATTTCTGATATTCTTGTTGAACTTCTCTCCGAAGATTTTCGGTCAAAGGAGGACCCAAATCTCTCAAAGTACGAAGTTCTCGAAGCTCCTCTTCGAGCTTTGCCCGTTCCTTCAGATGTCTCAAATCCCTAACTTCAAGTTCATGTACTTGCACCGCCAGGCTCTTGTTGGTCTTCACCATCGTTTCGTTCTTCCCAACAAGAACCTCGTTTCGACGAACCAGGTCTATGTTCGTAGTAACGGTTATTTGGTGGGTGGCCTCGGCTGTCTCCAGTTTCTCTTTTAAGTTATTTACATCCTTCTGGAGGCATTCGTTATTGAAGAGAGTGGTACCATAGGCCTTTCTCTCTCTCTCCAGAGCCGACACCAGAATAGCCTTCTCTCGCCTGGCTGCATCTTCTTCGGCTTCGGATCCTCTATATCGGGGAAGAAGTCTCCCGAAGACAGCATTTGCCTACAGACATTTAAAGAAAGTCGGTGAATTAGTAGAAGAAACAGATGATTCCTAAATATTTCAATTGAATAAACTAACCTTAGCCTGATAACTCATGTCTTCCTCGATTAAATCCCTAATTGAGCTGTTTCCGAACCGATGATCATCGGTCTCCCGAACAAAGGAGTCGAACAGCTGAAAGGGAAAGTTCTCGTTAAACTCCGGCCATACAGTGGGAGAAGATGCGGCTTCTCGCCTGAAGGCGGAGGGGGAGGATCTTGTCGGAGAAGGCATTGATGGTTCGGGGGACGGTGGTGGTTGATCTTCGGAAGGTTGTTTCCTTTTACGAGATAGAAGTGGAGACTCGGTTGGGTTTTCGAGCTTGTCTTCAGAAACATGGATCTCCACAGGAATAACAATAGGAGGATCAACTGCAGCAGGAGGAACCCGAAGCTCATCGACGGACAAAGGAGTCACTTTGGTCTTCCTCTTTTTAATACGAAGAGCCTGCATTCGCTCGTTAGCAGGCATGTCAATCAAACTCGCTGCAGAAGCTGATTGAGATCCTTGAGAATTTGTCCAGACTTTCCGAACAGCCCTCTTCTTCTGTCGAGGTCGGCTAGGTTCCTCCGCAGTTTCTGATCCATGGAAGACTTCAGCGTCATGGGCTTCCGAAGCCGAAAGTTCTTCCTGTGGGATGTCGGTGGGGGATGATGATGATTTACCCGAAAGGAATTTATCCAAATCCCTTCGGTCAATCGATGTTGGTTTTATCAAAGACACTGCAAATTAACATATCATGTAACCCTTTAGACCAGTTCAC
This sequence comes from Panax notoginseng, assembly GCA_016801055.1. Lineage (NCBI taxonomy): Eukaryota > Viridiplantae > Streptophyta > Magnoliopsida > Apiales > Araliaceae > Panax > Panax notoginseng. The sequence goes on from CM029016.1 coordinate 226,974,568, forward strand.
TAAAAGAAATCTTAGCAAATTACATACCAGTAAGAGTTTAGAACTCACATTTATGGTCATATAACCATGCTTGCTTGCTCAGAAGTCCGAAGCTCCATTCCTTCAGTGGAATCTTCTCGAGAATGCTCGCCATTTCTTTCACACGCTCCTCTTGAATGTCCCCGAAGTCTGCAAAAATCTTCTCGGAAGTGGTCCATTCCGGGATAGACGGAATTTCAGGTCCCTTCACGAAGAACCATTCTCTGTGCCACCCCTTGTTGCTCGAAGGAGTATCCATCAAGGGTCGCTTCTCGAACTTGGCGTTGGGCTTGGGGGACTGTTTGCTCAGCACTTTGAAGCCTCGTTCCCTAGACTTCCCAGCAGAGAAGAGAGTGAAAAAGGAATCAACTGTTGGGGGTATCCCCAACTCATAACAGAATGCTATGAAGGCCAGGATGTGGATGTACGAATTCGGCACCAGTTGGGCGAATCCCACTCCGATGAATCCCAGGAGAGTAACAAGGAAAGAGTGAAGAGGGAATCTAACTCCCTTCTCTAGGACAGTTACGGGTACGGCAGTCCACCCGTCCGGTCGTTGGTACATCCGTTCGTGCGGTTCCGGAGCTCTCACCAGATGGGTGTCCGGAATCTGATACCGACTTCTGATGGCACGCAGCTCGATCTCGGTGACGATAGAGGAAATATTGGCGTGAGGGTATTGTTCTTCACTCTCAAAAAACTCTGAGGGGTTGGGTAGGGGGTTTGAAGGGTTCCCGGCGGGGTTAGCCGTGATTTGGGGGTTGGGGTTTGGAACCGACTCGGTGAGGTTGTGACTAGGAGGAGTGGTGGAAATCGGAACAGCATGAATAGGGGTGGAATTGTCAGAATCTTGGCTCGCCATTGATACTAAGATCTTGCAGAAAACGAAGAAATCGGAGAGAAGGAGAGAGCACTGTATATCAAATTCAAATTAAGCTGGTAAAGTCGTCAGAATTGGGAAAAATTGGCTTTTATAGTGGTCTTTTCAAATTTTGCACAAAAATCGAGGGCGACGCATTAATTGGAGATAATGATGCGGGAGTGGAAGGGGTAACGTCTGATTTTAGTTTTAGTGGGTTATCCAAGGTGGGCTGGCGCTCGTTGGATCTCTATTTTTCGTCCTTAAGGCTGTTGGACACGTGCCATTTGGGCTTATGGATCCATTGGAATTAGCGACTGACTACTTATCAGTTGGGCCTCGGTGAGATCCCTTTCTCCCCTTTTGGTTTATTACAAATCCCTTTCACTAGGGACTTCCACTATTTACAGTCTTCCACTAAACATCCTTTTTAATAAAAGACTGGGGGGCAATGTTGGGCCATAATACTTTTCATACTGGACCGGGCCGAATGGGCTCATCCTTTCGATTATGTCACCTTTACCATATTGGGTCAAACAACTTGGGCCTCGTTACTTGATTATAATATTGGGCTTAGTCATTGGATTGGTCCATTACGTAAGGTGTTACTTATCCTATCTTTGACCGGTAATCATCACAAAAGGTAGCAGTTAACTGTTATGTCTGCCACCTTTCTACATGGCATTAATGAGGATGGGACTCCGATTACCGGCGGGAGGTAACAGTGGTAGCAGGTAGGAAAATAAGCTACATGCTTTCGGCTGAGATGACCGGGGATGAGAGGAGGTGTCAGGAGATAGTGGGTGGCACAGTAAACCGGGTCTAGGGAACGTATGGGGCAAGGATCACAAAAAAAAAGAGGTAACAAAACACTACACACATTATTATTTTCTCACACACTCAGACACTAGTGAATATTTCCTCCATTGTTAACCTTGTGATCGCCTGTACTGACTCTCACGCCGGAGCTATCCCCCGACGGTCAGGCCGTCAAGCTTTTGGTGTTGACTTGTTGAACTGTGCAGGATCAGAGCGTCTTACGTGATTGGGACGTGGGAGAAGATCTTGGCGTTAACATTGGTGCTAGAAGGAGGGCTGAGTTCTAGTGTCCTGAGTATTTTTCAATCATAAACCTTGTTCGTTTTACGTCGGTGTTCATGGGGAAGAGTAGGACACCTACACCTGAGGGGCAGCAGTGAATCAATATCGCGAGTATCTGTGAAGGACCGTTTGGGACCTGCACTAAGTGTTCATGCCAGCACGGCATCCAAACGATCGCATGGAGATTCTCGTCTGAGGGCTGGGAGCAAAGCCAAAAGAAGACTAGTTTTTACAGCAGAGAAAGGGTCCGGTCATGGCCGGAAACGAATAGAAGGCACCTCGCCTAGAACTCGATACCGGGATGACCAAGATAAAAAGATTGCCCGCTTGGCTAAGATGGCAGACGAAGCTGATAGGGCCATGAATGCATTGGTGAAGCAACGGCAGGATATAGCTGAGCAGATGTCTCGAATGGCAGAGTTAAGGGACGAAGCGTCCAGCTATGTCCAATCTGAAAAACGTGGGCATCGGAGTGGGAAAGAACCTATCCATTCAGGGCGTGAATCTCGGGGTCAACCTCGAGAAAAATATTTAAAATAATTATTTTTTAATTAGTTTGATGAGGTAATTTGAACAATTAAAAGTTCAATTGTGTAATTAGTAAAATGTGCCAACTACAGTGGGTAATTCATTAGTTTTGTAGATAAAAAATTAACGTTCGTTTATTTTTTTTAACGGAATAACCCAATTTCAAAATAATAATTAGTTTAATGGTGCAATTTGCAAAATTAAAAGTTTAATGGTGTAATCAGTAAAACCTATCAACTACAATGGGTATTTCTTTAGTTTTGCCCAATGAAATCTAAACTACAAAACATCATTTAAAATGTCTTCTTCACTACAGGAAAAATGTCTAACAGCGACCAAAAACATCTGCGACCGACCCTTTCGGTCGCTAATAACATTAACAGCGACCGACAGTAGCGACTGCAATGTAATTTCGTCGCTATTATCATTAGCGACCGTATGCGGTCGCGAATAGGTGCGTACTCTGTCGCTGAAGATATTTTCCCTCCAAAAAATTAGCGCAAAAGGAGAGCGGCAAGCCGGATAGCGACTGATTCGTAACAGCGACCGCATTCGGTCGCTACTAATGCCACGTGTTGAAAAATCACCGACCGCGTGCGGTCGCAGACAGCAGTCGCTGATTCAAATTAATCTCAGTCGAACCAGGTATTTAGCCAGAACCGAAAACGAGAAGAAAGGAAAAGAAAAGGAGAAGAAAGGAGAGGGAGGCGCGATTTCATACTGCTCTTAGCATCTATCTCATCTAAAATAGTATATATGGAGATGAAGATTTAACGGAAGTGGGGAAAATCAAGCTATTCACTAGTAAAGTAAAGCACAAGTGAAGGTAATTTGTGTTTTTCCCTCTTTCTTCTTTATGATGTTACTAATTTAAAAGTTCTTATATGGCTACGAGAATCGGATAATAGAATCATTTAGAAATATTTTGTAAGACCCTAAATTATTAATAAATAAAATTTAAATTTCTCTATTTATTATTTTGAAATAGTAAGGGTTGATTTGATTAATGTGGTTAGTTATGGGTAAAATGCGCAAATATTTCAAATAAGCAAGTGGTCCTAAAATATTCATTGTTGTCGGGGAATATTTATTTGGTCGTGAAATATTCTTGTTGTCGGGGAATATTCGTACGACGGCGCATGTGACAACCCCAAAATAGGTCCATTCCACCCAACCCATTCTGAGTCGTCAAATACATGGTACAGAAAACAACTACAACTTTATTACAACAATTGTCGTGCAAAATACAACAACACATATGCTGTGAGTTTAGATACAAATATATACCAAATGTGACATTGGACACCATCATATATCAGCACCTCACAAAGGTACCTTACATAAAGGTACAGTCAAAAACTGTTTTAGAAACTAGAATCTTTGGGAAGTGCTCAAGGAAACCTTCGTACATGGGAGGCCACGCGTCTAGGTTATGATAGATATCATATGGCCACAGAATTATCCTTGGTTGACCCAATAGACCCCAAAGAAAAACGAGAAGATTACTATCATATTCTTCCCAATGGTGAGTCTTCTCTTGACTTATCATTATCTCCACTGTCTCTAATTGAGAATTATACTTCAAACAAACACCAAGATTATATAGGTAGTGCCCATAGATATACTCATCAAGTGGATGAGCACAACCCTGTCTTATGATGACACGAAGTTGTATGTCATTAGACATCTTGTATGATAGTGACAAAATACCCTTCCAACGTTGGGTACACCTTACCCTATTGGATTCACCAAATATAACTACTAAATGAACTTTTCTATACTGCTTCGGGAGAACATCCACAGCTAGAGACCACCGTTCTATTTTCCCGTTACCCTCGCTCGACCTAGCTACACTCTTATTACCTGAAAGGAATTGTGAAGCAAAAGGGTGAGCACAACTAGCTCAGTAAAGAATATCATGACTAAAGATAATTCAATTATCAATAGCCTTCATCAATAATAAATCAGAGATTTAGAACATATGGTAAATGATAAAAATTTCAACCATAGTTGCAGCGGAACGAGCAATCCATTAGAAGAGTCAAATAGACTATAAAGTCTATTATCTTCTCCATGTTAAAAATCCACCAACAATATTTTATCCATGTAACATCACTCAACAGTTCCTTTCCACAATCATATGAATAACTCATAATCATAATTGTGACTATAAATTTTTCTTCGCACCCAGGACGAAGAATATTTTCATCACATGTCTTCATAATAATCAATTGTGAAGCAGAATTCAAAAATAAAGATCAAAACATGGATACAATCAAAGATAGTAACCATAATAGACATCTTGGACAAAAAGGGAAAATTTTATTTTTCGGTGAATAGTGCCGTATTCGTGAATAGTGCCGTATACGTGAATAGTGCCGTATACGTGAATAGTAACCCCCGACACAAAAAGTTCTAAATTTGATAAAAACTCATATCAATATTTCAGCATAATGATATTGAAGAAAATAATATCCCTTACCTCAAAATATCAGTACTTCTGGTCGGAATACCGGTATAAGGCTGAAAGAAACTTGCTCTGATGAATAGAAACTCTCAAAGTATCTAAATACTCACAAAATACACTCAATAATCTAGAGAGAGAAAGAGAGAAAACTTGTTTCTGGTGTGATTTTCAATTCTAACTTAGCCCTCTATTTATAGGAAAATTTTGGTAGGTTTGACCTGCAACCTGATGGCTTTACCTGCTACTATTCCCACCCACCACATTTGAAATATAATTCAGCACATTTCTTCACCAACCACAAGTGGGGCCCACCAATTCTAGAATTTTCCACCAAAATGATAAACTCCGAAAATTCAACAATTTCTGAACCAGTCATCTTGTAAAATTCGTAATAAATCATACGTTCATTTTTAACGGTTCAAAATTTGTGGACATATACTCAACTTATATATGTATAACATATCCAAAAATTACCACGATCCAACGGTCGGATTAAAAATTATAACCCCCGCAAACTATCTCAAAAACCCTGATTTTTAATACCTCCATTCCGACAAAAATACTGATAAAAACCTCAACATTAACTCCTTCATTTTTAACCACAAAAATATATCCCTCATTTATATCCACATAAAATAAATATTTCCTTATCATATGAATCAATAATTAATTATTCACAAATAATATTACAGAATCACATTTATGACAACCAGGCCGTTCCCAGGAAAGAGGGGGCTTTCCAATAAGGATTTCTCCTTACTGGCGCGCAATTAGATGACCAAACCTCTCCTTAGACAGAACTTTCTAGACATTGCCAATAATGTTATCTAATAATATTATTCAAATAATATGAATTATTGATCTGATAAATGAAAATACTGTGCAGCAACAATTATTGAAACAACAATAATATAAAATATCAACGCAGCAATTATTGAATCAATAAAATAAAATATTGAATAATAACTACTGTAACAATTATTGAGTAGTGCCTTCTTACGTAAGAATCAATAATTGGTGCAATACCGTGTGCTACTGTATTTTAACCACCGGGTATTCCAACAGTATTAACGGTAACAACTACGCCGTTATTTATAAACAACTTATACTTGTCGTTTTCTTCATCCAATCGCTTTCCGTTATGGGGCCCACACAAGGCTGCGTCGTCGTACGAATATTCCCCGACAGCAAGAATATTCCACGACCAACCGAATATTCACCGACCAAAAATAAATATTTTATAACCACTTGCTTATTTTGCAAAATTTGCACATTTCACCCATAACCAAAGTATTATATCAAATTAACCCCTTATTATTCACAATAATATTTAGAGAAAATTTGATTTTATTCATTAATAAGTTGGGGTCTTACAACCTCCCCTCCTTATGAAATTTCGTCCTCGAAATTGACGTACGTACCTGATGTTTCAAAAAGGTGAGGATACCTCGCTTTCATTTCTGATTCCAACTCCCAGGTCATTTCTTCAATAGCATGGTTTCTCCACAAAACCTTAACTTGTGGTATAACCTTCGTGCGTAGGACATGCTCTTTCCTATCCAAGATCTTAACAGGTACCTCCTCGTACGTTAAATCTTCAGCTATCTCGTCTGGTTCTAACTCAATAATGTGGTTCGGGTCTTTAACATATTTACGAAGCATAGATATGTGAAAAACATTATGAACACGAGACATGCTTGGAGGTAATGCGAGTCTATATGCCACATTTCCTATTCGCTCAAGAATCTCAAATGGACCAACAAATCTTGGATTGAGCTTTCCTCTCTTCCCAAATCTTGTAACTCCCTTCCATGGTGCAACACGTAACAATACATGATCCCCAATATTAAATTCCACGTCCTTCCGATGAAGATCCGCATAACTCTTTTGTCGATCCTGTGCCGTTTGTATACGTTGTCGAATCGTTTGGATCTTCTCTGTAGTAATGCGTACCAATTCTGGTCCCAACAATGTTGCTTCACCCACCTCGTCCCAGCATACTGGAGAACGACATTTTCTTCCATACAACGCCTCAAATGGAGCCATACCTATGCTCGCCTGATAACTGTTGTTGTAGGAGAATTCCACCAATGGTAGGTACTTATCCCAACTCCCTTTGAGATCTAAGACACAAAGTCTTAATAGATCTTCAAGAGTTTGAATAGTCCTCTCTGATTGTCCGTCCGTTTGAGGATGGTATGCTGAACTGAATCGTAAATCCGTGCCCATAGCTTTCTGCAAGCTAACCCAAAATCGTGAAGTGAATCTTGGGTCACGATCCGAAACTATGGATACTGGCATGCCATGCAATCTCACAATCTCGTTCACGTACATACTAGCAAGACGTTCAAGGGAATAAGTCTCACGTATCGGCAAGAAATGAGCGGACTTGGTTAATCTATCAACAATAACCCAAATCGCATCTATGCCTTGAGAAACCTTGGGAAGACCTGTAACAAAATCCATAGTAATGTGTTCCCACTTCCATTTCGGAATCTCAAGTGGTTGCAATGGACCCTTTGGTACTTGATGCTCCGCTTTTACACGTTGACAAGTTAAACATCTCGAGATAAACTCCGCGATCTCTCTTTTCATATTGCTCCACCAAAATGTATGTCGAAGATCGTGATACATTTTGGTACTCCCAGGATGGATTGCAAACGGTGTGTTGTGTGCCTCCATCATTATTCTATGCTTCAAGTCAAAATCGTTAGGAACACAAAGTCTGGAGTTGACTCGAAGTATTCCTTCTTCATCGATTCTTGCTTCTGGAATAGCACCTTCTTGCACTTTCTTCTTCATACGCATCAGCTCTATATCCGTAGCTTGAGCAGCTTTAACTTTATCGATTAAAGTCGGTTCTACTCGTATATTTGATATCATCATGTGGGTACTTGGAGCCTTCATCTCTATCTCCATCCTTTGCAAGTCATACAAAATGGGCCTTTGTGTTAAAAACATTGCACTCGTACCCGCATATGATCTTCTACTCAATGCGTCAGCTACTACGTTTGCTTTTCCAGGATGGTATTGGATGGTATGATCGTAATCTTTCAACAGCTCAAGCCAACGTCGTTGCCGCATGTTGAGTTCCTTTTGGGTGAAGAAATATTTGAGGCTTTTATGATCTGTATAGATCTCCACTTTCTCCCCATACAGGTAGTGTCTCCAGATCTTCAACGCAAAAACGACTGCTGCCAACTCCAAATCATGAGTAGGATAATTCCTCTCATATTCTTTGAGTTGTCGTGAGGCATAGGCTATGACTTTCCCATGTTGCATGAGAACACATCCTAACCCTTTGCCTGAAGCATCGCTGTAGATAACAAATCCATCCGAACCAGATGGTATTGTCAAAACAGGTGCCGAAATGAGTCTCCTCTTGAGTTCTTGGAAACTCTTCTCGCATTCCTCACTCCATACGAATTTTGTATCTTTCCGAGTCAGCTGAGTTAACGGAGTAGCGATTCGAGAAAATCCTTCCACAAATCTCCGATAATAACCAGCTAAGCCCAGAAAGCTACGTACTTCGGTTACCGACTTCGGTTGCTCCCAACTTTGTATGGCTTCAATCTTCGCCGGGTCGACAGATACTCCATGTTTTGACACCACGTGCCCAAGGAATGCTACTTCCTCAAGCCAGAACTCGCATTTCTTCAGTTTGGCATATAGCTTGTTTTCACGAAGCCTTTGCAGTACCAGCTTCAAATGGCGCTCATGATCTTCACGGCTTTTGGAATAGATGAGGATGTCATCAATAAAGACAACAACGAACTGATCCAAATATTCTTTGAATACACGGTTCATCATATCCATGAAGGCAGCAGGAGCATTAGTCAATCCAAAAGACATTACTAAGAATTCATAATGCCCGTACCGAGTTCTGAAGGCAGTCTTTGGAATATCCTCAGTTTTAATCTTCAGCTGATGATATCCAGAACGAAGATCGATCTTTGAAAAGAATTGTGCTCCTTGCAACTGGTCAAACAGGTCATCAATGCGAGGTAGCGGATACCTATTCTTGATGGTGACATGGTTCAATTCTCGATAGTCAATACAAAGTCGCATACTCCCGTCTTTCTTCTTTACGAATAAAACAGGAGCACCCCAAGGAGACGTACTAGGACGAATAAAACCGATGTCCAACAACTCCTGTAGTTGGACTTTTAACTCCTGAAGTTCAATAGGAGCCATTCGATATGGGGTTTTAGAAATGGGCTTTGTACCGGGTTCAAGGTCAATAAAGAATTCAATTTCTCGTTCCGGGGGTAGACCGGGAAGTTCTTCAGGAAATACATCGGAAAATTCTCTAACAATAGAAATATTATTCAAATCTGACTTGTCTTTGTTCAAATCCATAACATGGGCTAAGAAAGCTTGACATCCGTTTTTCAATAAACGAATAGCTTTGTGGCTTGATATGACAGTGACTGATTTTAGTGGTTTAGTAGTTTGAATTCGTATGACAGGTTGGTTAGGAATATGAAAACTAACAACCTTACGAAAACAATCAATTTTAGCATGATGAGTGGTTAACCAATCAATTCCTAAAATCACATCAAAAGCAAGTATCTTTAAAGAGATAAGATCAACAGGTAATGTGATAGTGCCAACTTGGATCATGCAAGATTTATAAACTGTAGATGTAACGAAGGTTTCACCCAACGGAGTTTCAACAGATAAGTTAAAGTCCAATTTCTCCGGAGTCAAGTTTAAACGTTGAGCACAAGCAGGAGAGATAAAAGAATGGGTAGAACCGGTATCTAGTAAAGTATAAACTTCGCAAGAATTCAAGATTAGCTTACCCGTGATCACCTCGTTCGGGTTTCTCGCGTTTTGGCCAGTAACGACAAACGCCCTTCCAGGAACCGCTGATTTCGACTTATCCGGGATAACTTTTGGAGTCACCATCCCCGCTGAACTTGGTTTTGCTACAGAACACTCTCGAGCTATATGACCTTCCTTTCCACAGTTATAACATACCTTGGATTGTTGTGGGCAGTTTGGGCTGATATGTCCCTCTTTCCCACATTTGTAACATACGACCGGTGGTCGTTCTCCTCCCCTAGAAACAGTTGATGTTTGTGCTGACGTCTTCACGTTATCATTGTTGTACCTTCTCTTCTTGAAATCTCCTCCCGACTCGCTCCTTCTATTATCACGACCACGATTACCACCAGAGTGGTTACCGCTTTTGTCCGAATGTTTTCCTCCCTGCTGGTTTTCATTGCTTCGATGACTGCCGCCACCGGTATGACCCTGGTTGTGGTCCCTCGGTTGCACATACTCATTATCTCGCTCTAATAATTGAGCCCTGTTTACAACATCTGAATATAAAGAAAATTTATGAGAGATAAGATATTGTCGAATCTCGGGTTTTAGACCTCTCAGAAACATCCTTGTCATTCGTTCCTCATTTTCGACCAAATGAGGTGCAAACCTGGATAACTCTGCAAACTTCGCCTCGTACTGGGACACCGTCATGTTGTTTTGTTCCAGTCTAATAAACTCAACCTCCTTCATATGACGAATACTTTCAGGAAAGTACTTGTCATTGAACAGTTTTTGAAATGTTTCCCAGGACATGTTGAGTGCGTCAGGCTGGGTACGCTTCACAGACTCCCACCAGTAGTCTGCCTCACCGCGGAACATAAAGGTGGCGAATGGAACCTTCTGTTCCTCCGTGCATCCCAAGACATCGAATATCTTGGTAATTTGCTTGACCCACGTTTCCGCCATGATCGGATCCGGCTTTCCCTTAAATTCTGGTGGTCCCAATTCTTTGAACTGCTTAGCTGTGACAAACCGCGCGTTATCATTTCCACCCGTATTCTGCACACGAGTCTCCCTCGTCTGATTTTGCATGAACTGCAAAAAGCTCCTAAACATTCCATCATTCATCGTTTGCTCGGTAACGTTGTTTACAGGAGGAATATTGCCTTCCTGTTGCACGTTCCCCTGGGTGGTGATCAAAGGTGTCTCCACGGTCTGATTTACTCCATTATTAACGTTCTCAGCTGCCATTCTTAAATACTGCCATAAAACAAGGGTTAATAGTCATGTCATATATTATCCCTATACTCTGACCGACCAAATAAACACCAAATAAACTTAGTCAGGTCATACTAGCGAAGGAATTCCCCGTCTCTCCCCTCCTAGTTCTTGTCTCACATCTCAGCCAGGGATCATATCCCTAAGCTCTGATACCAACTGTGACGCCCCCAAAATAGGTATACAACACCCATTCTGAGTCGCCAAATACATGGTACAGAAAGCAAACTACAACTTCAATAATACAATTGTCGTGCAAAATACGACAACACATACTGTGAGTTTAAATACAAATATTGTCTTCTAGACAATATCCACACTCAAATAAATCCTCATTACAATTATTCAAACACTATTTTACAGAAATAGTGAGGACTGCTAAAACATCTTTCTAGAACCATCACTCCATACCCCGACTAGATCCTGCTATGTTCTCACCTCCTGAGAAGAAAAATGGAACAAAAAGGAAAAGGGTGAGCTCAACTAGCCCAGTAAAGAATATTATGACTAAGATAATATACAACAAATTATCGTTAGTCTTCAACAGGGAAAAATCTGATAGAATATAATCGACAACAAGTTTTAGATCAACAACTGCAGCGGAAACAGCAAACCATTAGAAGAGTCAAGTAGAGAAAGAATTCTACTATCTTCTAAGATTTAAAAGTCCATCATCAATATTTTATCCCTGTAACATCAATTAATAATCATCTTTAACCAAATATTCATCTTTGCACTACAGGCCAAAGATATTCATTTGTATCATCAGTCGGTCATGTTCATCTCAACACCTGTTCATCTTTGCACTACAGGCCAAAGATATTCATCAAGTAATTATACATCTTTGCACTACAGGCCAAAGATATTCAGTAATATCATCATTTAGGACTGAGGATGATGAAAAATATCTTAAAGAGAACGAATCCAATGAGACAGAAGGACAAATAGTAGGGATTCGTATAACAGTTTATCCAAGATCAATAATACTTCATAATAATCAATTGTGAAGCAGAATTCAAAAATAAAGATCAAAACATGGATACAATCAAAGATAGTAACCATAATAGACATCTTGGACAAAAAGGGAAAATTTTATTTTTCGGTGAATAGTGCCGTATTCGTGAATAGTGCCGTATACGTGAATAGTGCCGTATACGTGAATAGTAACCCCCGACACAAAAAGTTCCAAATTTGATAAAAACTCATATCAATATTTCAGCATAATGATATTGAAGAAAATAATATCATTAAGAAGAAAATAATATCCCTTACCTCAAAATATCAGTACTTCTGGTCGGAATACCGGTATAAGGCTGAAAGAAACTTGCTCTGATGAATAGAAACTCTCAAAGTATCTAAATACTCACAAAATACACTCAATAATCTAGAGAGAGAAAGAGAGAAAACTTGTTTCTGGTGTGATTTTCAATTCTAACTTAGCCCTCTATTTATAGGAAAATTTTGGTAGGTTTGACCTGCAACCTGATGGCTTTACCTGCTACTATTCCCACCCACCACATTTGAAATATAATTCAGCACATTTCTTCACCAACCACAAGTGGGGCCCACCAATTCTAGAATTTTCCACCAAAATGATAAACTCCGAAAATTCAACAATTTCTGAACCAGTCATCTTGTAAAATTCATAATAAATCATACGTTCATTTTTAACGGTTCAAAATTTGTGGACATATACTCAACTTATATATGTATAACATATCCAAAAATTACCACGATCCAACGGTCGGATTAAAAATTATAACCCCCGCAAAATATCTCAAAAACCCTGATTTTTAATACCTCCATTCCGACAAAAATACTGATAAAAACCTCAACATTAACTCCTTCATTTTTAACCACAAAAATATATCCCTCATTTATATCCACATAAAATAAATATTTCCTTATCATATGAATCAATAATTAATTATTCACAAATAATATTACAGAATCACATTTATGACAACCAGGCCGTTCCCAGGAAAGAGGGGGCTTTCCAATAAGGATTTCTCCTTACTGGCGCGCAATTAGATGACCAAACCTCTCCTTAGACAGAACTTTCTAGACATTGCCAATAATGTTATCTAATAATATTATTCAAATAATATGAATTATTGATCTGATAAATGAAAATACTGTGCAGCAACAATTATTGAAACAACAATAATATAAAATATCAACGCAGCAATTATTGAATCAATAAAATAAAATATTGAATAATAACTACTGTAACAATTATTGAGTAGTGCCTTCTTACGTAAGAATCAATAATTGGTGCAATACCGTGTGCTACTGTATTTTAACCACCGGGTATTCCAACAGTATTAACGGTAACAACTACGCCGTTATTTATAAACAACTTATACTTGTCGTTTTCTTCATCCAATCGCTTTCCGTTATGGGGCCCACACAAGGCTGCGTCGTCGTACGAATATTCCCCGACAGCAAGAATATTCCACGACCAACCGAATATTCACCGACCAAAAATAAATATTTTATAACCACTTGCTTATTTTGCAAAATTTGCACATTTCACCCATAACCAAAGTATTATATCAAATTAACCCCTTATTATTCACAATAATATTTAGAGAAAATTTGATTTTATTCATTAATAAGTTGGGGTCTTACAACGACCAAACGAATATTCCCCACAACAATGATTATTTTATAACCACTTGCTTATTTTGAAAAAAAAAATTATATTTCACTCATAACTTTAAACTTTTATCAATTTAACCATTTACTGAATAGTAATTATAAGAAAAATTGAATAATTTTATTTCATAAAATTCGGAGTCTTACAATCTCCCCTCCTTATAAAATTTCGTCCCCGAAATTTACGTACCTGGTATTTTAAAGAGTTGAGAATACCTTGCTTTCATTTCAGATTCCATCTTCCCTATCATCATGATTTCTCCATTGCACATCTCCTGTATTTCAGATATCATTCTAGAATACAACTTCAAAATAAGGGTTAATTAAACAAATTAACATATCACATAATATCCCAATATTATGACTGACCAACAAATAAGCTTAGGTAGGACACACTAGCGAAGGATTTACTCATCTCTCCCCTCCTAGTTATATTTCCCGATCTCCGCCAGAGATCATATCCCTAAGCTCTGATACCACCTGTGACAACCCCAAAATAGGTCCATTCCACCCAACTCATTCTGAGTCGTCAAATACATGGTACAGAAAACAACTACAACTTTATTACAACAATTGTCGTGCAAAATACAACAACACATATGCTGTGAGTTTGGATACAAATATGTAAGATCCCAACTTTTATAAATAAAGATGAATTTTCTATAAATATCATTTTTGAATATTATGGAGTTAATTTGATATAATGTTATAGTTGTGGGTAATATTTATAAATTTTGCAAAGTAAGCAAGTTGTTATAAAATATTCGTTTGGTCGGAAAATATTCTTTTTGTCGGGGAATATTCGTACGACGACACAATCATTGGTGGACCCCACAACGGAATTATTGTCGGATTGAGAAAACGACAAAAATATTTTATTAAAAAATAACGGCGGAAGTTTTACCATTGTTACTGTTGAACTACTCGGTAGTAAAAGTACAGTAATACGTGTGGTTGCATAGTAGCACACGGTATTGATTATTAATGCTTATGTGAGAAGTCACTCAGTTTGATTCAATTATTGTCAGTTAATAATATGAATTATTTAGCGATAATGACGTTTTGTTTTATTCGTATTATTAACGTAATAAAACAGAAACATCTTTTTATATAAAACAAAATACTTTATTAAAGTTATTCTATAAATAGAATATATTATATTTTATTTAAAAGATTTTTCTTTAAATATGGACCGTCAGATTAAAGTAATCAATCTGGACCGTTCATGGATTAGTTACTATGCATTCTATTTTTCTATAAATAGCAGCTCATTCCTTCATTATTTCTTACGAATTCACTGAACTCTAGAGAGAGAAACTATAGAGAGAAACTATAGAGAGAGAGAAGAAGAGTATTCTGCTACTTAACTACTTCCTTATTTCAGCTCGTCTTTAAAACGGTAAGGGGTGTTATTCTTTCTTATTCATGAAGAGAACTGTTGTTATTCCATTTCTTATTATTCTGTTGGAATAACCTGTATACGCGGATCTACCCTATACTTGGTGACATTCTTCTATTATTCTGTTGGAACATCCTGTCTGTGTGTTTTACACCGGACCTGGTTCCGTCTTGTTATTATTCTGTTGGAACATCCTGTCTGTGTGTTTTACACCGGACCTGGTTCCGTTTTTATTATTATTCTGTTGGAACATCCTGTCTGTGTGTTTTACACCGGACCTGGTTCCGTCTTGTTATTATTCTGTTGGAACATCCTGTCTGTGTGTTTTACACCGGACCTGGTTCCGTTTTATTATTATTCTGTTGGAACATCCTGTCTGTGTGTTTTACACCGGACCTGGTTCCATTTTTTATTATTCTGTCGGAATATCCTGTCTGTGCGTTTACGCCGGACCTGGTTCCATTATTTATTATTCTGTTGGAATAACCTGTCTGTGCGGTCTATCGCATGCATGGTGATTTCTTTTGTTATTCCATTCTTTATTGTACTCAGTTGGTTAAGTTTTGACTTCTATACTCCATGAAATTTGTGGAATATCCTTGATATTTGCGTTTCATCCAGTATCTTTTCATGAAAATATTCTTCTAAGCATTCTTGAATTTTACTCCACAAAGCAGTATCATGTTGACAATTTGGACGTTGTTAATTCTTGGATAAATTAATTCTTGAACTTGTTTTATTGAATTCTTATATCATTGTCATCATCCTCATGTTTATAAAATGTTGAAAGTCATCTGTGGCCTGTAGTGCATAGATGGACTTGGTATGATTATGACCAGGGATTATTCGGTATAATCATGACCGTAATGTTACAAATGATGTGGTAAAAGTCCTCATTGGCCCGTAGTGCATTGATGGACAGTTGTTGGCATGATCATGACCATTAATGAATATACGAATATCCTTGGCCGTAGTGCAGGGGTGATTCGATGATGTGGATTATTTTATTAAGCTGAGTCTCAGCGATCACAGTGTTGGAAAATCTTTTAAATCATAAAAGATAGTAGAGTTTATTTTCTACTTGACTCTTTTAATGGATTGCTTGTTCCGCTACAGTTAAACTTGATGTCTATTATATTTTATCAGTTTAACATTGTTGAAGGCTAATGATAATTTATTCTGCATTATCTTAGTCATAATATTTCTTACTGGGCTAGTTGAGCTCACCCTTTCTTTCACTGTTCTCTTCAGGAAATGAGAACGTAGCTGGGGCAAGTCGGGGAACGGAGTGATGGTCCGAATGATAGTATTAGTTAGTAGTCCTCACTATTCTATGTAATAGTGTGTTAATAAATGTAATGAGGACTCCTTTTGAGTATGAATACTCTCTAGAAGATAATATTTGTATTCAAACTCACAGTTTATGTTTTGTCGTATTGTACACGACAGTTGTATTAGTAAGTTGTATTTGTATTCTGTACTATGTATCTGACGACCCAAGATGGGTGATGTATACCTAATTTTGGGGGCGTCACAGTTGGTATCAGAGCTTAGGGATATGATCCCTGGCTAAGATGTGAGAATAGAACTAGGAGGGGAGAGACGGGGAATTCCTTCGCTAGTATGACCTACCTAAGTTTATTTGCATGGTATTTAATTGGTCGGTCATAATATAAGGATAATATATGACATATCAATTAACTTTTATTTTGTGGCAGTATCTGAAAATGGCATCTGAGAATGTTGAGAATAGCAATGGAGCACAGACGACTGTTGATTCACCACATATCAATAATCAGGATAATGTGCATCAGGAAGGTGACAATCCTCATGCAAACAACAACACTGACCAGATGATGAATGATGGAATGTTCAGAAGTTTTATGCAATTCATGCAACAACAGGTGAAAGCGGCTCCTGTCCACAACGTAGGTGGAAATACTGGAAACTCTCAGGCGGTCACCGCTAAACAGTTTAAGGAGCTGGGACCACCGGAGTTTAAGGGAGAACCCAAACCACTTGTAGCTGAAACATGGATAAAGCAGATCACCAAGATATTTGATGTCTTGGGTTGCTCCGAGGAGCAAAAGGTTCCCTTTGCCGCCTTTATGTTGCGAGGAGAGGCAGATTACTGGTGGGAATCGATAAAGCGTACTCAACCTGCCGCACTGAAGATGTCTTGGGAGAAGTTCCAAGAGCTGTTTAACGACAAATACTTTCCCGAGAGTATTCGTCACATGAAGGAGGTGGAGTTCATCAAATTGGAGCAGAATAATATGACCGTGTCGCAGTACGAGGCAAAATTTGCGGAGTTATCCCGGTTTGCGTCCCACCTGGTGGATAATGAAGAAAGAATGACGCGGATGTTTTTAAGAGGTTTGAAGCCGGAGATACGTCAACATCTTGTTTCTCATAAACTGTGTTTGTATTCAGATGTTGTAAATAGGGCTCAGTTGGTGGAGCGCGATAACGAGACAACGCAACCAAAAGAGAGCAGCCGGCAAAATGATAATACCAGTGAGAGCAGTCATCGAAGCGGTGACAACAAGCGTGGAGGGAATCAACAGGCCAGAAATGGTAACCACTTCGGTGGTAATCAGGGCCAAAACAATAAGAATGGGCATTTCAAGAAGAGGAGATTCAACAATGATGGAAAGACGTCAGCACCAGCACCTGTCGTTAAGGAAGGAGAACGACCACCTATCATATGTTTCAAATGCGGAGGGGAGGGGCACATCAGTCCAAACTGCGCGATGCCGTCCAAAGCATGTTATAATTGTGGAAGAGAAGGTCATTTAGCCCGATTTTGTCGTTTACCGAAGACAAATTCAGCTAGGATGGAGGCACCAAAGGCCGTCCCAGAAAAGTCAAAACCGGTTGTGCAAGGGAGAGCGTTTGTTGTGAACTCCCAAAGAGCAAGGAACCCGAATGAGGTCATCACGGGTAAGCTTATCATAAACTCTAACGAAGTCTATACTTTATTTGATACCGGTTCTACCCATTCTTTTATTTCTCCTACTTGCGCTCATCGATTAAATTTGATTCCGGAGAAATTAGACTTTGACTTAGCAGTTGAAACTCCATTGGGAGAAACCTTCATTACATCCACGGTTTATAAGTCTTGTTTGGTTCAAGTTGGTACCCACACATTACCTGTCGATCTTATTTCATTAAAAATACTTGCATTTGACGTGATTCTAGGGATTGATTGGTTAACTACTCATCATGCAAAAATTGATTGTTTTCGTAAGGTTGTTAGCTTTCATATTCCTAATCGACCTATTATGCGAATTCAAGCAACCAAACCATTAAAATCAATCGCTGTCATCTCAAGCCATAAAGCTATTCGTTTATTGAAAAACGGATGTCAAGCTTTCTTAGCTCATGTCACAGATCTAAACAAAAATACGTCAGTTTTGAATGATATTTCTATTGTTAATAAATTCCCTGACGTATTCCCTGAAGAACTTCCTGGCCTACCCCCAGAGCGTGAAATTGAATTTTGTATCGACCTTGAACCCGGTACAAAACCCATTTCCAAAGCCCCATATCGAATGGCTCCTATTGAACTTCAGGAGTTAAAGACCCAACTGCAGGAATTGTTAGACATTGGTTTTATTCGTCCTAGTACTTCTCCTTGGGGTGCTCCTGTTCTGTTCGTGAAGAAGAAAGATGGGAGTATGCGACTTTGTATTGATTATCGGGAGTTGAATCATGTCACCATCAAAAATAGGTACCCATTGCCACGTATTGATGACCTGTTTGACCAGTTGCAAGGAGCACAATTCTTTTCAAAGATCGATCTTCGTTCTGGATATCATCAGCTGAAGGTTAGAACTGAGGATATTCCAAAGACGGCTTTTAGAACTCGGTACGGGCATTATGAATTCCTAGTCATGTCCTTTGGATTGACTAATGCTCCTGCTGCCTTCATGGATATGATGAACCGGGTATTCAAGGAATATTTGGATCACTTTGTGGTCGTCTTTATTGATGACATCCTTATTTATTCCAAAAGCCGTGAAGATCATGAGCAACACTTGAGGCTGGTACTCCAAAAGCTTCGTGAATACAAACTTTATGCCAAGTTGAAGAAATGCGAGTTCTGGCTGGAAGAGGTAGCATTCCTTGGGCACGTAGTATCAAGTCGTGGAATATCTGTTGACCCGGCAAAGATTGAAGCTATTCAAAGCTGGGAGCAACCTAAATCAGTGACCGAAGTACGTAGCTTTCTTGGTTTAGCTGGTTATTATCGGAGATTCGTGGAAGGATTTTCTCGAATCGCTACTCCATTAACTCAGCTGACTCGGAAAGATACAAAGTTTGGTTGGAGCGAAGAATGTGAGCAGAGTTTTCAAGAACTCAAGAGGAGACTCATTTCAGCACCTGTTCTAACAATACCATCTGGCTCGGAGGGATTTGTCATCTACAGTGATGCTTCGAGCAAAGGGTTGGGATGCGTTCTCATGCAACATGGAAAAGTCATAGCCTATGCATCAAGACAACTCAAGGAATATGAGAGGAATTATCCTACTCATGATCTAGAGTTGGCAGCTGTTGTCTTTGCACTTAAAATTTGGAGGCATTACTTGTATGGGGAGAAGGTGGAGATCTTTACGGATCATAAAAGCCTCAAATATTTCTTCACTCAAAAGGAACTCAACATGCGACAACGACGTTGGCTTGAACTGTTGAAAGATTATGATCATACCATTCAATACCATCCTGGAAAAGCGAACGTGGTAGCTGACGCATTGAGTAGAAGATCATATGCAAGTACAAGTGCAATATTGTCAACACAAAGGCCCATTTTGTGTGACTTGCAAAGGATGGAGATAGAGTTAAAGACTCCAGGGACCCATGTGATGATGGCGAATATACGAGTAGAACCGACTTTAATCGATAAAGTTAAAGCTGCTCAAGCTACAGACCTGGAGCTGATGCGTATGAGGAAGAAAGTGCAAGAAGGTGCTATGCCGGAAGCAAGAATCGATGAAGAAGGAATACTTCGAGTCAACTCCAGACTTTGTGTTCCTAACAACCCTGATTTAAAGTATGAAATCATGATGGAGGCGCACAACACACCGTTTGCAATCCATCCTGGAAGTACCAAAATGTATCATGATCTTCGTCATACATTTTGGTGGAGCAATATGAAGAGAGAGATAGCGTTGTTTATCTCAAGGTGTCTAACTTGTCAACGAGTCAAAGCGGAGCATCAAGTACCAAAAGGTCCATTGCAACCACTTGAAATTCCAGAATGGAAGTGGGAGCACATTACCATGGATTTCGTTACCGGTCTTCCTAGGGTTTCTCAAGGTATTGATGCGATTTGGGTCATTGTTGATAGATTGACCAAGTCTGCTCATTTCTTACCGATACGAGAAACTTATACACTTGAACGTCTTGCTCGTATGTACATAAACGAGATTGTAAGACTGCATGGTATGCCAGTATCCATAGTTTCTGATCGAGACCCAAGATTCACTTCACGATTTTGGGTTAGTTTACAAAAAGCTATGGGCACGGATTTACGATTTAGTTCAGCATATCATCCTCAGACGGACGGACAATCAGAGAGGACTATTCAAACTCTTGAAGATCTATTAAGACTCTGTGTCTTTGACTTCAAGGGAAGTTGGGACAAGTTCTTACCATTGGTGGAGTTTTCCTACAACAACAGTTATCAAGCAAGTATTGGCATGGCTCCATTCGAAGCATTGTATGGAAGAAAATGTCGTTCTCCAGTATGCTGGGATGAGGTGGGTGAAGCAACGTTGTTGGGACCGGAGTTGGTACGTATGACTACAGAAAAGATTCAAACGATCCGACAACGTATAAAAACCTCACAAGATCGACAAAAGAGTTATGCTGATCTTCATCGAAAGGACGTGGAATTTGATGTAGGAGATCATGTGTTCTTACGTGTTGCTCCATGGAAAGGAGTTACGAGATTTGGAAAGAGAGGAAAGCTCAATCCTCGATTCATCGGTCCATTTTTAATCCTCGATCGAGTAGGAACTGTGGCTTATAGACTCGCTTTACCGCCAAGTATGTCTCGTGTTCATAACGTTTTTCACATATCCATGTTACGCAAATATGTGGAAGACCCGAACCACATTATTGAGTTAGAACCGGACGAAATAGCGGAGGATTTGACGTATGAAGAAGTTCCTGTTCAAATCTTGGATAAGAAGGAACATATTCTACGCTCCAAGGTTATACCTCAAGTCAAAGTTTTGTGGAGAAACCACGATGTTGAGGAAATGACTTGGGAGTTAGAATCTGAAATGAAATCAAGGTATCCTTACCTCTTCGACATACCAGGTACGTACCCTAATTTCGAGGGCGAAATTTCATAAGAAGGGGAGGTTGTAAGACCCCAACTTTTATAAATAAAGATGAATTTTCTATAAATATCATTTTTGAATATTATGGAGTTAATTTGATATAATGTTATAGTTGTGGGTAATATTTATAAATTTTGCAAAGTACGCAAGTTGTTATAAAATATTCGTTTGGTCGGGGAATATTCTTTTTAACGGGGAATATTCGTACAACGACACAATCATTGGTGGACCCCACAACGGAATTATTGTCGGATTGAGAAAACGACAAAAATATTTTATTAAAAATAACGGCGGAAGTTTTACCATTGTTACTGTTGAACTACTCGGTAGTAAAAGTACAGTAATACGTGTGGTTGCATAGTAGCACACGGTATTGATTATTAATGCTTATGTGAGAAGTCACTCAGTTTGATTCAATTATTGTCAGTTAATAATATGAATTATTTAGCGATAATGACGTTTTGTTTTATTCGTATTATTAACGTAATAAAACAGAAACATCTTTTTATATAAAACAAAATACTTTATTAAAGTTATTCTATAAATAGAATATATTATATTTTATTTAAAAGATTTTTCTTTAAATATGGACCGTCAGATTAAAGTAATCAATCTGGACCGTTCATGGATTAGTTACTATGCATTCTATTTTTCTATAAATAGCAGCTCATTCCTTCATTATTTCTTACGAATTCACTGAACTCTAGAGAGAGAAACTATAGAGAGAAACTATAGAGAGAGAGAAGAAGAGTATTCTGCTACTTAACTACTTCCTTATTTCAGCTCTTCTTTAAAACGGTAAGGGGTGTTATTCTTTCTTATTCATGAAGAGAACTGTTGTTATTCCATTTCTTATTATTCTGTTGGAATAACCTGTATACGCGGTCTACCCTATACTTGGTGACATTCTTCTATTATTCTGTTGGAACATCCTGTCTGTGTGTTTTACACCGGACCTGGTTCCGTCTTGTTATTATTCTGTTGGAACATCCTGTCTGTGTGTTTTACACCGGACCTGGTTCCGTTTTTATTATTATTCTGTTGGAACATCCTGTCTGTGTGTTTTACACCGGACCTGGTTCCGTCTTGTTATTATTCTGTTGGAACATCCTGTCTGTGTGTTTTACACCGGACCTGGTTCCGTTTTTATTATTATTCTGTTGGAATATCCTGTCTGTGTGTTTTACACCGGACCTGGTTCCATTTTTATTATATTCTGTCGGAATATCCTGTCTGTGCGTTTACGCCGGACCTGGTTCCATTATTTATTATTCTGTTGGAATAACCTGTCTGTGCGGTCTATCGCATGCATGGTGATTTCTTTTGTTATTCCATTCTTTATTGTACTCAGTTGGTTAAGTTTTGACTTCTATACTCCATGAAATTTGTGGAATATCCTTGATATTTGCGTTTCATCCAGTATCTTTTCATGAAAATATTCTCCTGATCATTCTTGAATTTTACTCCACAAAGCAGTATCATGTTGACAATTTGGACGTTGTTAATTCTTGGATAAATTAATTCTTGAACTTGTTTTATTGAATTCTTATATCATTGTCATCATCCTCATGTTTATAAAATGTTGAAAGTCATCTGTGGCCTGTAGTGCATAGATGGACTTGGTATGATTATGACCAGGGATTATTCGGTATAATCATGACCGTAATGTTACAAATGATGTGGTAAAAGTCCTCATTGGCCCGTAGTGCATTGATGGACAGTTGTTGGCATGATCATGACCATTAATGAATATACGAATATCCTTGGCCGTAGTGCAGGGGTGATTCGATGATGTGGATTATTTTATTAAGCTGAGTCTCAGCGATCACAGTGTTGGAAAATCTTTTAAATCATAAAAGATAGTAGAGTTTATTTTCTACTTGACTCTTTTAATGGATTGCTTGTTCCGCTACAGTTAAACTTGATGTCTATTATATTTTATCAGTTTAACATTGTTGAAGGCTAATGATAATTTATTCTGCATTATCTTAGTCATAATATTTCTTACTGGGCTAGTTGAGCTCACCCTTTCTTTCACTGTTCTCTTCAGGAAATGAGAACGTAGCTGGGGCAAGTCGGGAAACGGAGTGATGGTTCGAATGATAGTATTAGTTAGTAGTCCTCACTATTCTATGTAATAGTGTGTTAATAAATGTAATGAGGACTCCTTTTGAGTATGAATACTCTCTAGAAGATAATATTTGTATTCAAACTCGCAGTTTATGTTTTGTTGTATTGTATACGACAGTTGTATTAGTAAGTTGTAATTGTATTCAGTACTTTGTATCTGACGACCCAAGATGGGTAATGTATACCTAATTTTGGGGGCGTCACAAATATATACCAAATGTGACATTGGACACCATCATATATCAGCACCTCACAAAGGTACCTTACATAAAGGTACAGTCAAAAACTGTTTTAGAAACTAGAATCTTTGGGAAGTGCTCAAGGAAACCTTCGTACATGGGAGGCCACGCGTCTAGGTTATGATAGATATCATATGGCCACATAATTATCCTTGGTTGACCCAATAGACCCCAAAGAAAAACGAGAAGATTACTATCATATTCTTCCCAATGGTGAGTCTTCTCTTGACTTATCATTATCTCCACTGTCTCTAATTGAGAATTATACTTCAAACAAACACCAAGATTATATAGGTAGTGCCCATAGATATACTCAGCAAGTGGATGAGCACAACCCTGTCTTATGATGACACGAGGTTGTATGTCATTAGACATCTTGTATGATAGTGACAAAACACCCTTCCAACGTTGGGTACACCTTACCCTATTGGATTCACCAAATATAACTACTAAATGAACTTTTCTATACTGCTTCGGGAGAACATCCACAGCTAGAGACCACCGTTCTATTTCCCCGTTACCCTCGCTCGACCCAGCTACACTCTTATTACCTGAAAGGAATTGTGAAGCAAAAGGGTGAGCACAACTAGCTCAGTAAAGAATATCATGACTAAAGATAATTCAATTATCAATAGCCTTCATCAACAATAAATCAGAGATTTAGAACATATGGTAAATGATAAAAATTTCAACCATAGTTGCAGCGGAACGAGCAATCCATTAGAAGAGTCAAATAGACTATAAAGTCTATTATCTTCTCCATGTTAAAAATCCACCAACAATATTTTATCCATGTAACATCACTCAACAGTTCCTTTCCACAATCATATGAATAACTCATAATCATAATTGTGACTATAAATTTTTCTTCGCACCCAGGACGAAGAATATTTTCATCACATGTCTTTACCTGAAACATCAAAGATCATGGTTATACCAAATCACAGTTCCTGTTCATAATCATACTAATAAAATCATCTTTGCACTACGGCCAAAGATATTCAACAACAGTTCATCTTTGCACTACAGGCCAAAGATATTCATCAACAATTCATCTTTGCACTACAGGCCAAAGATATTCATCAACAGGTCATCTTTGCACTACAGGCCAAAGATATTCATCAACAATTCATATTTGCACTACAGGCCAAATATATTCATATCTCAAAGAAATATATAATCATTTCAGAATTTATATAAACAATAATTATAACCATGTTGATCAATTCACCTTTGCACTTAAGCTTAAGATATTCAATTATAAATTCAATGGTCATGATCATACCAGTCACAATTCAACTTTGCACTACAGGCCAAAGAGAACCCTAGTCATGATCATACCAATAATCTACCCATCTTTACACTCAAGTGAAAGAGAATTTCAACATCAGGGTTATAAAAATGTTATATATGATAATAAAAACAATATGATCAAAACATGGATTTAATTTCAAGAGCAATATTCATAAATCAACTATAATTTGGTTAGAAAAAGAAACCAATTTTGTCGTGAATAGTAACTCGTGATTAGTAACTCATGAATAGTAACTCGTGAATAGTAACACCGACTCAAAAATGTAAAAATTCCACAATAAAATTCATACCAATATTTCGGTATAATGATATTGAAAGAATAACATTTCTTAAGCTTATAAACAATTTATTTAAATTGTTTACACTTTACTAATTAATGCATTTAATCATCATAAAATGTCAACTCTTAAGATTTCATCATCAATAACCAAAACCCTCATCAAAAATCTGCATATACCTCATATAGGATTCTCAAGTCATAAAATCCTATTTTCCAATTTTCTTACTTCACAAAACATATTTAATTCATTTACTCATAACTAGACCATTTTCATAAAAAAATACCAAATCAATTTCAAAAATATTTCTTTTCTGGGATTTAATATAATATAGTCCCATAGTGAACATATATTTTTCTCAGAATTTTTAAAAGTCATTTACTATTTTTTATATGGCCAAAACAGCCGAATATTTAGACATTTATCAAAAATTGTACTTTTATCTAAAAATTCTGAAATTCACAGAGTATACTCCTTTCATATACATGTACTCCCAATAAAAATTTCATCAATTTTGGAGTTAACCACAAGAAATTATAAGCTGTTACTTTTAAAATAGTCTTTTCTCATAAAATTCATAACTCTCAATCTATACATCCAAAAATCACCATTTTTGGACACAATCAAGAAAACTCATCAAAATATCATTTCAAATTTTTCCAGAATTTTTGAAGATCAGAAAAATTACGAAACTGAAAATCATAACAACCCTTAAAATCCCTTAATATCCCTTACTATCCCTTACAATCCCTTACCTCAAAAGAGCAGTACTTCTGACTGGATATCGGATATGGTGCTGAAGAAAACTTGCACTGATGAATAGCAACTTACCAAGTATCTAAAAACTCACAAAATATGCTTCATAATATAGAGAGAGAAAGAGAGAAAGCTTATGTTTCTGGTGTGATTTTCAATTCTAACTTAGCCCTCTATTTATAGGAAAATTTTGGTAGGTTTGACCTGCAACTTGATGGCTTTACCTGCTACTATTCCCACCCACCACATTTGAAATATAATTCAGCACATTTCTTCACCAACCACAAGTGGGGCCCACCAATTCTAGAATTTTCCACCAAAATGATTTATAACCTGATTTCCGAATCAGCCACCTCTTAAAATTCATAACAAATCATACGTTCATTTTTAACGGTTCAAATTTTATGGACATATACTCAACTTATATATGTATAACATATCCAAAAATTACCACGATCCAACGGTCGGATTAAAAATTATAACCCCCGCAAAATATCTCAAAAACCCTGATTTTTAATACCTCCATTCCGACAAAAATACTGATAAAAACCTCAACATTAACTCCTTCATTTTTAACCACAAAAATATATCCCTCATTTATATCCACATAATATAAATATTTCCTTATCATATGAATCAATAATTAATTATTCACAAATAATATTACAGAATCACATTTATGACAACCAGGCCGTTCCCAGGAAAGAGGGGGCTTTCCAATAAGAATTTCTCCTTACTGGCGCGCAATTAGGTGACCAAACCTCTCCTTAGACAGAACTTTCTAGTCATTGCCAATAATGTTATCTAATAATATTATTCAAATAATATGAATTATTGATCTGATAATGGGAAATACTGTGCAGCAACAACAATTGAACAACAATAATACAAAATTTCAACGTAGCAATTATTGAATCAATAAAATAAAATATTGAACAGTAATTACTGTAACAATTATTGAGTAGTGCCTTCTTACGTAAGAATCAATAATTTCACAAATACTATGCAATACCGTGTGCTACTGTGCAATAATGCGTATTACTGTATTTTAACCACCGGGTATTCCAACAGTGTTAACGGTAACAACTACGCCGTTATTTGTAAAAACTCAAATTTGTCGTTTTCTTCTTCCGACAGTTATTCTGTTATGGGGCCCACAAATGGCTGCGCCGTCGTACGAATATTCCCCGACAAAGAATATTCCACGACCAAACGAATATTCCCCGACAACAATGATTATTTTATAACCACTTGCATATTTTGAAAAAAAAATCATATTTCACTCATAACTTTAAACTTTTATCAATTTAACCATTTACTGAATAGTAATTATAAGAAAAATTGAATACTTTTATTTCATAAAATTCGGGGTCTTACAGCGCAGCCTTGTGTGGGCCACATAACAGAAAGCGATTGGATGAAGAAAATAACAAAAATAAGTTGTTTATAAATAACGGCGTAGTTGTTACCGTTAATACTGTTGGAATACCCGGTGGTTAAAGTACGGTAATACGCGTTGTTGCACAGTAGCACACGGTATTGCACCAATTATTGATTTTTACGTAAGAAGGCATTACTCAATAATTGTTACAGTAATTACTGTTCAGTATTTTATTTTATTGATTCAATAATTGCTGCGTTGATATGTTATATTACTGTTGTTTTAATAATTGTCACTACACAGTATTTTCTATTATTGGAGCAATAATTCATATTATCTGAATAATATTATTAGATAACATTATTGGCAATGTCTAGAAAGTTCTGTCTAAGGAGAGGTTTGGTTATCTAATTGCGCGCCAGTAAGAAGAAATCCTTATTGGAAAGCCCCCTCTTTCTTGGGAACGGCCTGGTTGCCAGTACTGTGAATCTGTAATATTATTTGTGTATAATTAATTATTGATTTATATGAAGAGGAAAATATTGATTTTATGTGGATATAGATGGAGAAAATTTTTAATGTGACAATTGTTGAAAATTAATATTTTATCTTTTTCTGATAAAATAATTCATTTAAATATATTATTTTAATAATATATTGATGGTGATATTTTTACAATGAATGTGGAATATATGAGTATATGAGGAGGAAGAGTATTTTTGTGACATTAAATGATTAACACATGTTTTGTGTGTTGGTGGACACAATTCTTGACCGAAAATTTATTATTGACTGTAAAATCGTCCGTTTGTGGATTTCGGTCAATTTCTGTTTGGAATTTGGAAAAACTTTCTTCTGCAAAGTTGTAGAGAATTGAATTTTCTATAAAAACTCGTGAGATTCGAATTTTTTGATCAAAGGGCTATTTATTATGAATTATTGAAGTTCTGAAGTTCCGAAATAATTGATTTTTGGAAGTTTTAATTATTATTTTAAAGAAAAACGTTTTTTTCAATTGAGGGGAATGTGTTAAATGGTTGAAATCAGCTGGTGGTGCGCTTAGGAATTTTGTTTATAAATAATATTATTATATTCAATTTTCTACTTTGGTGTTCTAAGCATTTTCCTATAAATAGGGTGTTTAGGTTAGAATTAAAAATCACACCAGAAACACAAGTTTCTCTCTATTTCTCTCTCTATATTAGTGAGCGTATTCTTGTGAGTATTCTAATACTTTGAGTATTGCTATACGGTGCAAGTTCAAGTCATAGCCTATATCCGGTGTTTCAACTAGAAGTACTGTTTTTGCTGAGGTAAGGGATGTTATTTCTTCTTAAATGATATTATTTTCTTCAATATCATTATGCCGAAGTATTGATCTGAATTTTTATCAAATTTAGAACTTTTCATGTCGGGGTTACTATTCATGAGTTACTATTCACGAGTTACTATTCACCGAAAAATGAAATTTTCTTCTTTTTGTCCGAAATATCTATTATGGATACTAGCTTTGATTGTATCCATGTTTTGATCATTCTTAAATTTTACTTCACTTTGATTATTTATGAGGTATTTTTAGAGATGGAATAGCTGAAATACGAATCATTAATATTTATTATTTTGTTTCACTGGATTCGTTTCCTTTAAAATATTTTTCATCATCCTCAGTCCTAAATGATGATATAATTGAATATCTTTGGCCTGTAGTGCAAAGATGAATGATTTCTGATGAATATATTTGGCCTGTAGTGCAAAGATGAATGATTTCTGATGAATATCTTTGGCCTGTAGTGCAAAGATGAATAATTTCTGATGAATATCTTTGGCCCGTAGTGCAAAGATGAACATGTGTTGAGGTGAACATGACCAACTGATGAATATCTTTGGCCTGTAGTGCAAATATGACTATTTGATTCAAGATGGTTATTGATTGATGTTACAGGGATAAAATATTGATGATGGGCTTTTAAATTCGTAGATAATCGTAGATTTCATTCTCTACGTAACTCTTCTATGAATTATTATTTTTCGCTGCGAATATTGATTTAAAAGTTGTTGTCTATTGTATTCTATTAGATTTTTTCCTGTTGAAGACTAACGATAATTTGTTGTATATTATCTTAGTCATAATATTCTTTACTGGCTAGTTGAGCTCACCCTTTTCCTTGTTGTTCCATTTTTCTTCTCA
This sequence comes from Panax notoginseng, assembly GCA_016801055.1. Lineage (NCBI taxonomy): Eukaryota > Viridiplantae > Streptophyta > Magnoliopsida > Apiales > Araliaceae > Panax > Panax notoginseng. The sequence goes on from CM029016.1 coordinate 227,004,285, forward strand.
GGAGGCGAGAATGTAGCGAGTACTAGTCGGGGTGTGGAATGATGGTTCAAGATAGTTGTTTTAGTAGTCCTCACTATTTTGAAAAATAGTGTATCAATAAGTATAATGAGTTCTTAATTGAGTATGAATACTGTCTAGATGACAATATTTGTATTTAAACTCACAGTATATGTGTGGTCGTATTTTGCACGACAATTGTAATAATAAAGTTGTAGTTATTTTCTGTACCATGTATTTGGCGACTCAGAATGGGTGTTGTATACCTGTTTTGGGGGCGTCACAGTTGGTATCAGAGCTTAGGGATATGATCTCTGGCGGAGATCGGAGAATAGAACTAGGAGGGGAGAGACGAGTAAATCCTTCGCTAGTGTGTCCTACCTAAGCTTATTTGTTGGTCGATCATAATATAGGGATATTATGTGATATGTTAATTTGTTAAATTAACCTTTGTTCTATGGCAGTATTTTAGAATGTCGACTGAGAATGTTAACAGTGGAGTAAATGAAACCGTGGAGACACCTGTACTCACCAACGAGGAGAACGTGCAACAGGCTGGCAATGTTCCTCATGTGAACAACACCACTGAGCAGACGATGAACGATGGGATGTTTAGAAGTTTTTTGCAGTTCATGCAAAATCAGACGAGGGAGACTCGTGTACAGAATACGGGTGGAAATGATAGCAATGCGCGGCTTGTCACAGCCAAGTAGTTCAAAGAGTTGGGACCACCAGAATTCTGGGGAAAGCCAGATCCGATTAAGGCGGAGACATGGGTCAAGCAAATTATCAAGATATTTGATGTCTTGGGATGCACGGAGGAACAGAAGGTTCCATTCGCCACCTTTATGTTTCGTGGCGAGGCAGACTACTGGTGGGAGTCTGTGAAACGTACCCATCCAGCCGCACTCAGCATGTCTTGGGAGACATTTCAGAAACTGTTCAATGACAAGTACTTTCCTAAAAGTATTCGTCATATGAAGGAGGTAGAGTTTATTAGACTGGACCAGAATAACATGACGGTGTCCCAGTATGAGGCGAAATTTACAGAGTTGTCCAGGTTTGCACCTCATTTGGTGGAGAATGAGGAACGTATGACGCGGATGTTTCTGAGAGGTTTGAAACCCGGCATACGTTAATATCTCATTTCTCATAAATTTTCTCTCTATTCAGATGTTGTCAACAGGGCTCAATTATTAGAGCGAGATAACGAGTACGGTCAATCGAGGGACCACAACCAGGATCATACCGGTGACAGCAGTCATCAGAATAATGATAACCAGCGGAGAAAGAAGAATACGGACAAGAACGACAACCACTCTGGTGGTAATCGTGGCCATGAATATAGAAGAAGCGAGTCGGGAGGAGATTTTAAAAAGAGGAGATTCAACAATGATAATACGAAGACGTTAGCACCAGCAGCAACTGGGTCCAAGGGAGGAGAACGACCACCGGTCATATGCTATAAGTGCGGAAAAGAAGGACATATCAGCCCAAACTGTCCACAACAGTTCAAGGTATGCTATAACTGTGGAAAGGAAGGACATATCGCTCGAGATTGCACTGTAGCGAAACCAAGTCCAACGGGGGTGGTGACTCAAAAAGTTGTCCCAGAAAAGTCAAAGTCAACGGTTCCTAGAAGAGCGTTTTTCGTGACTGGTCAGAATGCGAGGAACCCGAACGAAGTTAGCACGGGTTAGTTAATTATAAATTTTTACGAAGTCTATACCTTATTAGATACCGGTTTTACCCATTCATTTATTTCTCCTGCTTGTGCTCAACGTTTAAACTTAACTCCGGAGAAATTAGACTTTGATTTATCTGTGGAGACTCCGTTAGGGGAAACTTTCATCACATCCACTGTTTATAAATCTTGTTTGATCCAAGTTAGCACCATCACATTACCTGTTGATCTTATCTCTTTAAAGATACTTGCTTTTGATGTGATTTTAGAAATTGATTGGTTAACTACTCATCATGCCAAAATTGATTGCTTTCGTAAGGTTGTTAGTTTTCATATTCCTAAGCAACCTGTTATTCAAATTCAAGCAACCAAACTATTGAAGTCAAACTCTTTCGTATCAAGCCGTAAAGTCATTCGTTTATTGAAAAACGGATGTCAAGCTTTCTTAGCCCATGTCATGGACTTGAACAAAAATACGTCAGATTTGAGTGATATTTCTGTTGTTTGTTTCCTGACGTATTTCCTGAAGAATTTCTTGGCTTACTCCCAAAGCGTGATATTGAATTTTGTATCGACTTTGAACCCGGTACAAAACCCATTTCTAAAATCTCATATTGAATGGCTCCTATTGAACTTCAGGAGTTAAAAACCTAACTGTAGAAGTTTGTACCCGAGCCTCTATCTGGTGACTTCCTTTGTGGAATGCACTGAAGCCAAACTCTCCGTAGGGGATGCCATATTCGTATGGTAGTAACTGATAGGTGCCATTGTGACGTGATATCCAAGATTGGGATATGAGTCACAGTTGAGAGCAACCTAAGTTAGTAATTGAAATACGTAGCTTTCTGGTTATTATCGGAGATTCATAAAAAGATTTTCTCGAATCGCTACTCCATTAACTCAGCTGACTCAAGAGGGATATCAAATTCGTATGGAGCGAAGAATGCGAGAAGAGTTTTCAAAAGCTTAAGAGGAGACTCATTTCGGCACCTGTTTTGACAATACCATCTGGTTCAGATGGATTTGTTATCTACAGCGATGCTTCAAGCAAAGGGTTAGGATGTGTTCTCATGCAACGTGGGAAAGTCATAACCTATGCCTCGCGACAACTTAAAGAATATGAGAGGAATTATCCTACTCATGATCTAGAGTTGGCAGCAGTTGTTTTCGCGCTAAAGATCTGGAGGCACTATCTATATGGGGAGAAAGTGGAGATATATTCAGAACATAAAAGCCTCAAATATTTCTTCACTCAAAAAGAACTCAACATGCGACACCGACGTTGGCTCGAGCTGTTGAAAGATTTCGATCATACCATCCAATACCATCCTAGAAAAGCAAACGTGGTAGCTGACGCGTTGAGTAGAAGATCATATGCAGGAACGAGTGCGATGATGTCAAGTATACGTGTAGAACCAACTTTAATCGATAAAGTTAAAGTTGCTCAAGCTACAGACCCGGAGCTGATGCGTATGAAGAAGAAAGTGCAAGAAGGTGCTATTCCAGAAGCAAGAATCGATGAATAAGGAATACTTCGAGTCAACTCTAGACTTTGTGTTCCTAACGATTTTGACTTGAAGCATAGAATAATGATGGAGGCACACAACAAACAGTTTGCAATCCATCCTGGGAGTACCAAAATGTATCACGATCTTCGACATACATTTTGGTGGAGAAATATGAAAAGAGAGATCGCGGAGTTTATCTCGAGATGTTTAACTTGTCAACGTGTAAAAGCGGAGCATCAAGTACCAAAGGGTCCATTGCAACCACTTGAGATTCCGAAATGGAAGTGGGAACACATTACTATGGATTTTGTTACGGGTCTTCCCAAGGTTTCTCAAGGCATAGATGCGATTTGGGTTATTGTTGATAGATTAACCAAGTCCGCTCATTTCTTGCCGATACGGGAGACTTATTCCCTTGAACGTCTTGCTAGTATGTACGTGAATGAGATTGTCAGGTTGCATGGCATGCCAGTATCCATAGTTTCGGATCGTGACCCAAGATTCACTTCAAGATTTTGAGTTAGCTTGCAAAAAGTTATAGGCACGGATTTACGATTTAGTTCAGCTTACCATCCTCAAACGTACGGACAATCAGAGAGGACTATTCAAACTCTTGAAGATCTATTAAGACTTTGTGTCCTAGATCTCAAAGGGAGTTGGGATAAGTACCTACCATTGGTGGAATTCTCCTACAACAACAGTTATCAGGCGAGCATAGGCGTGGCTCCATTCGAGGCGTTGTATGGAAAAAAATGTCGTTCTCCAGTATGCTGGGACGAGGTGGGTGAAGCAACATTGTTCGGACCAGAGTTGGTACGCATTACTACAGAGAAGATCCAAACGATTCGACAACGTATACAAACGGCACAGGATCGACAAAAGAGTTATGTGGATCTTCATCGAAAGGACGTGAAATTTGATATTGGGGATCATGTATTATTACGTGTAGCTCCATAGAAAGGAGTTACAAGATTTGAGAAGAGAGGAAAGCTCAATTCACGATTTATTGGTCCATTTTAGATTCTTGACCGAGTAGAAAATGTGACCTATAGACTCGCGTTACCTCCAAGCATGTCTCGTGTTCATAACGTTTTTCACATATCTATGCTTCGTAAATATGTGAAAGACCCGAACCACATTATTGAGTTAGAACCAGATGAGATAGCTGAAGATTTAACGTACGAGGAGGTACCTGTTAAGATATTAGATAGGAAAGAGCATGTCCTACGCACGAAGGTCATACCATAAGTCAAAGTTTTGTAGAGAAACCATGCTATTGAGGAAATGACCTGGGTGTTGGAAACGGAAATAAAAGCGAGGTATCCTCATCTTTTCAAAACACCAGGTACGTATGTCAATTTCGAGGACGAAATTTCATAAGGAGGGGAGGTTGTAAGACCCCAAATTATTAATAAATAAAATTTAAATTCCCCTATTTATTATTTTGAAATAGTAAGGGTTGATTTGATTAATGTGGTTAGTTATGGATAAAATGCGCAAATATTTTAAATAAGCAAGTGGTCCTAAAATATTCATTGTTGTCGGGGAATATTTGTTTGGTCGTGAAATATTCTTGTTGTCGGGGAATATTTGTACGACGGCGCAGCCTTGTGTGGGCCCCATAACGGAAAGCGATTGGATGAAGAAAATGACAAAAATAAGTTATTTATAAATAACGGCGTAGTTGTTACCGTTAATACTGTTGGAATACCCAGTGGTTAAAGCACAGTAATACGCGTTGTTGCACAGTAGCACACGGTATTGCACCAATTATTGATTTTTACGTAAGAAGGCATTACTCAATAATTGTTACAGTAATTACTGTTCAGTATTTTATTTTATTGATTCAATAATTGCTGCGTTTATATGTTATATTACTGTTGTTTTAATAATTGTCACTACACAGTATTTTCTATTATTGGAGCAATAATTCATATTATCTGAATAATATTATTAGATAACATTATTGGTAATGTCTAGAAAGTTCTGTCTAAGGAGAGGTTTGGTTATCTAATTGCGCGCCAGTAAGAAGAAATCCTTATTGGAAAGCCCCCTCTTTCTTGGGAACGGCCTGGTTGCCAGTACTGTGAATCTGTAATATTATTTGTGTATAATTAATTATTGATTTATATGAAGAGGAAAATATTGATTTTATGTGGATATAGATGGAGAAAATTTTTAATGTGACAATTGTAAAAAATTAATATTTTATCTTTTTCTGATAAAATAATTCATTTAAATATATTATTTTAATAATATATTGATGGTGATATTTTTACAATGAATGTGGAATATATGAGTATATGAGGAGGAAGAGTATTTTTGTGGTATTAAATGATTAACACATATTTTGTGTGTTGGTGGACACAATTCTTGACCGAAAATTTATTATTGACTGTAAAATCGCCCGTTTGTGGATTTCGGTCAATTTCTGTTTGGAATTTGGAAAAACTTTCTTCTGAAAAGTTGTAGAGAATTGAATTTTCTATAAAAACTCGCAAGATTCAAATTTTTTGATCAAAGGGCTATTTATTATGAATTATTGAAGTTCCGAAGTTCCGAAATAATTGATTTTTGGAAGTTTTAATTATTATTTTAAAGAAAAACGTTTTTTTCAATTGAGGGGAATGTGTTAAATGGTTGAAATCAGCTGGTGGTGTGCTTAGGAATTTTGTTTATAAATAATATTATTATATTCAATTTTCTGCTTTGGTGTTCTAAGCATTTTCCTATAAATAGGGTGCTTAGGTTAGAATTGAAAATCACACCAGAAACACAAGTTTCTCTCTATTTCTCTCTCTATATTAGTGAGCGTATTCTTATGAGTATTCTAATACTTTGAGTATTGCTATACGGTGCAAGTTCAAGTCATAGCCTATATCCGGTGTTTCAACTAGAAGTACTGTTTTTGCTAAGGTAGGGGATGTTATTTCTTCTTAAATGACATTATTTTCTTCAATATCATTATGCCGAAGTATTGATCTAAATTTTTATCAAATTTGAAACTTTTCATGTCGGAGTTACTATTCATGAGTTACTATTCACGAGTTACTATTCACGAGTTACTTTTCACCGAAAAATAAAATTTTCTTCTTTTTGTCCGAAATATCTATTATGGATACTAGCTTTGATTGTATCCATGTTTTGATCATTCTTGAATTTTACTTCACTATGATTATTTATGAGGTATTTTTAGACATGGAATAGCTGAAATACGAATCCTTAATATTTATTATTTTGTTTCACTGGATTCGTTTCCTTTAAAATATTTTTCATCATCCTCAGTCCTAAATGATGATATAATTGAATATCTTTGGCCTGTAGTGCAAAGATGAATGATTTCTAATGAATATCTTTGGCCTGTAGTGCAAAGATGAATGATTTCTGATGAATATCTTTGGCCTGTAGTGCAAAGATGAATGATTTCTGATGAATATCTTTGGCCCGTAGTGCAAAGATGAACATGTGTTGAGGTGAACATGACCAACTGATGAATATCTTTGGCCTGTAGTGCAAAGATGACTATTTGATTCAAGATGTTTATTGATTGATGTTACAAGGATAAAATATTGATGATGGGCTTTTAAATTCGTAGATAATCGTAGATTTCATTCTCTACGTAACTCTTCTATGAATTATTATTTTTCGCTGCGAATATTGATTTAAAAGTTGTTGTCTATTGTATTCTATTAGATTTTTTCCTGTTGAAGACTAACGATAATTTGTTGTATATTATCTTAGTCATAATATTCTTTACTGGCTAGTTGAGCTCACCCTTTTCCTTGTTATTCCATTTTTCTTCTCAGGAGGCGAGAATGTAGCGAGTACTAGTCGGGGTGTGGAATGATGGTTCAAGATAGTTGTTTTAGTAGTCCTCACTATTTTGTAAAATAGTGTATCAATAAGTATAATGAGTTCTTAATTGAGTATGAATACTGTTTAGATGACAATATTTGTATTTAAACTCACAGTATATGTGTGGTCGTATTTTGCACGACAATTGTAATAATAAAGTTGTAGTTATTTTCTATACCATTTATTTGGCGACTCAGAATGGGTGTTGTATACCTGTTTTGGGGGCGTCACATATTTGGTATTAGTGATGTGATGCAATTAAAATGGGCTTGATTAATTTACTGGTATTAGTGATAATGGAATCATTTACTGATTTAAAAGTTCTTATTAGTGATGTGTTAAATTAATTTCATATAGAAATCTGGGGTTCTTATAATGATGAGTATGGATATGTTGATGTATGATTTTCTGATATTCAATTCTAAGTGAAAAATTAAAGAATTGAGTTTTATGAAGATAGTAAACTAATTAGTTTTTAAATGTGCTACTTAGTCATATGTATGGCTGAATAGTAAACTGTTTTGGTTGTTCTATGAATTGTTATGGTTGGAAATAAATAGAGGAGATAGGTCGGGTTGTGGAGTAATAAGGGGGATAAGCATGGGTTTATGATATAAACCAATAACTATGAATAAGGGGGATAATCATGGGTTTATGGAGTAATAAGGGGGATAAGCATGGGTTTAACACCACATGTTGACAAAAGTCCCAAATGGATTGTTTTGTCTAAAAGTCAGATATTAGGGAACTTAGGTACTGTTTTGGACAACATATTATGATTGAAATGAAGGGGTTCTATATGCTAAAAATATTTCAATATACCATGTATATTATATCTAGAGTTAGGTGTAAACTAATCTTTGAATCAAAGATGGGGCAAATAAGCTAAGTTGGGGCCGCGGGGCCACACGAGGCCACGTCAAGCTTAGCCAAGCCTCACGGGGTCAAGCCAAACTGAATATATTGTTGCTGAAATTTAGATAGATTGTTGTTGATATTACTGAAATTGGGACAATTTTTGGGCTTCTTATTGTTGTTACTAATATTGGATTCTCCTAAATTATGCCTTGAAATTGGTCAAGTATGCATGCCCTCGTGCATGTGGATAGTCCATATTATAGGGGAAGATTCTGTCGAAATTTTTTCATATATAAGTCATGTAAGACCCCAAATTATTAATAAATGAAATTTAATTCCTCTATTTATTATTTTGAAATAGTAAGGGTTGATTTGATTAATGTGGTTAGTTATTGATAAAATACGTAAATATTTTAAAAATAAGCAGGTGGTTATAAAATATTCATTGTTGTCGGGGAATATTCGTTTGGTCGTGGAATATTCTTGTTGTCGGGGAATATTCGTACGACGGCGCAGCCTTGTGTGGGCCCCATAACGGAAAGCTATTGGATGAAGAAAACGACAAAAAAATGAGTTGTTTATAAATAACGGCGTAGTTGTTACCGTTAATACTGTTGGAATACCTGGTGGTTAAAACACAGTAATACGCGTTGTTGCATAGTAGCACACGGTATTGCACCAATTATTAATTTTTATGTAAGAAGGCACTACTCAATAATTGTTACAGTAATTATTGTTCAATATTTTATTTTATTGATTAAATAATTGCTACGTTGATATTTTATAATTGTCACTACACAGTATTTTTTATTATCGGAGCAATAATTCATATTATCTGAATAATATTATTAGATAACATTATTGGCAATGTCTAAAAAGTTCTGTCTAAGGAGAGGTTTGGTCATCTAATTGCGCGCCAGTAAGGAGAAATCCTTATTGGAAAGCCCCCTCTTTCCTGGGAATGGCCTGGTTGCCAGTACTGTGAATCTGTAATATTATTTGTGTATAATTAATTATTAATTTATATGATGAGGAAAATATTAATTTTATGTGGATATAGATGGAGAAAATTTTTAATGTGATAATTGTTGAAAATTAATATTTTATCTTTTTCTGATAAAATAATTCATTTAAATATATTATTTTAATAATATATTGATGGTGATATTTTTACAATGAGTATGGGATATATGAGTATATGAGGAGGAAGAGTATTTTTGTGGCATTAAATGATTAACACATGTTTTGTGTGTTGGTGGACACAATTCTTGACCGAAAATTTATTATTGACTGTAAAATCGTCCGTTTGTGGATTTCGGTCAATTTCTATTTGGAATTTGGAAAAAATTTCTTCTGCAAAGTTGTAGAGAATTGAATTTCCTATAAAAACACGTGAGATTCAAATTTTCTGATAAAAGGACTATTTATTATGAATTATTGAAGTTCTGAAGTTCCGAAATAATTAATTTTTAGAAGTTTTAATTATTATTTTAAAGAAAAACGTTTTTTGCAAATTAGTGGGCTCAACATGTGATAAGAATGGGCTGAATTCAGATCTTCTAAGGTGGGCTTGACAATTTTGTAAATATAATATTATTATATTCAATTTTCTGCTTTGGTGTTCTAAGCATTTTCCTATAAATAGGGTGCTTAGGTTAGAATTGAAAATCACACCAGAAACACAAGTTTCTCTCTATTTCTCTCTCTATATCGAGCGTATTCTTATGAGTATTTGATACTTTGAGTGTTGCTATACGGTGCAAGTTTCCTTCAGCACTATATCTAGTATTCCAGTCAGAAGTACCGTCTTTCCGAGATAAGGGATGTTATTCTATTCGAAAATGATATTATTTCTTCAATATCATTATGCCGGAATATTTGTTGGAAATTTTTATCAAATTTGAAACTTTTTCATGTCGGGGTTACTATTCATGAGTTACTATTCACGAGTTACTATTCATGAGTTACTATTCTCGAGTTACTATTCACGAGTACTATTCACGAAACATAATGATGTTTTTTTGTGAAATTTCTATCTTTTGGTGTCGGAGTTACTATTCACGTATACGGCACTATTCACATATACGACATTATTCACGAATACGGTACTATTCACCGAAAAATGATTTTTCTTCTTTTTATATCTATTCTGGATACTAGCTTTGATTGTATCCATGCTTTGATCATTCTTGAATTTTACTCCACTATGATTGTTTATGAGGTATTTTTGGGCATGGATAAACTGTAATACGAATCCCTAATATTTGTTCTTTTGCTTCACTGGATTCGTTTTCTTTAAAATATTTTTCATCATTCTCAGTCTTAAATGATGATATAACTGAATATATTTGGCCTGTAGTGCAAAGATGAATGATTTCTGATGAATATCTTTGGCCCGTAGTGCAAAGATGAACAGGTGTTGAGGTGAACATGACCAACTGATGAATATCTTTGGCCTGTAGTGCAAAGATGACTATTTGATTTAAGATATTTATTGATTGATTTTACAGGGATAAAATGTTGATGATGGGCTTTTAAATTCATAGATAATCGTAGTTTTCATTCTCTACGTAACTCTTCTATGAATTATTAAATATTGATTTAAAACTTGTTGTCTATTGTATTCTATTATATTTTTCCCTGTTGAAGACTAACGATAATTTGTTCTATGTTATCTTAGTCATAATGTTCTTTACTAGGCTAGTTGAGCTAACCATTTTTCTTGTTGTTCCATTTTTCTTCTCAGGAAGCGAGAATGTAGCGAGTACTAGTCGGGGTGTGGAATGTTGATTCAAGACAGTTATTTTAGTAGTCCTCACTATTTTGTAAAATAGTGTATCAATAAGTATAATGAGGACTTAATTGAGTATGAATACTGTCTAGATGACAATATTTATATTTAAACTCACAGTATATGTGTTGTCGTATTTTGCACGACAATTGTAATAATAAAGTTGTAGTTATTTTTTGTACCATGTATTTGGCGACTCAGAATGGGTTGGATGGATTGGACCTATTTTGGGGGCTTCACAGTTGGTATCAGAGCTTAGGGATATGATCTCTGGCGGAGATCGGGGAATAGAACTAGGAGGGGAGAGACGAGTAAATCCTTCGCTAGTGTGTCCTACCTAAGCTTATTTGTTGGTCGGTCATGATATAGGGATATTATGTGATTTGTTAATTTGTTAAATTAACCCTTGTTTTATGGCAGTATTTGAGAATGTCGACTGAGAATGTTAACAGTGGAGTAAATGAAACCGTGGAGACACATGTACTCACCAACGAGGAGAACGTGCAACAGGCTGGCAATGTTCCTCCTGTGAACAACACCACTGAGCAGACGATGAACGATGAGATGTTTAGAAGCTTTTTGCAGTTAATGCAAAATCAGACGAAGGAGACTCGTGTTCAAAATACAGGAGGAAATGATAGCAATTCACGGTTTGTCACGGCTAAGCAGTTTAAAGAGTTGGGACCACCAGAATTTAAGGGAAAGCCGGATCCGATCATGGCAGAAATGTGGGTCAAGCAAATTACCAAGATATTCGATGTCTTGGGATGCACGGAGGAACAGAAGGTTCCATTCGCCACCTTTATGTTTCGTGGCGAGGCAGACTACTGGTGGGAGTCTGTGAAACGGACCCAGCCTGCCGCACTCAACATGTCTTGGGAAACGTTTCAGAAACTTTTCAACGAAAAATACTTTCCTGAAAGTATTCGCCATATGAAGGAGGTAGAGTTTATTAGACTGGAGCAGAATAACATGACGGTGTCCCAGTACGAGGCGAAATTTACAGAGTTGTCTAGGTTTGCACCTCATTTGGTGGAGAATGAGGAACGTATGACACGGATGTTTCTGAGAGGTTTGAAACCCGGCATACATCAATATCTCATTTCTCATAAATTTTCTCTCTATTCAGATGTTGTCAACAGGGCTCAATTATTAGAGCGAGATAACGAGTACGGTCAACCGAGGGACCACAACCAGGATCATATCGGTGACAACAGTCATCAGAACAATGATAACCAGCGGAGAAAGAAAAATACAGACAAGAACGGCAACCACTCTGGTGGTAATCGTGGCTATGAAAATAGAAGAAGCGAGTCGAGAGGAGATTTTAAAATGAGGAGATTCAACAATGACAATATGAAGACGTCAGCACCAGCAGCAACTGGTTCCAAGGAAGGAGAACGACCACTGGTCATATGCTATAAGTGCGGAAAAGAAGGACATATCAGCCCAAACTGCCCACAACAGTTTAAGGTATGTTATAACTATGGAAAGAAAGGACATATCGCTCGAGATTGCACTGTAGCGAAACCAAGTCCAACGGGGGTGGTGACTCAAAAAGTTGTCCCAGAAAAGTCAAAGTCAACAGTTCTTGGAAGATCGTTTTTCGTGACTGGTCAGAATACGAGGAACCCGAACGAAGTTAGCACGGGTTAGTTAATTATAAATTTTTGCGAAGTCTATACCTTATTAGATACCGGTTCTACCCATTCATTTATCTCTCCTGCTTATACTCAACGTTTAAAATTGACTTCGGAGAAAATTAGACTTTGACTTATTTGTTGAAACTCCGTTAGGAGAAACTTTCGTTACATCCACTGTTTATAAATCTTGTTTGATCCAAGTTGGCACCATCACATTACCTGTTGACCTTATTTCTTTAAAGATACTTGCATTTGACGTGATTTTAGGGATTGATTGGTTAACTACTCATCATGCCAAATTGATTGCTTTTGTAAGGTTGTTAGTTTTTATATTCCTAAGCAACCTGTTATTCGAATTCAAGCAACCAAACTATTAAAGTCAAACTCTTTCATATCAAGCCGTAAAGTCATTCGTTTATTGAAAAACAGATGTCAAGCTTTCTTAGCTATGTTATGGACTTGAACAAAAATATGTCAGATTTGAATGATATTTCTATTGTTAGTAAATTTCCTGATGTATTTCCTGAAGAATTTCTTGGCTTACTCCCAAAGTGTGATATTGAATTTTGTATCATCTTTGAATCTGGTACAAAACTCACTTCTAAAATCTCATATCGAATGGCTCCTATTGAACTTCAGGAGTTAAAAACCTAACTGTAGAAGTTTGTACCCGAGCCTCTATCTGGTGACTTCCTTTGTGGAATGCATTGAAGCCAGACTCTCCGTAGGGGACACCATATTCGTGTGGTAGTAAACTGATAGGTGTCATTGTAACGTGCTATCCAAGATTGGGATATGAGTCACAGTTGAGAGCAACCTAAGTCAGTAATCGAAATACGTAGCTTTCTGGTTATTATCGGAGATTCGTAAAAGAATTTTCTCGAATCGCTACTCCATTAACTCAGCTGACTCAAAAAGATACAAACTTCGAATGGACCGAGGAATGCGAGAAGAGCTTCCAAGAATTCAACATGCGACACCGACGTTGGCTCGAGCTGTTGAAAGATTTCGATCATACCATCCAATACCATCCTAGAAAAGCAAACGTGGTAGCTGACGCATTGAGTAGAAGATCATATGCAGGAACGAGTGCGATGATGTCAAGTATACGCGTAGAATCAACTTTAATCGATAAAGTTAAAGTTGCTCAAGCTACCCACCGGAGTTGATGAATATGAAGAAGAAGATGCAAGAAGTTATTCCAAAAACGAGAATTGGCGATGTGAGGGAAACTCAATCCTTCGATTTATTGGTCCATTTGAAATCCTCGATCGAGTAGGAACTGTGACCTATAGACTCATTTTACCGCCAAGTATGACGCTTGTTCATAACGTTATTCACGTATCGAAGTTACGAAATTATGTGGACGACCCAAACCACATTATTGAGTTAGAACCAGACGAGATAGCTGAAGACTTAACGTACGAAGAGGTACCTGTCAAGATCTTGGATAGGAAGGAGCATGTCCTACGCACGAAGATCATACCACAAGTTAAAGTTTTGTGGAGGAACCATGCTATTGAGGAAATGACCTGGGAGTTGGAAACGGAAATAAAAGCGAGGTATCCTCATCTTTTCGAAACACCAGGTACGTACGTCAATTTCGAGGACGAAATTTCATAAGGAGGGGAGGTTGTAAGACCCCAAATTATTAATAAATGAAATTTAATTCCTCTATTTATTATTTTGAAATAGTAAGGGTTGATTTGATTAATGTGGTTAGTTATGGATAAAATGCGTAAATATTTTAAAAATAAGTAGGTGGTTATAAAATATTCATTGTTGTCGGGGAATATTCGTTTGGTCATGGAATATTCTTGTTGTCGGGGAATATTCGTACGACGGTGCAACCTTGTGTGGGCCCCATAACGGAAAGCGATTGGATGAAGAAAACGACAAAAAATGAGTTGTTTATAAATAACGGCGTAGTTGTTACCGTTAATACTGTTGGAATACCTGGTGGTTAAAACACAGTAATACGCGTTGTTGCATAGTAGCACACGGTATTGCACCAATTATTGATTTTTACGTAAGAAGGCACTACTCAATAATTGTTACAGTAATTATTGTTCAATATTTTATTTTATTGATTAAATAATTGCTACGTTGATATTTTATAATTGTCACTACACAGTATTTTCCATTATCGGAGCAATAATTCATATTATCTGAATAATATTATTAGATAACATTATTGGTAATGTCTAGAAAGTTCTGTCTAAGGAGAGGTTTGGTCATCTAATTGCGCGCCAGTAAGGAGAAATCCTTATTGGAAAGCCCCCTCTTTCCTGGGAACGGCCTGGTTGCCAGTACTGTGATTCTGTAATATTATTTGTGTATAATTAATTATTGATTTATATGATGAGGAAAATATTGATTTTATGTGGATATAGATGGAGAAAATTTTTAATGTGATAATTGTTGAAAATTAATATTTTATCTTTTTCTGATAAAATAATTCATTTAAATATATTATTTTAATAATATATTGATGGTGATACTTTTACAATGAATGTGGGATATATGAGTATATGATGAGGAAGAGTATTTTTGTGGTATTAAATGATTAACACATGTTTTGTGTGTTGGTGGACACAATTCTTGACCGAAAATTTATTATTGACTGTAAAATTACCCGTTTATGGATTTCGGTCAATTTCTGTTTGGAATTTGGAAAAACTTTCTTCTGCAAAGTTGTAGAGAATTGAATTTTCTATAAAAACTCGCGAGACTTGAATTTTCTGATAAAAGGACTATTTATTATGAATTATTGAAGTTCTGAAGTTCCGAAATAATTGATTTTTAGAAGTTTTAATTATTATTTTAAAGAAAAATGTTTTTTGCAAATTAGTGGGCTCAACATGTGATAAGAATGGGCTGAATTCAGATCTTCTAAGGTGGGCTTGACAATTTTGTAAATATAATATTATTATATTCAATTTTCTGCTTTGGTGTTCTAAGCATTTTCCTATAAATAGGGTGCTTAGGTTAGAATTAAAAATCACACCAGAAACACAAGTTTCTCTCTATTTCTCTCTCTATATCGAGCGTATTCTTGTGAGTATTTGATACTTTGAGTGTTGCTATACGGTGCAAGTTTTCTTCAGCACTATATCTAGTATTCCAGTCAGAAGTACCGTCTTTCCGAAGTAAGGGATGTTATTCTATTCGAAAATGATATTATTTCTTCAATATCATTATGCTGAAATATTGATTGGAAATTTTTATCAAATTTGAAACTTTTTCATGTCGGGGTTACTATTCATGAGTTACTATTCACGAGTTACTATTCATGAGTTACTATTCTCGAGTTACTATTCACGAGTACTATTCACAAAACATAATGATGTTTTTTGTGAAATTTCTATCTTTTGGTGTCGGAGTTACTATTCACGTATATGGCACTATTCACGTATACGACATTATTCACGAATACGGTACTATTCACCGAAAAATAATTTTTCTTCTTTTTATATCTATTCTAAATACTAGCTTTGATTGTATCCATGCTTTGATCATTCTTGAAATTTACTCCACTATGATTGTTTATGAGGTATTTTTGGGCATGGATAAACTGTAATACGAATCCCTAATATTTGTTCTTTTGCTTCACTGGATTCGTTTTCTTTAAAATATTTTTCATCATCCTCAGTCTTAAATGATGATATAACTGAATATCTTTGGCCTGTAGTGCAAAGATGAATAATTTTTGATGAATATCTTTGGCTCGTAGTGCAAAGATGAACAGGTGTTGAGGTGAACATGACCAACTGATGAATATCTTTGGCCTGTAGTGCAAAGATGACTATTTGATTCAAGATATTTATTGATTGATGTTACAGGGATAAAATATTGATGATGGGCTTTTAAATTCATAGCTAATCGTAGATTTCATTCTCTACGTAACTCTTCTATGAATTATTATTTTCCGCTGCGAATATTGATTTAAAACTTATTGTTTATTGTATTCTATTATATTTTTCCCTGTTGAAGACTAACGATAATTTGTTCTATGTTATCTTAGTCATAATGTTTTTTACTGGGCTAGTTGAGCTCACCCTTTTCCTTATTGTTCTATTTTTCTTCTCAGGAAGCGAGAATGTAGTGAGTACTAGTCGGGGTGTGAAATGATGATTCAAGACAGTTATTTTAGTAGTCCTCACTATTTTGTAAAATAGTGTATCAATAAGTATAATGAGGACTTAATTGAGTATGAATACTGTCTAGATGATAATATTTGTATTTAAACTCACAGTATATGTGTTGTCGTATTTTGCACGACAATTGTAATAATAAAGTTGTAGTTATTTTCTGTACCATGTATTTGGCGACTCAGAATGGGTTGGATGGATTGGACCTATTTTGGGGGCGTCACAAGTCAAATGGCTATATAACTTGAACATTAGAGCTTAACCCAAAACCTTGGTTGCAATATATGATCATACTTATACCAATCCAATAACTTGAACATGAGTATGACATAAAACAAAACTAGGAATTAAGTTTATCCATAATTCAATCAAGAAGAAGGTTCAAAGAAGTTTATCCATAATTCACAGTCGAGAAGACATACTTGTCTAAATCTTCATATATAAGTCAAATGGCTATATATGCATTCGTATTCACAGGGGCTAATAGTATGCCTTCGTCTGCAATCTTGATATACGCATCGTTATAGTTTCTAGAACACATTTCAAATTCCATTGGTTGTTCTTCAAACTTGACCATCAAGATATTTTCATCACCTAATGTCCTATCATAAGCAGACCATGCATGATGCAATGATTCATATTCTACCCCTAGGAATCTATTGTCTTTAGGTTGTTTTGGAATATATCCTTGTTCAATTCCCTAATAATCATGTATGATGCACACTCATGTTATATATGTACATATATATGTATATGTATTTATAAGCACCATAAATGGGATTGAGTTGAATTGTAAATCTCTAACAAGGGAATACAATAATTCATGTCAACATAGGTACCGTGGAATCATGGACCTCTATTCAGACCGTAGTTAGATGGCACGACGAAAGTCAAGTGCCCAGATAGGTGCTACAGCTGAATTTAGAGCTGGTTGCCAAGTGTTTTTGGATTATGCGTATAGTCGCCCAGAATGTATGAATGGTAAGTCGCAGATACGATGTCCATGTTTGAAATGTAAGAATGTAAATTATATGGACAGAGACGTGATAAACTATCATTTACTTGTTTCTGGATTCATGAGAAATTACGAAGAATGCTGGTGGGCACATGGACAGAGAAGAGGTGGTGGCATCACAGAAGTACATAATTCGGGCAGTAGTACTCATCGTATGAATGAAATGGTTCATGATATTGCAGGGCCAGATTTTGATTGGGAACAAGGCAGAGAACAACCTATGAATTCTGATGCCAAAGACTTCTTTAAGTTGTTAGACGAGGGCAGCGAGCCATTGTGGCATGGTTGCACCAAACACACTACATTGTCTGCAGTGGCGACATTACTTAACATCAAGGCTGATCACAACATGAGCCATGAGTGTTTTGAGTCGTTCTTGAAGGCTATTAAGAGTATGTTGCCTGACAGTGAGAAATTACCTGATAACTATTACTTTTGTAAGAAAATGGTGAAGAAGTTGGGTCTTGGATACCAAAAGATCGATGCATGTCCCAACGATTGCCCAACGATTGCATGTTATTTTATAGGGAAAATGAACAGATGAAAAGGTGCACGTTTTGCAGTCATGATCGGTTTAGGCCTAATAAAGAGGGTGTGACTACAAAAAAATCAAGTATACCGTTTAAGATTCTAAGGTATTTTCCAATAACACATCGCCTACAGATTGGCAAGTTGTAATTCATACTCCCGCGCGTAGTCGTGTAGAATTAGTTGATGGGGAGATTTACCAAGAGCAGATGCTTCATAGTCAAACTATAATAAATGTGGAGGACGACAATGAAGTAATCCAGTTAGATGGTGGAGATGAACCACATGAATTAGATCCTGAGTCAATACTTGTGTCAGATGACATTGATACTGAGGAGGAAGAGTTATTGACTGAATCTGACACTGAATCTGAAGCAGATGATGGTTATGAATCTGCAACACGTATACAAATTGATTCTAAATTAGACACTGACACTTGAAATGTATGTTTAGCATTACACTTTTTTATATTCATATATATACATGTTTATATCACTGTCATGCATGTTTATGTACTATTTTAAATGCAACTTTTGTTTATTGTCATTTTATATTCATATATATACATGTTTATATCACTGTCATGTTTATTGTCATATATACATGTAATCAAACATGACTCATAATAACATCTTGAAATTTGTAATATACAGATGGCTTCTGAAGCAGCGCAGAAAAAGCGCGGCTTGGGTAGGGGGCCTAATCATGTGCCCAAGGCCTCTAGTAATCCAGATGATCGGATTCTTATTCAGATTCGCCCTCCTCCGAATAACACATACGTCCCGCATATATCATTTATATATAAGCATTTAAGATTCCATTTATTGTATATTGGTAATGTTTTGATTGATATTATATTGGTAATGTATATGGGTTTGAATTTTTTACTGCTTTAATTTGCATTCAATTGTTATTGTTTTGGTCTTATATATTGTATTGAAAGTTTGTATATTTCTCTTGGTTTGTGTATTGGGTTCCTAGAAATGTCCATATATGCATGTCGTCGTGCATGTGGCTAGTCTATATTACAGGGGAGACTCTGGCGATTTTTTTTTAAGTATAAGTTTGAAAAATGTTCATAAGTATTATAACTTAGATATAATTTGCTTTAATATATGCTAATTGATGTTGTATATTATAGTAATTTTTCAGATAATAAGATCGTCAAGTGTATATCACAGCTGTGGGCGAGCACACCTATCGCCCACAAGGATGCTGTTTGGGCAGAATTTCAGGTATGTTTTTTTAATTATGACAAAGGATAATTATTTAGTATTCGAAGGATAATTATTTAGTAATGTTTTTATTGTTGTTTTATTTGCAGAAACGGTATAGATGGGAGGACGCGCAGGCTTCAGTGATACATACATTATTTTGGCAGAAGTGCGCGGTCTGCACCAAAGACAATTTGAATAAAGAAAGACAAAAAGCCCTTCACAATCCAGAGATCGACCATCCAGGCCAGGGAGAAGATTACATGCACGAGCATAGTCCCTGGTGGTGCACCCAGGCCATATGGGTTGAGATGTGTGCTCAATGGAGGGCTGAGAGCTGGGTGAAAAGACGAAAGACTGCCGCCAGCAACAGATTCTCGGGTGTACCCGAAGGCGAAAAGGCGAAAGGGACATACAAGGGCGGTAGTATTTCACAGTTGCAGCATATCACTGCCAGAGTACGTATTTAATTACAAGTTTTAATATATTTAAAATCATGAATTGTAGAAAATATATCACATTTTTACTTAGTAATATTATGCTTTTTTTTGTATAGGAATCTCAGTCTCAAGGTACACCTATCCATTGGCTGGATGTGTACGTGGCCACCCGTGATGGTCTGCCTGAGGCTATCCAGATAGCGGTAATAAATTTTAACAACTTGATCTTGTTTATCAATGTTTATAAAATTAATTTATTTTTCACTATTTAATTGTTAACATGATGACAGGACACTTGTAAGCGCTTATTGAATGAACGCTATCCTGAAGGCACTCTACGTCCGTCTATTGATCAAATGTTATGGGAGAGGGCGTCTGTTGTGAAGAAGAACTACATTAAAGGTCAAGGACAACGACGACGCCCATCCTTCAGTGGCTCAGGCTGCTCTTCTACCCAGTCTACACAGTCATCGAGCCATCCACCTGTTCATACTCCGACTGACTGTGTTAGAGTTATATGTCAAGATCGAAATCTTCTGACGATACTGGGCGGGCATCTGAGGGCTCTGGATCCTGAGGAGTTAGCTAAAGCAGTGGCGGCGGCAGCAGCATCACAGCATGGGGATGACGACGAGGTATAAAATTAATTTGTTGTATATATTGTCATAATATACCAATATTAACATAGTTAGTATATATTTATAACTTATTTTATTATTTTGTTAATTATAGGGTGATCAAGGAGGCGATGATGCTTGACGTACCTGCTTTATATATATATCACTTTTATAGTTATAGTATAAGCTTGTACTTTTACAAGTTTTTCTTTACTTGTATGTATGTTACTTAAACAAGTTTTGAAATGTTATTATTGCATGTGTATGTTCATAACTTGTATATTCAGTTATGTTATATAAACTATTTTTGAAACTAGTTTGGTGTATGTGTTGGTGGGTACAATGGATGTTTATTTTATTGTGTATGCTGCTTATCTTGTTGTGTATGTGTGTTGGGATAAAGCAGGTACAAAACAGGTACAGGTTTTTGAGAATTTTGCAAAACAGCAAAAATCTGTTTATTTTTTTCATATCAGCGACCGCATGTGGTCGCTGATACTTATTAGCGACCGAATTTATATTTGAGACTATCAGCGACCGCATCCGGTCGCTGCCACGTGGACCACGTCAGCTTTGTTCATGGTCCATGCTGACTCAGCTCAGCGACCGAATTTATCATTTCGGTCGCTCTTATCGATCGCAGATATGGCGGTCACTAATAGTGGTCGCTGATGTGCGCCTTAGCGACCAGATTTTGTGCGACGCCGATTAGCGACCGTATGCGGTCGCTGATATCTATCTGCGACTATATACGGTCGCTGATGAGCGGTCGCTGATAAACATTTTTCTTGTAGTGCTTGTTGCACTTTTAGATGCAAAATCATCAATTATACTACCATATTTAATGTTTTCTAACATATCATTTTTAATGCATAATATGTGACAACCCCAAAATAGGTCCATTCCATCCAACCTATTCTAAGTCGCCAAATACATGGTACAGAAAACAACTACAACTTTATTACAACAATTGTCGTGCAAAATACAACAACACATATGCTGTGAGTTTGGATACAAATATATACCAAATGTGACTCATATCCCAACCGTGGACATCACCTCACAATGACACCTTACATAAAGGTATAGTCAAAAACTGTTTTAGAAATTAGAATCTTTGGGAAGTGCTTAAGAAAACCTTCATACATGGGAGGCCAGGCTTCTAGGTTGTGATAGATATCATATGGCCACAGAATTATCCTTGGTTGACCCAATATACCCAAAAAAAAATGAGAAGATTACTATCATATTCTTCCCAATGGTGAGTCTTCTCTTGACTTATCATTATCTCCACTGTCTCTAATTGAGAATTATATTTCAAACAAACACCAAGATTATATAGGTAGTGCTCGTAAATATACTCAGCAAGTGGATGAGCATAATCCTGTCTTATGATGACACGAGGTTGTATGTCATTAGACATCTTGTATGATAGTGGCAACACACCCTTCTAATGTTGGGTTCGCTTCACCCTAGATGATTCACCAAATATAACTACTAAATGATGACCATCGTTCTATTCCCCTGTTACCCCCGCTCGACCCAGCTACACTCTTATTACCTGAAAGGAATTGTGAAACAAAAGGGTGAGCACAACTAGCCCAGTAAAGAATATCATGACTAAAGATAAATAAGTTATCAATAGTCTTCAACAGAATTAAATCAGAGATTTAGAACATATGGTAGATGATAAAACTTTTCAACCATAGTTGCAGCGGAACGAGCAATCCATTAGAAGAGTCAAATAGACTATAAAGTCTATTATCTTCTCTATGTTAAAAGTCGACCAACAATGTTTTATCCCTGTAACATCAATCAACAATTCCTGTCCACAATCACATGTATAACTCATAATCATAATTGTAGTTCTAAATTCCTCTTCTCATCCAGAACAAAGATAAATTTCATCACTTGTCTTTACCTGAAACATCAAAGATCATGGTTATACCAAATCACAGTTCTTGTTCATAATCATGCTAATAAATCCATCTTTGCACTACGACCAAAGATATTCATCAATAAACCATCTTTGTACTACAGGCCAAAGATATTCAACAACAGTTCATCTTCGCACTACAGGCCAAAGATATTCATCAACAGTTCATCTTTACACTACATGCCAAAGATATTCAACAACAAGTCATCTTTGCACTACGGGCCAAAGATATTCATCAACAACTCATCTTTGCACTACAGGCCAAAGATATTCCTCAATAGTTCATATTTGCACTACATGCCAAATATATTATTATCTCAAAGAAATATATAATCATTTCAGAATTTATATAACCAATAATTATAACCATGTTGATCATTTCACCTTTGCACTTAAGCTAAAGATATTCAATAATAAATTCAATGTTCATGATCATACCAGTCAACAATTCAACTTTGCACTACTGGCCAAAGGGAACCCATAGTCATGATCATACCAAAAATCTACCCATCTTTACACTCAAGTCAAAGAGAAATATCATCATTAGGGTTATAAAAATGTTATATATGATAATAAAATCAATATAATCAACATATAGATTTAATCTCAAGAGTAATATTCATAAATCAACTATAATTTAGTCAGAAAAAGAAACTAATTTTTTTGTAAATAGTAACTCATGAATAGTAACTCGTGAATAGTAACTCATGAATAGTAACTCGACATGAAAAAGGTAAAAATTCCACAATAAAATCCATACCAATATTTCGGTATAATGATATTGAAATAATAATATTTCTTAAGCTTATAAACAATTTATTTTAATTGTTTACACTTTACTAAATAATGCATTTAATCATCCTAAAATTCCAAACTCATAAGATTTCATCACCAATAACCAAAAACCCTCATCAAACATCTGCATATACCTCATATAGGATTCTCAAGCCATAAAATCCTATTTTTTAATTTTCTTACTTCACATAACATATTTAATTCATTTACTCATAACTAGTTCATTTTCATGAAAAATACCAAATCAGTTTAAAAAATATTTTTTTTCTGGGATTTAGCAGAATATAGTCCCATATTGAACATATATTTTTCTCAGAATTTTTAAAACTCATTTACTATTTTTCATATGGCCAAAACAGCCGAATATTTAGACATTTATCATAAATTATAATTTAATCCAAAAATTCCGAAATTCACAGAGTACACTAATATTATATAGATATGCTTTCAATAAAAATTTCATCAATTTTGGAGTTAACCACAAGGAGTTATAAGCGGTTACTTTTAAAATAATATTTCCCCGTAAAATTCATAACTCTTAATCTATACATCCAAAAATCACTATTTTTGGACACAATCAATAAAACTCATCAAAATATCATTTCAAATTTTTCCAAAATTTTATGAAAGTCAGAAGAATTACGAACTGAAAAACATAATAACCCTTAAAATTCCTTACTATCCCTTACCTCAAAAGAGCAGCACTTCTGACTGGATATCGGATATGACGTTGAAGGAAACTTGCACTGATAAATAGTAACTCACCAAATATCTAAATACTCACAAAATACACTCAATAATCTAGAGAGAGAAAGAGAGAAAACTTGTTTCTGGTGTGTTTTTCAATTCTAACTTAGCCCTCTATTTATAGGAAAATGTTAGCACGCCGAAGCAGACTTAACCTGCAACCTGATGGCTTTACCTGCTACTATTGCCACCCACCACATTTGAAATAAAATTCAGCACATTTATTTACCAACCAAGAGTAGGGCCCACCAATTCTAGAATTTTCCACCAAAATGATTAACTCCGAAAATTCAACAATTTCTAAACCAGTCATCTCGTAAAATTTATAACAAATCATACATTCATTTTTAATTGTTCAAAATTTGTGGACATATACTCAACTCATATATGTATAACATATCCAAATATTACCACGATCCAACGGTCGGATCAAAAATTATAACTCACACAATAAAGCTGTAAGAACACCAATTTGATCTTTTAATATCTCCAATCCGACAAAAATACTGATAAAACACCTCAACATTAATTCTTTCATTTATAACCACATAAATAAATCCATTATTTATATCCGCATCAAATAAATATTTTCTTATCATATAAATCAATAATTAATTATTCATAAATAATATTACAGAATCACAAAAATGACAACCAGGCAGTTCCCAGGAAAGTGGGGGCTTTCCAATAAGAATTTCTCCTTACTGGCGCGCAATTAGATGACCAAACCTCTCCTTAGACAGAACTTTCCAGACATTATCAATAATGCTATCTAATAATATTATTTTAAATAATATAAATTGTGACGCCCCCAAAATAGGTATACAACACCCATTCTGAGTCGCCAAATACATGGTACAGAAAGCAAACTATAACTTCAATAATACAATTGTCGTGTAAAATACGACAACACATACTGTGAGTTTAAATACAAATATTGTCTTCTAGACAATATCCACACTCAAACAAATCCTCATTACAATTATTCAAACACTATTTTACAGAAATAGTGAGGACTGCTAAAACATCTTTCTAGAACCATCACTCCATACCCCGACTAGATCCTGCTATGTTCTCACCTCCTGAGAAGAAAAATGGAACAAAAAGGAAAAGGGTGAGCTCAACTAGCCCAGTAAAGAATATTATGACTAAGATAATATACAACAAATTATCGTTAGTCTTCAACAGGAAAAAATCTGATAGAATATAATCGACACAAGTTTTAGATCAACAACTGCAGCGGAAACAGCAAACCATTAGAAGAGTCAAGTAGAAAAAGAATTCTACTATCTTCTAAGATTTAAAAGTCCATCATCAATATTTTATCCCTGTAACATCAATTAATAATCATCTTTATCCAAATATTTATCTTTGCACTATAGGCCAAAGATATTCATTTGTATCACCTGTCAGTCATGTTCATCTTAACACCTGTTCATCTTTGCACTACAGGCCAAAGGTATTCATCAAGTAATCATACATCTTTGCACTACAGGCCAAAGATATTCAGTAATATTATCATTTAGGACTGAGGATGATGAAAAATATCTTAAAGAGAACGAATCCAGTGAGACAGAAGGATAAATATTAGGAATTCGTATAACAGTTTATCCAAGATCAATAATACTTCATAATAATCAATTGTGAAGCAGAATTCAAAAATAATGATCAAAACATGGATACAATCAAAGATAGTAACCATAATAGACATCTTGGACAAAAGGGAAAATTTTATTTTTCGGTGAATAGTGCCGTATTCGTGAATAGTACCGTATACGTGAATAGTGCCGTATACGTGAATAGTAACCCCGACACAAAAAGTTCCAAATTTGATAAAAAGTTCATATCAATATTTCAGCATAATGATATTGAAGAAAATAATATCATTAAGAAGAAAATAATATCCCTTACCTCAAAATATCAGTACTTCTGGTCGGAATACCGGTATAAGGCTGAAAGAAACTTGCTCTGATGAATAGAAACTCTCAAAGTATCTAAATACTCACAAAATACACTCAATAATCTAGAGAGAGAAAGAGAGAAAACTTATTTTTGGTGTGATTTTCAATTCTAACTTAGCCCTCTATTTATAGGAAAATGTTAGCACGCCGAAGCAGACTTAACCTGCAACTGATGGCTTTACCTGCTACTATTCTCACCCACCACATTTGAATAAAAATTTCAGCACATTTCTTCACCAACCAAGAGTGGGGCCCACCAATTCTAGAATTTTTCACCAAAATGATTAACTCCGAAAATTCAACAATTTCTGAACCAGTCATCTCGTAAAATTCATAATAAATCATACGTTCATTTTTAACGGTTCAAAATTTGTGGACATATACTCAACTTATATATATATATATATATATATATATATATAACATATCCAAAAATTACCACGATCCAATGGTCGGATTAAAAATTATAATCCCCGCAAAATATCTCAAAAACCCTGATTTTTAATACCTCCATTCCGACAAAAATACTGATAAAAACCTCAACATTAACTCCTTCATTTTTAACCAAAAAAATATATCCCTCATTTATATCCACATAAAATAAATATTTCCTTATCATATGAATCAATAATTAATTATTCACAAATAATATTACAGAATCACATTTATGACAACCAGGCCGTTCCCAAGAAAGAGGGGGCTTTCCAATAAGAAATTTTCCTTACTGGCGCGCAATTAGATGACCAAACCTCTCCTTAGACAGAACTTTCTAGACATTGCCAATAACGTTATCTAA